>OY744612.1:2017585-2546201 GCA_963556255.1 Allolobophora icterica | reverse complement strand
ACAACAACGGAGGCCTACAGGTTAAACAATTATGTTTGAGAGTAACACAAACTTTGAGCACCACATAAGTCACAACAGCTTCCACCGTAGACGAAGACAGCTTCCGCTCTTAAGACTGGACGGAGACAATGTCGCCTTCGTGACAGGTTGGCCACGCACGTGCGTCTTGTCCTCTGCATCGAAAGCAAGAATGGGGATCCCCAAAGACAAAGCGAGAGACGGACGCCTGATTTATAAACCCGTCTATCTCATCGTAAACCGCGGTTCAAACCCGAGTTTGACGTGATTGAAAAGCGTCACTTTCATCGTCGTTCACGCCGCGAAACTCACAAATGCAGAGTAATTGAAATATAACGATAGTGATGCGCCTGGTAAAGGGTTATGTAATACTACTTCTACTTAATTATTTATCGGCTCTTCCCATGCGTTTATTGGTTACGTTGTATGAGTGAGGCTTCACATTTCACACGACCAGTGAGTAGGTCGAATGTTGAGTTTGTTGACTCTTGGCATCCAGTTCGTATACTTACGGTTAACTGTTCTTTTTTAAATTTAGTGACTTAAAAAGCAATGCTTAAATCAGCATATTTAAAGAGAGGTGTTTGGGAACACTTTATCGCTCGCGATTCTGTGGAACAGACGACTCAGAGCCAGTTATGCAAATCGAAGCTGAAAATTGTCAGCGGTTCAACACAATGTATGCATATTCATCTCCCGTCGAAGCATCAGATAAACCTGTCCAAACACAAGGAGTTGATGACCCTTGTTGTCTGCAGAACTTTGGACTTTGTAGCTGCATACGACGACGTTGTTCTTGTCGCAAGACATAGTGCAGTAATACTTATCATGTAAAGTTTGGAAACCCGTTAAAAACCCGGGTACCCGGGTTTTTACTGGCGCCAAAACCGGGTACCCGGGTTTGTAAAAAGGCCTCGGGTTTGCATTCCCTACTCTACAGTGCAAGCAGTGCATGTGAAATACGTGTCTGATTGGAATAACTAGCTACTACGATGTTCGAGGACGTGGGAGGAGGCAGAGAGTCTGACAGTGGACAAAGGAGAGTGGAGGAGATGCGTCGCCGATGTGCAGACTAAGGCTAAGGTAAGGATGATGTTCGAGCATACACATTCAATGATTGTGTTGCTGTAGGTGTTGGAGGTTGGCGTGAGTGTGTGTCAGACGCAAATGGCAGGAGCTACGTAGGGAGACAGAACGTGACGTTCAGTGGAAGACCTTGTCTGTTTTGGAACTCACAGGAATACATCGTCCATCCTTTCGATGACGTCTCTTACTTTGCAGACTCTTCCGTTGATGCAGATCAGACTGGAATTGAAGTTCTTCTGGACGATGTCAGCAACTACTGTCGCAATCCCTCTTTCGATGGAACTTACGACATCTGGCCTTGGTGCTACAGCAAAGATGCCAACTGTCTGAAGGAATACTGCCCCATTCCATTCTGTCAGGGTACCATCTACATTTTTCCGTTTTCTATTGACTATTGTGCTGTTGAATTTATTTTACACAATGAATTTTTGCAGCATTTAGTAAGTCATTAACTAAGTCATTCAGATCGACTATTGTAATTCGATACTTTCTGGGCTATCAGAAACTCCCCTTGCACCACTTACCTTTGTTTTCCACACTGCAGCTCGTCTAGTTAAAAACCTCGGCCCTAGAGACCAAATCGCTCCTTCTCTACGACAACTTCATTGGTTACCTATCCAGGCTCGTATATCCTTCAAAATCTGTCTCATGATGTTCAAGATTATGTTAGGTTCAGCTCCACCTTACTTGTCATCTCTAGTTACACCATGTGCTGCCCTTGAACCAAGGCGAGGATTACGTTCAGCTTCAAAAGGAGACTTTATGGTCAAAAGATCAAATCTTCATATTTGGAAACAGGATGTTTGAAGTGGCTGGTCCAGCTGAGTGGAACTCTCTGCCAGATTCAGTTCGAAGATCCACTTCAATAAACACTTTCAAAACTAACCTTAAAACTAATTTATTCTCTAAGTACTTTAATTAACCATTGCATTGTAACGCGTCCTTTGAGTAAGACTGTGTTTTATTAAGGCGCGTTATAAATATAAGTTGTATTGTATTGTATTGTATTAACTCTGTGTGCGTAGGCCTAAATCTCCTATGCCGAGTCGATGGAGCGATATTTGCACAAACAATTTAGCTACAGCTTTGCTTAGCTCGTGAGTGCAAAAAATTAAAGAAAATTAAAGTGCTGAGTCTGGATAGGATCGTCAATGTAATTTTGTAATTATAGTTGTAATTAAAAATTCAGTTAGCGCTACTTCGCTTGCTCTTGAAGGAGTGCATTATAAATCCTTTATGCCAAATGTCATGTTCATTTGCACCAATTAGCAAAAATAATGACATGTAAATGAGCAGAGTCACTAGTGGCTGGCCACGCATAAACGTCGAGCCATCCAACGAATTCTCGTCCACAGTTGAGAGACAGTTCGTAGTCTCTGGGACATGTTGCGGCGATAGGTTGGTTGGAGCCACGATGGGTGGTAGCGTTCGCAACACACAACGACTCCGCTGCGCGCAAAGCACTCAATCAATCAATCAATCAATCAATCAATCAATCAGCTTCGTTTATTCCCAAAAGCAAGCTGACAAAATCGCAACTTGTAACATAGTACAACTAATTATCATAAATAGTACTTAGAAAATTATGATTGTAGCCTGTAGCCATTATAGTATTATTTGAGGTAAATCTAGAATAGGAATTATAGGTTCATGGTTCAGTATATGTTTTTAAATAATACTCGAGATATGACATTTTTATCATCTTTAACGGGGAGGAGGAAACCACACGGTCTTGGTCTTAGAATGGGGGCGATGCGGGGAATAGTCTACGAAGAACATGCATTTCATTTGTTCTTATTGCTGCAAATAGTCGGTCGTCCTCTCCGACAGCCAGCACTGCAGCGGTCGGTGCGTCTAGGCTGATAAAGCTTCTGCGCTTCATCCTGCCCATAAGTTGTTCAACATCGTGTAGCCCCACCATGTCGGTGAGGCATACGTTAGTCGTGCAATGGTTGTCATTTTGTCCACTTCATGCAAGGGCATAGATGGAAGTCCGTGGCATCTTAACACCCCCAGAGCATACAGAGATGACGAACAGGGAGATAATATTGAGTCCACATCAGAAGACATTCTGAGGTCTGAACGCAAGGTGACTCCCAAGACCCGGATAGCATCTACTCGCTCTGCCTCCGAGATAACCATAGGGACTGAGATGCCAATTGAACCCCTGCTCGAGATTACCATCTCCCGAGTCTTTGATTTACTGAGGAGAAGATTATTATCTCTAGCCCAACTACATATGTGTTCAAATTCACTGATTGCAGTTTCCACGTGAGAAGAACCAATAAGTGTCATCTGCAAATTTGACAAGGTAGTTAACACTATTAAGAGTTTTCAGGTCAGATGCTCCTACAGCATATGAGGGAGGGCCTAACGCAGAACCTTGCACGATACTGGCATTAATTGTAGCCGATTCAGAGATCGTCCCAGCATACCTGGTAACTTGACTCCTATTGTAACATGACTTCTCATTGGTAGAAAATGACATACTGACAGTGTGCGATTCATGTAGACCTATTCATCATATCTGAGTTCAATTTTTAGAACCGCAGCATTCTTTTTATTATTCAAAATAGACTGTCTGTTTGTACAACGTATCAAAACTCACAGGTTGTATAAACGAGATTTTTGCCTAGGTGACATTGAGATCGAGCAACTATGCCATCATTTTCAGCGATAGCTTCTGCTACAGAAGCTATCCCCGACGTAGGATCTAAGTACCCGTTCGTGCAGCAGTTAATAAATGAGGCTTTTGATTTTTTTGATCTGAGTTAAATAATTGCGTGGAATTATGCCTAGTTTTCACGGATTATTTCGTTTCAGGCCTTTACCACATTAAAGCTCTGCCAAGTGAAATATTTATTATAACAGTAAGGACTATAACAATTAAACCACCGTTTAAAGCTAACATGATGTTAGCTTTAAACGGTGATTATAACAATCGTTAGAATCTTTGAACGAAGTTGCGTCGATAGTTTAGGACGACGATGGAAAGTAGCGTTCGACTCTCAAGATGACTGTACATCGCCGTGAAGTTCCTAACTGGTGACAGATGACGAAAGTCTAGCTATTCGTTGACGGTGATTGGCAATAGTTAACTAAAAAGTTGATAACTTTTAGTTAAACTTGCATTTTTAGCTAAAGATAAAGTTTAACTAGAAAAAGTAGTTCGGTTTAAACCAAAGTTTAACTAATATTTTTTAGTTGATAGCTAAAAATTTAATGTTTAACTAATAAAATCAGCAACTACGCAACTATTTTCCGCAATGAACACTGTCAACAACTCAACGCGACGTTTACTTACTTAATAACACTGGTGTTGCCTCTGTATAGAATACAGTATATAGTAAGGTGATGTGTAAATAACGACATTAGTCTTTATCTTGATTATTCTTTATATGAGTTGGCTGTAGCAAAGACTTGAATTAAAAGCTACATCAGTGAAAATGATTAGTTTATTAGTCATTACTTGCTTTACTGTGGTGAAACTGATTGAAGACAAGAGCTAGTGTAAGAACTTCAGTGCAAATTATCCATTTTGTGTGAATAAAAGGATCTCTGGAAATATTACGTCTACAGCCAACTTTCTGAACCACATCAAGGTCTGATGAAACACTTGATCACCTTCTTTTCTTACGACCCAGATACAAATTTAACAGTGGTATTGGTGTTGCTGATCACTATTGTCACGAGTAACTGGTTTTATTACTCAAGTCAAGTGAATTGTATTGCATGATGCATCATCGTTTGAATTAGCAACTGTCTTAATTATTTCCTGGTAGAACTGTAGTAAGATATTTCATGGTGCACATTACATAGTTTGGAAGTGAAATTGCCAGTGACGCTCTGCATTATTACAGTTCACTTAACCTCTGTTATTGTATAAATGTTTGTCATAAAAAGTTTGAAAAAGGTTGGAGAAAGTTTAACTAACTATTTTTAGTTTAGTTAACTTATTTGCCAAATCAGTTGCCAACTTTAGTTAAATTATTTTATTTTAGTTGAAAAACAGTTTAAGTTTAACTAAAAAAATTAGTTTAGCGCCCATCACTGTTCGTTGATTCGACAGGTACACGTAGAAAAGGCATTATTTACCGCCGTTGGGTAGATTGAAACGCCACCTGTGACTAGCGGTCTAGGTTACTCCAGAGACTCGCGCCGTTCCTTTACTGCCAAGACGAAAATTGTAAGGCGACAGCCAAAGTCCACGATCCGTAGATCCTAGACTTCACAACACATCAAGAGCGATGTTTTTCTGATGTAGTCACGTAGGTCGAGACGAATGGCAAAAATACCACAAAACTAAAATAATCCGCAGCAGACATCAAGCACGAGTACGGTGGGGGAAAATTTATATAAACCCAAGTGCAATCAACACAAGAAATTTATAATTATTACGCCTAGCACAGCAAAAATATTTCGAGCTGTTTGGAGAATTTATGAAATTGATAAACCTGCCTGTATTCCTCGGAATAAGTCGGACGATGAGAAAAGTCTTTGTTGCGTACAAAAGAGAATTTGACAAATGTGTTAACTGTTACTGTATGGTTTCTCTTTCAGATTACTTCATGAAGGTTGTGTTTGGCAAGTGGCTGGATTCTGCTGTGCTGCACTCTCCACCGATTCAGTTCAACGGAGCAGTCTGTCTCCAGTTTCAATATCGACTTAGCCATCCGAAGATCATTCTCAGCATACAGACAACCAACCTTTCCAACTCCTCCTCCACTAGGAAGCTGATGGAACTGAGTTATCGGCTCCAGACGAACGCATCCAACTGGAACACTGTGAATGTTTCACTTAACAGCAACTACGGTGAAGTGCAACAGGTGGCATTTGTGGCCGAGAAAATTGGATTCAAGCCAGAGCTTGAATATGCAGCCATTCGTTACATAATCATGAATAATTCACCATGTCCTCAACCAGGTAAACAACATCCTTCAAATGGCTGCCAGTCATATTCTGCTTTGAGGTTAAGTTGTGCTGACGCCAACTGTCGTGGTCTACGCGGGTGCATGCATCAAGGGAAGAAAACCGACGTGTCAACAAGCTTGTTTACAACGCACGGAAAATTCTGCAGCAAGCTGTCAACATTAATTCGGTGCATGCAACAAGAATATACGTGTTCAGTAGGACTTTCCAGGGAAAAGTACAGTGACGTCACAGAACGTTCTGGAATCCGGGAGAACTCTATATAAGATAGACCTGCTGTACATTAAGGGCCTTTTGACGAAGATTTGTAAACGTTGAAACATTGATCGTATAACGTTCAATCGAGACCAGCCAACCTGTGTGCTGTCTACGATTGTGATATTTGATAGACGAGTTGACTTACTTTACACTTAATCGACTTTATTTTTAATTAAAGATCTTTTAATAGTTCCTTCGTTGGTTCGTCGTGGCGATCGAAGGAGTCGACCGCGACATTATTGGTGGCAGCGGCGGGATCATCGGTGTTGGATCCGGTGAAGAAGACGCGAGCCGACGGAGGAAGGAGTCAACCCGGAGGATCAAGAGACGGTCTGTTCCAGACAGCGAGCGGATCGAGACGCCTTTCTACCGTGGGAGACGGGTGAATCGGCATACGACAGTCGGACGGACGAAGTGCGTCGTTCGGCTGAGACAGCAGAAGACAGCAGTCAACATACGGGTAAGATCCTAGGTGTTGTCGTGGCTGAGAAGGAGAAAAGAGAGTGGAGTTGCAGCCGAGTGGGAGGCAGCCATTATTTCTCTTTCAATATCTGCTGATTATTTCTTTGAAATTTGATCCATTGTTGTGATCGAGGCCAGACTTGCGTGAGCTTGTATAGTTTTTGCGTACTTGGCGAGTGTACTTCTTTGGATACTGAATAGTTGCACTTTGGGCTGTGGAATTTTCCTTTTGTGTGGCGGGTTTGCCGCGTGGTGTCTGTTTTTTTTGTTGATTGTTGTTGACTGACTGTTTGTAAAAATGGAAGCGTTGACAACAGAGATGCAAGCGAATATTCGCAAAATGTCGTCTGAGCGCCTTAGGGTGTATCTTATGAAGGCAGGAAGGGACGAAGATGATGTTATGTCATGGGATCGAAATCAATTAATGGAAGAATGGGCCATGGAGATTGGAAAAGAGGAAGAGGAATTTAAGGGTAGTCCAATATCTCCAACAGGAGTGGATTACGAGCTGCAGAAGCGCCGTCTGGAGTTCGAAATCCGTAAATATGAAGAACAAAGGGAGGAACGGAAGGAGAAGGAAGAAAGGGAGGAAAAGAGGAGAGAGGAAGAAAAGAAAGAACAAAGGGAGAAGGAAGAAAGGGAGGAAAAGAGGAGAGAGGAAGAAAAGAAAGAACAAAGGGAGAAGGAAGAAAGAGAAAGGGAGGAACGGAAGGAGAAGGAAGAAAGAGAAAGGGAGGAACGGAAGGAGAAGGAAGAAAGAGAAAGGGAGGAACGGAAGGAGAAGGAAGAAAGAGAGAGGGAGGAACGGAAGGAGAAGGAAGAAAGGGAGGAAAAGAGGAGAGAGGAAGAAAAGAAGGAACGGAAAGAGAAAGAAGAAAGAGAAAAGAAGGAACGAAAAGAGAAAGAAGAAAGGGAGAGGAAGGAAAAGCAGGAAGAACGAAATGTTAGAGATTCTTTAGCAAGTCGTACTAAGCGTTATAGTGATGCCCTCAAGAATATTCTTTGGAAATTTCCTTCCGACCCTATAGAAATTCCAGGTTTCTTTGATCACTTGGATGGTTTGTTTAATGTGTATGAGGTGGATGAAGATGTTAGAGCAAAATTATTGCTAGCCATTTTAAGTGAAAGAGCTAAGGCATTAACCATGCGCCTTACTGAGGCACAGCTCCATGACTACAAATTCCTGAAGGAGTTTTTGCTAAGGGAGTTTAAGATAAGCCCTTCAAATCTTAGAGCCCGATTTTGGTCGTTGCACAAAGCATCGGACGAATCATTTACGATCTATTCATCCAAATTGCGTGTGGCTCTTATGTATTATTTGAAAAGTAGAAAGATAACTGATGAGTTTGATAAACTTGTAAGTTTATTGGTTGCGGATCGGCTTAAGGAGTCCTTGTCGAAGGCTTGTTTAGATTATATCTTGGCCCAAGAAAAAGAGGAGTGGTTGAGCTGTGAAGACATAGCTAATGCGGCTGACATTTATGTAGCGTCGCATGATGGTGGGAATGACTTAGTATGCCGTAGTCATCCGACACCGAAGTATAACAATTGGACGAAAGGTCAACCACATGTTCAAGTCAATAACCAGACAGCTCAACCCAAGTCTCCTAAACCGGAAATAAGGGGTGAAGCCAAGATAGGTGCGAGGGTGTCTCAGGAGGAGGCCAAGGTAAAGGGTCTCTGTTTCCTATGTCATCAGAAGGGTCATATGGCAAGGGAGTGCCAGACCAAACCAAGTTCTAAAAAGGTGAGTACTTGTATATTTGGGAACCCAACTGAAGAAGTGATCGACTCATTTGTTGAGAAGGTCAACGTGTTGCATGAGATACCTGAACAGGTAAAGCAAGGAAATTTATTGGATAATTCTAAACCAATAGGGTTGGAAACTGTTGTAAGGGTATACGAGAATAGTATTGATGGATTACACGAGAGGTCGTATATCAATGTACAGATTGAAGATCTACCTTCTCAGCCAGCATTATCTGATTCAGGAGCAGAAATTTGTTGTATTGATAAGAAATTAATTGAGTCACTAAACTTACCCGTGATTAAACGGATTAATATAATTGGTTTTCATGGAGAAGGATGTAAGGCAGATGTAGTATACCTACAAATGAAATTAGCTAATTCAATGGAAGGAACGACAAACATTGCGCCATCTTTGTGCGTCATGTTCGCTGCAGTCCCTGAACTAAATGAACGGGTTATTCTGACACCCCATGTTGTGGACCTATTAAGGGATAGTTCGCAATATGTAGTGATGGTAGCTGGCGTAGATCGATGTGTTCAAATAAATAAAGGGGCAGAAGAAGATAACTTAGGAGTTAATATCGAGAAAAGTAACAGCAACGAATCCTTGCCGTCAGAAGTGAATGAATATTCTCAGGAGCAACTAGTTGATGATTCAGATAATTTTCTTGATGTTGAGTCAACAGAGTTCAAGTCTGATGAGGGAGTAGCGAATAATGATACTTTATTGCGTGAGCAACAGAATTGTCACAATCTTATATCTTGCTGGCAACAAGCGAGACAGAATAAAAATAATTTCTTTATAGATAATAACCTCCTGTACCACAAAGGGGAAATTATGGGACATAAGGTTAATCAATTATGTTTACCGGAAGATAGAATCGAGGTTGTCTTGCGAGTAGCACACGATGCCCCATGTGCTGGGCACATGGCTTTTAAGGCAACGAGAGCCAGGATCAAATTAAACTTTTGGTTTCCAAGAATGGATGAGAGGATTCGCGAATATTGTGCGTCTTGTCAAATTTGTCAACTAAGAACTCCAGTTAAAGTGGCAGATCGAGTCCCGATCACTCCTATTCCGAGGGCGGATGAACTCTGTTTTAACCATCTAAATATGGATTGTATTGGCCCTATGGTAGTGACTGGAGAATCCAACAAATCGAAACCCCAGTACAATTATGCTCTGGTTCTGGTGGATAAATTTTCTCGTTGGCCGATGGCGTATCCTCTTAGATCGCTGAATGAAAAGGGAGTTTGTGAAGCTCTGTTGCAAGTTTTTACAACTTTTTCTATTCCAAGGATCATCAGTTCTGATTGTGGTACCAACTTTACCAGTCGTTTGACGAAAGAATTCTTGCGGCGAATGGGTTGTAGTCCCAGATTTAATACCCCTGGACATCCTGAGGCAGCTGGATTGGTTGAAAGATGCAACCAAAGCTTGAAAACCATGATCTTTAAGCTTGCTCAATCTGATCCTCGTGGATGGCACCAATTGTTACCGTTTGTTCTGTGGAGCCTTAGAGAAAAACCTTCAGGCACGACTCATATTTCGCCATTCACTATGGTTTATGGAACTCTTCCTCGGGGTCCACTTAGTGTGTTGAAGGAATCGTGGGCTGGCGAACGAAAAGTACCTCTTAACTTAGGTAAATCACCCGAAGAGTATCTCCAATCACTGAAGGAAAACCTCGAATTCGCGAAAGTTTATGCAGATTACTATAGTGATATAGAAACAAAGCGGTATGCAGATTATTATAACTTGCGTAGTACTGACAGAAAATACGAAGTTGGAGATAAAGTAGCAGTATTAGCACCAGATTTTGGTAGTTCTAAATTTTATAGTCGATGGCAAGGACCTGCTACCGTAGTCAAGGTTAAATCCCCATATTCTTATATAGTCGAAATAGAGGGAAAACAAAGACATTTACACGCAAATAAGATCAAGCGATACCATGAACGACTCGAACAAGCGATGATCAATAGCTGTTCAGTAATTGTTGATCAAGATGAAGAATTTGGTATAGTAGAGGTTGTAGATCAGGAAGAACGTGAACAAATAAGCCCGAGTAAGCGAATTGATCCTCTGATTATAGCGCATCTTTCGCAAGAGGAACAGAAGCAACTTTTTGAAGTTTTGGATCGGCACACGGCAGTATTTGTGGATAAACCTGGGTATTGTCCAGTATTAGAACATGAAATTAAGATAACTCATGATTTCACTCCTAAGCGTTTAAGGGCATATAAAGTACCTGAGCTACTTAAACCTGAAGTACAACGCCAGATAGAAGAAATGTTGGCATTAGACATCATTCGACCATCGAAAAGTGAAATGGCCAGTCCGGTAGTTTGCGTTTTAAAGGGACCCAAAGGTCAAAATGGCGTTCGATTGGCAATTGATTATCGCCATGTTAACAAATATTCTCTAGGTGATTGTTACCCGACCCCAGACATTGCTGACGTCTTACAAAAGGTGGGACGGGCAAAGTTTATTAGTGTTTTCGACGCGAAATCGGGGTATTGGCAAATTCCAGTTCGGAAAGAACATCGATGGCTTACGGCATTCGTATGTGATGCAGGACTTTTTGAGTTCACAAGGATGCCGTTTGGACTCAAGTCCGCTAGCAATACCTTTATTCGTGCTATGACCCAAGTTTTACATCCAGTGCGAAGTTTTACCGAACCATTCGTCGATGATATGGCAGTGGTTTCAATGAATTGGAATGACCATTTAGAACATCTAGAGAAATTCTTGCAAACTATTGAGGAAGCAGGACTCACTTTGAATTTAAGAAAATGTAATTTTGCACAAAACAAAATAAAGTTTGTTGGCCATATAGTAGGGTCAGGTTGTATTGAACCTGATCCAGGTAAGATCGCTACGATCAATGATATCCATCCTCCAACAACAAAGAAAGAAGTTAGAAAGGTTATGGGTTTTTTCAGTTACTTTCGAAGTTTTATACCTGCTTTAGCTGAAAAAGCACGGATAATAACTGATTTAACACGAGATAACATACCTACGAAGGTGCCTTGGGAGCAAAAGCATCAAGAAGCACTAGATAAGTTAAAGGATGATCTCAGTAAAGCTACACAGTTGCATACCATTGATTTCACTAAGGAATTTGGTTTAAGTGTTGACGCAAGTGCCACCGCGGTCGGGTGTTGCTTGTTTCAGTGGACCGAAGAAGGTCAAGAAAAACCAATTGCTTTTGCTAGCCTTAAACTTACAGATACACAGATGCATTGGTCTACAATTGAGAGAGAGGCTTTCGCAGTAATTTGGGCACTTAAACGATTCAAGTCATGGATATTCTTATCAAAGATAATCATTTATTCAGATCATAATCCTTTGTCTTATCTCACAGATGCAAGCCCTAAGAGTGCGAAACTGACTCGTTGGGCGTTAGCATTGCAAGAGTTTAACGTGGACTTTCGATATCGTCCTGGACGTCAGAACACGGTGGCTGATTTCCTCTCTCGGTTGTGACTCGGATGGTGAAGGGGGGGGGGGAATGGCCCGACACACAAGGATCGAGCCCGCAAATTGTATGGATAAATTGACTAACTGATGTGTTTTGTTTTGTTTGTATATGCTGTGTCGAGATGGAGTCTGGAGGCCCGGCTTGATCGTGATGACCCGTTCGGGATGGTGCTGAAGACGTGTCATCATCTGAGGGCGGAGGGAATGTCGTGGTCTACGCGGGTGCATGCATCAAGGGAAGAAAACCGACGTGTCAACAAGCTTGTTTACAACGCACGGAAAATTCTGCAGCAAGCTGTCAACATTAATTCGGTGCATGCAACAAGAATATACGTGTTCAGTAGGACTTTCCAGGGAAAAGTACAGTGACGTCACAGAACGTTCTGGAATCCGGGAGAACTCTATATAAGATAGACCTGCTGTACATTAAGGGCCTTTTGACGAAGATTTGTAAACGTTGAAACATTGATCGTATAACGTTCAATCGAGACCAGCCAACCTGTGTGCTGTCTACGATTGTGATATTTGATAGACGAGTTGACTTACTTTACACTTAATCGACTTTATTTTTAATTAAAGATCTTTTAATAGTTCCTTCGTTGGTTCGTCGTGGCGATCGAAGGAGTCGACCGCGACACCAACAGAGTTTGGAAATACGAGGGAGGAATTCAGAATCATTTTGTCTTAACTCATGTACAGATAGAACACATTTTTAGGATCATTCTAACAATTGAGATGACTACACTGTCAACAATTGTAGTTTCTCCTGGAAACTGATAAAAGTAACATCAAAATCTTTCAATCTAAGCGGTGGACATCTGAGAAAATGCTATCTTAGACTCGTATTTGTTAGTCGGCCTCTTAGACTCCGAACTTTAACAATCATAGCCTAATCCCTTCTGTGATGATACTGCAAGAGAGATAACATCAAACATAGCAGATTGATTTAAGTGAATGCTTTACAGATGCGAGTAAGCAACAGCAGCAAGAAGTCAGAGAAGAATACACTGGAGATCGTCTACCAAGTGACTCCTTTCTACAACTCGTTCTAAACGACACTGCTCGTGAGTTACAAATTTGAACGTGATGCTACTGTGATTCTCACTGAGGTTTAGACACGCACGTGATGCGTTCACACTATTCACAGACATGTGGACATATCACACGAGGGAGGTTACGCTCGAATGAGAGCGAGCCTAGGATTCGAAGTCCTATTCACTAAGAAATACCACCAACGACAAGCATGGTTGGAATATAGTATTTTAAGCCATTTATCATTCTCTAAACAAGTCTTTGGTAGTAAACTACACTAAGCCTATTACTGACCTGGTTGGCCACACTGGTTAAAGTGTCAGTCGAGGCGTCAGTCGAGGCGTCTAACCCAGCCTCCTTGGCGTTAACCAGAGCGGCACTCTGGCTCAGAGTCTTCTGTAAAAAGGGCTAACTCCGAATGTCACTCGGGCAAAAATTCTCTCAGTGTTTTTACAATGGTGACGTCAAGCATCACAGTAGTTAATGCAAAAAAATCAATAAACGGCGATGGAAGAAGAGGAGGAAGAGGCAGAGGAAGAGCTATTTTCTGCTCAGACTGCTGTATGAATATGTTTTTTTCATGTGTAGGCCTATATTTACATTCATGACCAATGTAGTGCTTGAAAATTTCTTAGACAAAGCAGTTTCTTCTTGAATCGCCAACGTATACATACCCGTGCACTTTTTTCTTCGCAGGGTACAACATGGGGGACGTGGTAGCAATGCTTGGTCATTTGCGGGATCGTCTCATCTACAAGTAAATATTCTAACTTCTTGGCGATTGGTTACTTTTTAAAACATCATTTAGCTGCACTAATGCATGTTTGTTCTACAATGGTCTGTCAGTGTTTTCTGAATGTTGAAGCCAAGTTGCATGAAATTAGTCTAATGCGAATTGTTCAACGATGACTCGAGTAACATATTTAGATCGACTGGGCAGTCCCTAGAGAATGGCATTGAAAATAAGACTTAGTGTCATTGTCATAATAATACTAATTATATCCCATGTATGGACTTGGAAGTTTCCAAATATCCCGTCTGCTGGACGCTCGCGAAGACAAATTAAAGTTCCAATAAAAGAGGCTTTTTTGCCAACGACGTATAAACTCGCAATTAGTTCTGACTCTGAAAAGTATTGTAGTTATTTCAGTTTATTAAAATGGGTTGTTGACATGCATTGTATTCTGACTCGTGGTAATACTTTGTTATTATGCATAGGCTTAGAAATGTCCAGCGCACAGAGGTTTGTTAGTAGATCCATGACTAGCAAAGTACCCACTACTGCTCTGAGTGCGAAGAGTGCATTTGAATGACCCGACCCCTTTCTGAATCCAAAAAACAAGTCTGATGTGAATGAATTGCTAACGTGATGCTCGATCATACACATTGAATGAGCTTAGATAAGAAGTTTTGACTTGATACTTTTATTCAGATGCGAGTGGAATGGTGTTGCCTGTAATGAAACTGACATCCGCAGTGAACTGACCGACCTCGGTCTCTGCTACATTTTCAACGGAGACGAAAACCGCATCCTGTCATCAACAAAAGCCGGTACGTCATCATCGTTATCATCGTCGTCGTCATCATCATCATCTTCATCATCAGCATCATCATTGTCATCCTCGTCATCGTCATGAGCATCGTAAAATTTAATTTGATATAAGCTATTTTAGCAAATTGACTTCTATGGCACTTCTCATGACGCACAAAATATTCAGGCATTGAATTTGTGAATTTTAAGGCAATTAAAATAACACTACTGATCATTCAGGCTTGCTAAAGACTTACAGCAAACGCTGGAGCTCTGCAACCATCAGCTTCTGATCAGTTTCCCAAGGGTTTATCTGGATCTTCATGATCTAAATTAACCTCAGGATCTAACAACTTTTTTGTAAGTGCTATGAAACACAGAGCAACTTAAACTTGCTCCTGAACCAAAGCTCAAATTCCTTCCCAGCTGAAAAGCGGACCATGCACAGATGCCAAAATATAATCGGTCTCAGACTATCATTTGAATTGTGGATCGAACCTGTAACTTTGGAAAGAACTCGATTTGTGACCTTGATGCATTTTAGAAATTACAAAATTGCATGTGTATTTAACAGGTGCGAACTTTGGTCTTCGTCTCATGCTGAACGTGGAACAGTACGAAAATATTCCCGTATACAACCAAAACACTGGAATTAAGGTGGACCACAAACATTTTGCATTCATATCAAGCCACGAATAGCTGCTGTTTCTTCGACATAAAAGATTCAGTTGATTGATTGAATTTTGATTGATTGATTTCAGTTGAGTTGATTGATTGATTTCAGTTGAGTTGATTCTATTCAATGACTGGTTTATCATTGATTTCAGATTCATCTTCATTACTATGACGACGTTCCTGAAGTTGCAGAGTCCGGTTTCACCGTTGCCCCTGGCTACCAGACGTTGGCACCGCTTGACTATCAGACGGTAATACTGTGCATGTATTATTTTAATACAGTTTTTTTTATATTTCCCATATTATATGTTGTTATCTAACTTATCGTAATAATAATGACTGGCTACTGACCATTCCAATTGCGTCATGCGGACTAGGTCCGAGTGGCGATCGGTTTCCGCCTGGGCCTAAACCTGTGCGCCCCACACCAATGCCAGTGTGGCGAGACGGTGGATCCAGGAGGTCACCACGGACTGGCGTGCAGGCAGTCGGGTGGTAGGGCAAACCGCCACTTTGCAATGAATGACACCATCTGGAGTGCCCTGCTCAGATCCGATATTCCCAGCTCCAAAGAACCGCCATGCCTCCTTCGCAGCGACGGGAAAAGACTGGAAAAGACCAGACGGAGCGACGCTCGTTCCGTGGGCTAAGGGAAAATGCATCACATGGGACGCTACCAGCATACATACTTGTGTGGCATCGTACGTACACATGTCGTCGACGACCCCTGGAAGCGCTGCCGAACTTACCGCCTCGCGGAAAATCACGAAATACGCAGACCTTCCGGCAACGCACAACTTCGTCCCCATAGCCATAGAATCACTGGGTCCGATAAATAGAGAGGGCTGTGAATTTTTAACGGAACTGGGGCGTAGGATGACCACCGCCACCGGCGACCCTCGAGAGACCACACATTTATTCCAACGCCTCTCAATCTGCACACAACGTTACAATGCAATTGCATTCAGAGGCACATTCATGCACAACACCGGGGACGAGGACCACGAGGACCAGTAGCAACAGTAATACTTCGGAATTGCTTCCAGGAGCCTGAGGGATTCTCCCTACCTCGGACAAAAATTATTATTATAATAATAATAATAATAATAATAATAATTATTATAATAATAATAATAATAATAATAATAATAATAATAATAATAATAATAATAATAATAGTAATAGTAGTAGTAGTATTTTAGAGCCAGAGGGATCTTAAATAATAATAATAATAATATTAATAATAATAATAATAATAATAATAATAATAATAATAATGATAATAATAATAATAATAATAATAATAATAATGATAATAATAATGATTATAATAATAATAATGATGATGATGATGATGATGATGATGATGATGAAGATGATGATGATGATGATGATGATGATGATGATGATGATGAAGAAGAAGAAGAAGAAGATGATGATGATGATGATGATGATGATGATGATGATGATGATGATGATGATGATGATGGTGATGATGATGATGATGATGATAATGATGATGTTGATGATGATGATGATGATGATGATGATGATGATGATGATGATGATGATGATGATGATGATGATGATGATGATGATGATGATGATGATGATAATCATAATAATAATATCACGGACAATTCATACAGCGCTGTAACACGACCATGCCGCTAGAACGGCTCTGTACAGACACCACCTACAGCCTAACATGACAACGGGTCCTATTCAGCAGAAGGATAAGCGTTGGTGAAGAGATGACGCTTGAGTCGGGACCTGAATGCCTCGTTTGATGGCGCAGAACGGACCTCGGGTGGAAGGCCCGGTCCCCGAACTTTGTCTTCGTCTGAGCGACGAACAGGTCCCCTCGCGCGAGCACCCTAAGACGAAGATCCGCAGCGCACGACGACGTCGTCGTACAAAAGTCGGCTATGTAGTCAGGCGCCATGCCGTGGAGCGCCTTGCAGACAATCAAGCAGAGCTTGAGCTCCACGCGCTGGAGAACCGGCAGCCAGTGGAGCGTGTCACACAGAAGGGGAGTCACGTGGTCAAACCGTCGCGACCGCAGAGCAGCCTCGCCGCAGCGTTAAGAACCAACTGCAGCCCATCGAGGAGGCACTTCCGTGCTCCCGTAAGAAGACTATTACAGCAGTCTACCCGGCGGCCTCGAATGGAAGCGACTTGAGACAAGTCCTGGCGAGGCGGAGTTGACGGAAGCATCGGCCGACGGTCGTACCACAGGGGTCTTTATGGAAAGGTCGGATTCTAATAGACTCCCAGGTCACAGACGGACACCAGTGGCTCCAGGGAGGAGCCCGCGACGAGCAATGAGGAGGTGTAGCCGGCCGCACCAACGAAGCGTCGCGCAGCACAGTAGCTCGGTATCTCATAGGCTAGTTTTATTCAATATGTAGTGCAGAATGTTAAGGGCGTCACAGAAGCTTCAATATTACATTATGTATCATGTGTCAAAAAATGGTGCGATCTGTTGGAAGAAATGCGATCAACTTATGTCCAAAGTTTCAGACTGGATTTTCCAATGCAGGTACGTTTTCTCATTTTCTCAGTTTGCTACCGTCATTAGATTTATCACATTTTCCATCGCATTACTTGATCTACGATGCAGTATTTCTGAGGCAACAGACTCTTTGATCTAACAAGTTCTCTTTGTGGATATTGTTTCATACCTCAATGGCCTTTGATGCTGTGAACCATCAATTCTTACCAGACAACTGGAGCACTCTTGCTGAGGAATAGAGCTTAAGAGGATATGTGATTATTTAATTGATATAGTGCAACATGGCTACTTAAGAATTTCGCACACAATATTCACTATGGAGTGCCCCAAGAAGCCATATTTATTGTGGATCTTACTAATCTTAATTTACATAACTGCTTCCTCAGTAACCTCTACAAAATTTAAATTCTTTTTTCATATGGCACCAATGCATTGATCTATGATAAATGTTTTGAATAACTCCTAACAAGTGCATTTCGAGAATTACTAGCGGTTCTCTGGCGGCTTCTGTTTCAAAGCCAATAAACTCTCACTCTATCTGCAAACCTAAATTATATTTTCAAAACTGTGACGCTCACAGCGACAATTTTCTGATATATCTGAAATTATTGTTGTGATTTATGGCTACAGTTGTTATTCAAATTACGTTATTCCCAGTTTTAAGGGCATATATTGATCAGGATCTTACATGGAAGGAGCACGTTGCTCACATTTTAAAGCACAGTTGTGTACTGCTCATGTTGGACACATGGGTTGCCCAAACACACCCTGTTGAATCTATGTTACTCTTTCATATTTTCTCTCTTAGCCTACGTAAATAGTTCTTTGGGTTCTAAGAAAGTGTGGGTTAGGTTCAATCCTCCATTCAGGTGGTTAATTACTGGGTAAGAAGCTTGAGCAAGTCCTTCACTCAAAAATACTCGATGTTCTGTCGTATGGTCGAGTGGACTTCTGAAGTTTGAAAGGAGGGCAATATCAAATATAGTCCAATTGTATACTGCATTGTATTGGTATCTGTGGTGTCGATTTTTATTATCAAAACAATAAAATAGAATATTCGTTTAATCCAACCACGTATTGACAAAACGCTATGCTTACAAGAGATATATGGTTAGAAATAAGTCCAGCTGAAAAATGCGTTGCGTATTATTTTAAACACAATTGAGGTGGAGTTTTCAAACTCTGACACACCCACCTATTAGTCATCTGTCAATTTAAACTAACTTTCAAATATCGCCTGAAAAATATTTAATTACGACAACGTCATCCTGAACAACGTCATCATAAACAACTGCGATTTCAAGCACAATTGCATTGAAAACATTTATGCCTACAGTTTTAAATGCTGGTTCACGATAAATATGCCATAACTTAAAAAATGCATCATATTTTTTAAAAATCCATCTGAAATGTGTTTATTTAAAGAGCCACGCATTTTCAGCACAACAAGTCTCTTCTAGGTGACCTGTTAACCAATAACACCTGTTAATTTAACTCTGCTCTGTTGCTTTAGGTACTGTTAGTGTTCGTGTTTCAATGAATGGTATTTTGTACTGAATTTTAAGTGTTTCAACCGTTTCACGCCGTGTTTAATCGTTTTGGTTAGCATAGAGCATGAAATGAATTGATTTACAAGGAAAAACGGGTTACCGAGTTATATAGAGCCTTTTGTAATGTTTGATGTCGTTTAGGCTGAGAATCTGAGTCCTCCTTGGGGAATATGCTCTTCAAAAGACTACGAGTTCTTCAACTCAACCGACCGATACACAACGGCCAAGTGTCAACTCGAATGCAAAACGAGATCTGTTTTGGCCAACTGTGGCTGCAAAGATGTCTACATGCCCGGTAGGTTGACGCAACGGTTTCCCCAGCCAACTGATCTCTTTCTTCGCTCAGTTGGTCAATTCTCTGCCCAATTGATCTATGTCTCTACGCAGCTGATCCAATTTCTTGGCAATGCTAAGTTACTAACGCTTATTAGCAGGAGATAAATGCTTTTAATGAAGCCCTTAAGATAAATCTTTTGCATGCATGTATGACAGTGTATGTGCATGATCGCATACGTAACGCGGAACACAGTACTGCAAGTTGTTTGGGTGAAAATCACTTGTCACAAGAGAACAGAAAAATCGCATTTTCATTTCCAACTTCATTGATATTTAAGCACTTTGTTGAATATTTTAGGTCCTGATAAAATTTGTTCGCTGGATGCTTACCTATCTTGTGTAGAATCATCGAATGGTAAGATATTAAGTTGGGTATGTAATCGCAATACTGCGTCTGTACGCGCCTGTTTAACAATATTTGCATAATGAATACTTTGAGATATTCGCAGATCAGAATAAAACTTAAATTGTACTGGATTTGCGAAGAATCCTGCGGCTTTGTTCTCACCAAGAGCAATCTCTTCCAGCAATCAGTATAGTAAAGTGATTGTTAGTAAAACTAACTTCACTCTGTGTTACTATCGCCTCTTAGATTTTATGGAGTGAATCATTGTTCATCCTCTGCGTCTTTCAACTGTTTTGTGAGTTAATAATTATAATAAATAACTAATTTATTAAATAAATTTATTTGTCTATCACTCTATGAGATGTCTGTCTACCTGTCTATCCGTCTATCCGAACATCCGTCCATTCGTCCATCAGTGCAACCCTCCGTTCGTGTGTCCTACCATCCATCCATCCATCCATCCATCCGTCCATCCATACATCCATCCGCACAACCATGCGCACATCCATCCGTACATTCATCCGAACATCCATTCGTACATCCATTCGTACATCCTACCTATCTACCATCTGTTAATCCTACCTATCTACCATCCGTACATACTACCTATCTGTCATCCGTCAGTCCTACCTAACAACCATCCGTCAGTTCTACCCACCTTCCATCCATCCATCCATCCTTACATCCTACCTACATGGATGTACCATCCATCTGTACATCCTACTTACATGGATGTACAATCATCCATCCCTCCATCCCTTCCTCCATCCATCCATCCCTCCATCCATCCCTCCATCCCTTTATCCATCCATCCATCCCTCCATCCAACCCTCCATCCATCCATCCATCCATCCATCCATCCATCCATCAAACCTCCCCTCTTCCCTCCCTCCCTCCCTCCCTCCCTGCCTCCCTCCCTCCCTCCCTCCCTGCCTCCCTGCCTCCCTCCCTCCCTCCCTCCCTGCCTCCCTCCCTCCCTGCCTCCCTCCCTCCCTCCCTCCCTCCCTCCCTCCCTCCCTCCCTCCCTCCCTCCCTCCCTCCCTCCCTCCCTCCCTCCCTCCCTCCCTCCCTCCCTCCCTCCCTCCCTCCCTCCCTCCCTCCCTCCCTCCATGCATACATCCATGCATCCATCCATGCATCCATCCATGCATCCATCCATGCATCCATGCATCCATGCATCCATCCATCCATCCATCCATCTATCCATCCATCCATCCATCCATCCATCCATCCATCCATCCATCCATCCATCCATCCATCCATCCATCCATCCATCCATCCATGCATCCATGCATCAATGCATCCATCCATGCATCCATCCATCCCACCTAACATCGATCCGCCCGTCCTAACTACCTACCGTCTCTCCATCCTGCCTACCTACCATCCGTCGGTCCTTCCCCCACCTACCATTTGTCCTACCAATCATCCGTCCTACTTGTCATATGCCAGTTCTCTTCCTTCAGCCCCATCGTTATTCCGTCAATCGGTCAATCTATCAATCATTCAATGATTTCGCAGACCAGGGCCATTGCAGTTGTCCGGACGAATGCGACGTCTTTTCCTATGCAACGTCGCTGTCCTCTTCTCAACTCTCTGGTGCGGGATTCGCTAATATTCTGTGGAATACAGACAGCATACGGGAGAGCTACTGGCACAGCCTGGAAATCGCTCACAGAGTAGACGACGCAGAACTAATGCGAACCATCTCAGGCATAGAGTCCGTGATTGTCAGCCATAGACAGGTAAAGACTCTCATCTACCAGAACATCCTGAATCCGGCTACTTCTGTGACGAGTCTCGTTCTAAAGGCCGTCGACAAATTTTTGGAGATCGTGGGAAACGATGTCAACTCTAGTAAGAGCTTCTTAGGGAAGTTCCAGAATTGCTACAGCGAAAATGTCAACGGTCTGGTTCAGTGGTTATCAGGTCAGATGAGTTTGAGAAACCAGGAGTTCTTAAAGTTACAGGGGTGGGCGATGAACGAAGTCTTCACACGTGACCAATATTCGGACCTGAAGAACATTATTGAGCAGCTCAATAAGACGCTATCAATTGGAAGAGAAACCCTTAATGTGGCGGCAGACGAGGAATTCTGTCCAGTAAGCTTTTTTGAACAGCACTGTTCCAGCTTGATACAAACTTTAGACTCTAAGATAAATAACATGATCGATATGATTGCGATTGACTGTACTTCAACTACTTTCGCTGCCAGTGAAATGCCCAGTAGTTCCACTGCCAATGGAATGCCAAGAACTTCAAGTGCTTCCACTGACAATGGAATGCCAAGTAGCCCTGCTACTCCAGCTGCCAATATCAGATCACTCGAAACAGGCTCATCTACTCCATCTTCAGCAACTGCTGCATTCACCGCATCATCTGTAAGTACCAGAAGTTTACAGTCAGCCTGCGATGGAGCTGATGAAGTAATGCAAAGCATCGTAGTGAATTATCTTTTGTTGGATATGCAGTTGACTATTTCCCAAACCATAAGCTGCATTTTGGAATATGGAGACGTATTAAAAACTGTTCAGTCCTTCCTCGATACAGTCGATCGGACGGTGTCGATGGTCGACATGACTGGTACAACGCGGTCTATGAACATGCTCTCGGCGGATGCAAGCTGGTTGGAGACTCTGATGGTTGCATATCGAAATGGCAGCCTAACGAAGCGCCAGATTTCCTATGAATTTTTACAGCAGTCGAATAGCAGGTTGTTGCTTCATGTCGAGAGTACATTGTCTGGTCTGGAGACTTCAGTCCTATCTGATGTGACATCCGTCATAAATACCATTGAGACCAGAGTCATCTCTGTCTACTCTCAGCTGATTATTTATTTGTATAAACTCCAGACATTCATGTCATACAATGACACAACTGTCAACAGCTTCGCTAAGGAACTGCTTTTGTGGAGAAGTCCGATTCCGATGCTGCAAGACAAAACCGTAAGTTAATATTTCCAAGTACATATCTTAGCCTCAGTATCCCACAAAATTGTCTAATGCTGTTTAATCTAAGACGTCTGAAGGAGAAGGTTTTCTATGAGTTAAGAAATCTATATAAACAAAACCTGTTCAGCTATCGATATTATCCTTTATAAACACTTGGATGTCACAGGAAGTTTAAGCACTATAAATATGAGACAACAGTGTTACGAGTTCCTCTGTTCAGTGAATTAATATACTCGTATCTTTTTTATATAAGCCGTAAGCATTTCTCTGACAACTTGCGTGCTTGCCACGGAGACCTATTCCATAGGATTACCTAAGGATTGGTCTGCTTGTGTGTTAACTCAGATTTCTGGGTTTAAGCTGACATCCGATCAGGTCGAGCAAGTGCTTGGAGTTGGAATGACTATCGATGCGCACGTCAACCGATCTGCAGCTATTATTCCGATGCTTATTCGCGAGTACGGCTCGATTCTCCAGCAGACGCTTAACACTTTGCAATCAGAGCTGCGTTTAGCACAACAGGCGATCATCGACAGAGTCGATATTCTCAGCCAGCAGCTGACCAACTTCAACGATTCTACTATCATCGGAGACAGCTTTGTCAGGTACGATTACGCCATGAAAAACATAAAAGCGTTTTCAGAGAACATCTACCAAGTCCTGACAATTTCAGACTCTACAGGCCCCACAGGTGGTTGATAGTCTCACTTGATGGAATCTGGTATATGCAACTAAAAATAGTCTTTTTGTCATCGGTAAAATAGTTTCTTGCTGAAAGTTAAGAAATGTCTGTCGTTGCTGTTGCTGCGCTTCTTCAGGAACAATTTCCTTGAAGTCGACATTTTCTACGGAGAACTGAAGTATCGAACCCTTGAACAGACTACTGGATACGATATGGTCCAGTTCCTAAGTAAGTCCATGATCTGCATATGCAACTATCTGAAATCGTTAACGCCTGATGTCAGTTATCAACCAATTAGCTGTTTAGACCGTGCAATGTTTATAGATTCAATCGAGAGACTACTATATTTAGACAATAAAAATTAAACAACGTTTGCATTTTCTCTATTGGCTAGCACAAGGTCCGCACTTAGCAATCTTATGCTCTCGTTCATCACACACATGTGTTGAGAGAGAGAGAGAGAGAGAGAGAGAGAGAGAGAGAGAGAGAGACAGACAGACAGACAGACAGACAGACAGACAGACAGACAGACAGACAGACAGACAGACAGAGAGACAGAGAGACAGAGAGACAGAGACAGACAGACAGACAGACAGACAGAGAGAGTGAGTGAGAGAGACAGACAGACAGACAGACAGACAGACACAGAGACACAGAGACAGACAGACAGACAGACAGAAAGACAGACAGACAGACAGACAGATAGAGAGACAGACAGACAGACAGACAGGGAGACAGACAGAGAGACTGACAGACAGAGAGACAGACAGACAGACAGACAGACAGATAGAGACAGACAGACAGACAGACAGACAGATAGAGAGAGACAGACAGAGAGAGACAAACAGACAGACAGAGAGACAGACAGACAGAGAGACAGACAGACAGACAGACAGACAGAGAGACAGGCAGAGAGACAGAGAGACAGACAGACAGACAGACAGACAGACAGACAGACAGACAGACAGACAGATAGAGAGACGGACGCACAGTCTGTAAGAGATAAAGTACCAATTATGAATTATGTTTGAGGTAGGGACCACTCATAAACGTTGGTGTTAATTTTGTTAAGGTGATTTCGGCGGATGTTTCGGGTTATTCCTCGGAGGAAGCATTCTTTCCTTCTTCGAGTTTCTGGATCTTCTTATCTACAACCTCATAGTTAAGATTTCGAGCAGAAAGGTGAGTTTGCCTACAAGGATCAATGTTCGACCAACGCCAGTAATCCGAGATCCTCGTCCACAGTCCGGAGTTAAAGTTCATCCTTTTCCGGCTACAGACAGTCTACCTTTGGAATCGGTTCGAATTGAATGAACACTATGCATCGAACAGATGGTGTATTATTAACAAAAAATAATATTTGTTTAATTTGAACTTTTTCTTAGATGTTGCTGTCGCCATTATTGTGTGGCTATTGTAATTTAAATGTAGAAATGCTTTTATGTGTTATGTATCGATGTAGAAATATATCGATGGTACAAGAGTTATTTTCCATAATGTCGAGGGCGTCTTGTTGCAGTGGAAATTTGCAATTAATTTCTTAGAATGCATGTAATTTTGAGCGCATTCTTAAAGGCCATTCTTTAGCGTCTTTTGTTGACTATTTAAAGACGGCTTTTCGCCCTATCTGCGGTTCCAAGATCAACAAGAGACGAGTAGCGTATGATAATCGTATCGTTAATAGCCGCCGGAATAGCATAATTAGCAGTAGTCTTAATGAAACGGAAATAAAATGTACAGATTCCCGGAATGCCATTAGGCTAATCTGTTTGCGACAATTCGATACTAAACATTCGTCAGTTTGAGTGCACTACTAATGCTGTAAAACTTTTCCCATTTGATTGTTTATGGCGTATTTGTGAACTAAGTGATTGTCTAAAGTCTTCGTGAAGTAAAGTTACTATTTTCAATATTTATATGACTAATTGCTTGTTTAAGTGAGTCGTTTATTGAATCACCGTTAATGATTATTTACGGAAAAGGAACGAGGCTGGCAAGGTCCTGCACCATTGTGGGTCGAAGGACTTGTCATTTACTTCCCAGCTTACGCCGTTACCAAATTTAGGCATGCTTGATGACAGAGGAAAGTTTGAGCAACAAATTATCCTGTTCGTTACACAGATGTGAACTTGCAATTTTTCGAACGCGAAAGAACAACATTAATAAAATTGGAAGAAGTAAGTTATTAGGTTAGAACCAAAGATAAACGAAGGATGTAAAACATGATCAATTTACCCGGAATTATTCCACCAAAGAAGGGGAATAACACATTTTCCAGAAGATGCTGGCAGAGGAGAGGATCGTCCTTAAACAAAGCTCAGAGGTGTAATCACGAACGATGGTTAGATGGGTGATAAACTGGCATCGCTCGTGTGCCCGTGCTTTTTACATAAAGGCTGCCAGCTTATGTGTGCTGTGTCGCGTGGCGACTTTTGAAACTTCGGGTACAACACTGTTGAAGAACAGTCACTGAATTACCTACAATGGGAGCTGATGATTAGCAGTGTCCATAATAGAGCAATTATAGTACTGATATCAATCATCGCACTGATGATTTAGTCCAGGCAATCTAGCTAAAATAGCCATTGAACCTGGGCAAAATTGCTTCAGAAGCTTTTTAAACGGTTTCCTGTCCAGAAAAAATTTCTGAATTACATATCCAAAATTCGACAAAATCGGAATAGGGAAACACCCCTACAAATGGATTTCAAAAAGGCGGATTGGGGTTTCTAAGAAATACCAATAATAACACAAATAATTTGCAATTAGAGCTGGGCTAAAATGCTTCAGAAGCTTTCTAAGCGGTTTCCTGTCCAGAAAACATAGCTGAATAACATCCAAAATTCGACAAAATCGGAATAGGGGAACACCCCCCAAAAATGAATTTCAAAATGGCGGATTGGGGTTTCTAAGAAATACCAATACTAATACAAATAATTTGCAGTTAGACTAAGGCAAAATTGCTTCAGAAGATTTCTAAACGGCTTTCTGTCTAGAAAACATTGCTGAATAGCATATCAAAATTCGACAAAATCGGACAAAATCGGACCACGGGAACACCCCCAAAAATGAATTTCAAAATGGCGGATTGGCTTTTTCATAAAGAAATGCCAATAAAACTTATTTACACTTTAATCCTGTACTTGGCCTGTACTTTTTCATGTCTAGGGACCCACTGACTAAGTGGAAGTGAGATATTCCCCAAACATCAAACTTTAATCCTGTACTTGGTTTGATGTTTGGGGAATATATCACTTCCACTTAGTCAGTGGGTCCCTAGACATGAAAAATCACCGAGGTGCATGTCGGTCACATGGCCATGAATGACGTTATGGCTAAATCCAATATGGCCGCCGTCGACCATATTGGAAAATTCGGCTTTTTTGTTTTTCTTAAAGTATATGCACTTGTAATACTTCCAATGTTAGGCCTACTGATTTCGGTATGTAGAATTCATTTCTGATATTCTTTTCGCCATGCAGGGTCATCTTCACCTTGAAATGTCATGGTCAAGGTCATTTTGTTACGTCGATGACGCCATCAAGCTAACTTCCAATGAGTCGGTAAATGTAAATTTTTATGTCACAGGTAGACCTCTAAGCTAAAAGATTGGCAGACGCTAGCCAAGGACAGGTAGATCACTAAGCTAAAGATGAGCAGACCCAGCCAAGGACAGGTAGACCTCTAAGCTAAGGACAGGTAGACCCGTAAACTAAAGATGGGCAGACCCCAGCCAAGTAAGTAAGTAAGTAAGTATATTCTTTATTTTAACCAGCTGACAAAACGCACTCTGGTGTACATTACATGCAAACAGGTAGAACAAGAACAGGTAGACTCTAAGCTATAGATGAGAAAACCCCAATCCGCCATTTTGAAATTCATTTTTGTGGGTGTTCCCGTGGTCCGATTTTGTCGAATTTTAGATATGTCATTCAGCAATGTTTCTAGACAGGAACTCGTTTAAAAAGCTTCTGAAACATTTTACCCAGCTCTAATTGCAAATTATTTGTATTATTATTGGTATTTCTTAGAAGCCCCAATCCGCCATTTTGAAATGCATTTTGGGGTGTTCCCGTTGTCGAATTTTGTCGAATTTTGGATATTTTATTCAGCAATATTTTCTAGACAGGAAACCGTTTAAAAAGCTTCCGATGCATTTAGCCCAGCTCTAATTGCAAATTATTTGTGTTATTATTTCTTAGAAAACCCCCAATCCGCCATTTTGAAATTCATTTTTGGGGGCGTTTTCGTGGTCTAATTTTGTCGAATTTTGGATATGTTATTCAGCAATGTTTTCTGGACAGGAAACCGTTTAGAAAGCTTCTGAAGCATTTCAGCCAGCTCTAATTGCAAATTATTTGTATTATTATTGGTATTTCTTAGAAACCCCAATCCGCCATTTTGAAATTCATTTTTGGGTTGTTTCCCTATTCCGATTTTGTCGAATTTTGGATATGTAATTCAGAAATTTTTTCTGGACAGGAAACCGTTTAAAAAGCTTCTGAAGCAATTTTGCCCAGGTCGAACTGTAGATTGCCTGGACTAATTAGCAGTGTCCATAATAGAGCAATAGTACTGCTATCAATCATCGCACGCGGCTATTGCAAACGCAATTGAACAGTTTTCTTGTCAAAATTGTTTCCTCGCTCTATTGTCCGCCCTAGGTATTACCCAGTTATGCAATCTCGGCCTCGTGGAATAGTGTTGTGGCCTCAGCGGTTGGAGGTGAGGGTTCAGCACATGGCCCTGGTCATGCAGTACCGCAGCGAAGAGGCCCCCTTCTGCAAGGCTACATAATTGCTCGATGGTGGGACTATCCGCAGGGAGATAATGCAGGCGCACCAGATGGTTTATCACGGACTGCAGTCTATCCCGCTTCTGTTGACCCGCGAAGCCCCACCATGCCCGGGGCGCGTATAACATACGGGCTAATATGGTCATTTTTACCACGCCATGTGGACTTGGGCACCGCAGGCTGTGCGCTGTCATGATTCGCATGGCATACATTGACTCTCTTGCTTGGATGCAAGTGCTGTTTATATGCGCCTCGAGACCTAGTTTTTCAGTCATAACAACTTCTAGAATCTTCATACTCTGGACCCGCTGAAGTCCCGGCACCTCTGCGGGTGCGTCCTCCTGCCCCCTTCATTTGCTGCGGACTAACATCTTCTGAGTCTTGCTTTGATTAAGGCTCAGATTGCAGCTCTTTGCCCACTCTGCTACATAATCCAACTCTTCCCTGATTGGGTTACTGTTTTGGTTGGTACTAACAGGTAGGTGTCATCGGAGTATTTAATCATACGATTGTTAGGATAAACTCTTTTGATCTTTAACATGGCCACAATGAAGTTCACTGGGCCCAGACCAAACCCCTGAACAATGCTGGCGTTGATGTTAGTAGCATCGAAGACCAGTCTGTTGTTTTATTTTATAGGCCTACAACAGAACTCTTGAGTTTGTGTGCATGCCATGATCAGTCATGTCATTCACAAAAGCAAGCACTTTTGATCATGTTGTGTGTTTTGTCTTATGTGTATTTGTGCGTCAGCACAGATATTTCAGGAACTGAGCATTAGAATGTAAGTATTCAAAGCAATACTGCGATGTGCTACAAGCAACAAAATGGTCATAAATTAGGCCTACTAGTGCTAGTGGCATCATTTCTAATATAATAATAAATATTTCAGTGAGGTTATGCTTAATTGTGTTGGCACTGTAAGTGAGTGAGTTTAGATAGGGGAGACATGGCTCCCTTGATCCCTAGGCACCCTTGATCCTTCAGTCATTTTACCTTACTTACTTATTTATTGAAGAAAAGCATTGAATCATTCTATTATATTTATTGATTTTACCTTCCTTCTGTCTTTTCACGTGGTTAGAGTGAATAATAAATTTTTTATCATAAAAATTAAATTTTGAAGGTAAAAAGTAATTTTTTCAACTTCACAACGAACTCTACAAAAAAAATTTTAAAGTAAGTACCAAATTTGTTTATTACATTTACGAAGCTAATTGATTTGTTTACTTGTTGAATCTATTTTGAGACACTTAACTCGTACATTAAAAATTTTATGATCCAAGAAGTGGAAACTAAATGGTTTGGCACCCTTGATCCCTGCTTGGTTCGGCACCCTTGATCCCCAGTCGCCACCCTTGATCCCAGGATCAAGGGTGCCAGTCGGCACCCTTGATCCCTAGGATCAAGGGTGCCTACATAAAATGTTGAATATATATACCACATGTCAACAAGAAGTTTGTTTTGAATATTATGTGTGTATAATTGAGAATAATGTTTGTATTGATAAATTTTATTTTTTCATACATACAGCAATGCCTTATCATAATAAAAAGAGAAAGATAAACAGGCCAGCAAGGGGTCAAGTTTCTGAATCTTAAATGAAAGTATCCGTATTGCTAGTTATGGAAGTCAACTGCTGTTCCCAAGGCAAACAAAATACCAAAAGACAAAAACTGACTGAAAACAGTGATCGCATTAATGCTAATACAAAAAAATGAATAAAAATACCAAAAAGAACTCGTGCCGGAAAATATCAGACTGACCGCTGTGAGCGACACCGACGATGAACATGAAGAAATTGAAAATTATGAAAATGTTAATGAATTTTATTTTCAAAATCTGTATGTCATCTGCACTATCTGAAGATGACTTTGACATGGAACCTAATCACAGTACGGACGACGAAAACATTGGACATAGAGCACATAGTAGTTTGAAAATCTGAGATTATGTTGTACATAAAAACGATGAAAAAACACTTTTATGTAGAAAGTTTAGACTGTAAAAATGTGGCAAATGCATTGTCTTTATTATATCCAAAGTAATATTTGCACATTTTTCATTTCAAATAATCATTTCCAACATTTCCTTGCTGTTGCAAACAAACAGATCAAGATGACTATTGGGGATCAAAGGTGCACATGGGTGGGATCAAAGGTGCCAACCCATTGGCACCCTTGATCCCTTTTGGGTGTCGTGTGTTTTTTGCCCATAGATTTTCATAGTTCATATTTGTGAAAACCACTTTATGCAACTTAGATAGCAAAGAAATATTCTTATTAAATAGAATTGAATAAAACTTGCTAGTGATTTTAATTTTTTTTAAATTTGAAAAAATCAAAAAGAGGATCAAGGGTGCCAAGTCTCCCCTACTGAGTCAGAATGAAAGATGGAATAAAATGTGAAATGGCATTTTCAAAGTACATTAGCATCTGGCATGTGACAAGACATAGTTCTTGCTATATGAAGCACAGCTTAGGCTGACCAGTTGAGAGACCCAAAATATAAACAGCCGGGTGATTGTGACGACCATACGCTGCGAGAATCAATGAAAAGGGACGATAATTATATCTGTTTGCACAAGTCTGTGCACTGTGCCAGGACTTCACGCAGGTCGCTATTCAAGTCGTATAACATAACTTTTGACTCGTTCGCGCCTCAATTCCTCAGCCTTGTTTAGCAGCGTGGCTGTAGCTATAATCAGCGGCTATAAATTTCATACATGCCAAGCAGACTTCAAGCGGATGCTCATTGGTGGACAGATCTTCATTAGCATCGCCCACAAGGGTTGAGATCCATACAGTTTCTCCGTAGAATTTGAGAGATCGCGCTTGGGCTTTAAAGGCGTTAGTTTCTGCGAATGGGATGGACTCGTAAAAGTCTGTCCATTGACTTGTTTTGTTAGCAACTAAAATAGCCTACGCAGCCTACACTGCAGAACAGGCACATTAGGTGAGTGGAGATGGTCCAATAGCGCAAGATTTAATGCAACTCGATGTGGTAAACAATGCAGGGCATGTTCTAAGGAATTTTCACTGCACATGGCGAGCGCCAGAGCACGAGTATTGGGTGTCTGCCACTGTTCAATTATGAATATCATAAATAATTATGAATCACAATTCATTTCCTGCACAAACAGCCTTTCATCATTGCACTTTTCAAGTCATCGCTGCACATTTTGTCCATAACATGTTTGAAGGATAATTTATCACTGCACATGGTGAGCGCCAGAGCCCAAAAGAATCACAAATACTAATGGATTTCAATTCTTTTCGCGAACAAACAGCGGTTAACAGCCTTTCATAACTGCCCATTTTGTGTATCATTGCTCGGTTAAACAATCCCTGATAAACAATGACTTTGACACTTCATTGTGGCTCAAAAGATTGAATCATGTGTTTTGCCCTGAACAAAGAACTAGGCCCGCGTGTATGGACAGGTCGTAAGTCCTGACCCGGACTAGATTTGGCTCTAAGCCCGGCTACCGGATAAGATCGATGTGCATGTCGACGGTCCAATGCGCTTAGTCCAGACTAAGGCTATACGCCACCGGACAGCCAAGCGCAGATTCACTAATCCAGCCTAGTGCGAGCAGGAAGATGGCGTCTGCTATGGTGTTCGTCGGTTTAGAAGAAGTTTAATACGCCAAATAGGGTGGATTTCGAGTGGATTTCGCCGAAATCCACTCGACTCATTCTCGGACAATGAACTTTATAATGCTTTTCGCTTTCATCGTCACGAATTGTTAATAATTTTGACGAATTGGCTGAGTATGTGAAATCGACGCGCCGCGTAAGGGCTCTTACTAGCTGTGCCCTTAAATGCAACAAATAGGCATGGCAATTTACATTCAACGTTATACAATGTCAAAGTTTCCCATGGCCCTTTCGTGTACAAAATATAGCACTCAAATTAACTTGCTTTATTACTGGCCAGTCGGTGGCTATCCACGTTAACATGTTTTCACAATTTCCATTCCATTCAATTTATTGTTAAAATAGCAATCAATGAAGGACATGGGACATTAACACAATATGCAATAAAGGGACCAATGTCCCGCTTAATTAGGGGGCCCATACATCATTGATAATCTAAGATGGAACATGGTTGATCAGTTAAAATGTTTTAGGAGATCAGACCCAAATCACGTCATTCAGAGCGGTCATAAAAGCCTATAAAATTAATACATTTGCGCATGCACGACCCTCTATTATCGCATATAACTATAGACGCTGGGTTTCACCACAGTTTGACCACGCCCATTTTGGTCTCCGACTAGATAGGCCAGTGTAAAACTAATCTCATGCACACCGCTTGCCGGTGACCTCTAGTCAGAGCCTAGCTGGTCCGGACTAAGGCGTTTACGACCGACTAGGTTACGGCCGGTCCATACACGTGGTCAATGGTGCCTCTCACTCAGAGTTCTATAGGAGTTATTGATTCCGAAGACAGTAATTGGCTCCAGCAGACCACGTTTTCACATACTTCTCACTTTGTGCTGTAGATGTAGGACCTAAACGTCGTTCACAAAATGTAACAGTTGGAAACGTCGTTCAAACAATGCAACAGGAACGTAGAAGCTGATATTTCTATTTATTTATAAGGTCACTCTGAGTTCTTTGGATCTGTCCAGGCCCGGCCCTAGGGTGTGCGGGAACCAAGGCAAAAAGTGATGAGCGGGGCCAAGTAAAAAATGCAGTGCGGGGTTGATTTCCTGCCAATTCGGTATTGGCAATACCATAATATATGTATTAAAATAATATAAAATCAGAATTAAATGGTTTAATGAACACAAAATTCAAATCAGGTTCTTAATACTAGCATTTACTATGGAAGCAATAATCATGTTTCATTGACAAATTAGCTAAGTTAGAGAGCCGTTCTCGAAGCATCGTTAAGCGCATGTAGGGGTTTTGATACGTTCGAAAAGCTTCTTTCTTCAAAAGCTACAGTGACAGAAACAGTCCGAAGTATTCGAAGCGCAATGGGCATGTTAGGAAAGTCACTATATCGCTTGTTTATTGTAAGAGATTGCAAAATCTTAAGTAATAGAAGATTTTAAAATAAGAGGATAAATTAATTGTCACTGTCAAATTGGTAATACCTTTCAATATCGCTCAAGCATGCACTGGCTCCCTATTGCCCAGTGTATCTCCTATCGGGTTCCTGCTTTAGTCTTTCAATGTCTTCTTGGCTGCGCTCCATCTTATTTACGCGACCTTTGCCGCCCGGTGTCCGACGTCGTAGCGCGTGCGGCACTTCGCTCCTCGCCCAGTGTGGAGCTCTTGGCCCTCTTGGGCCCACGCGGTCGTTCTTCTGTTAGGCAGAGCCGCGCTTTCTCAGCTATGGGTCCCTCCATTTGGAATGGGCTCCCGCTGGAACTGCGCCTACTACCTATGGACAATTTGCCTGCGTTTCATAAATCACTCAAGTCTTTCTTTTTTAGCCGTACCTGGACTAGGAACGCTCCTGAGTAGGCATCTTGAAAGGGCGCTATATAAATTCTCAGAATGAATGAATGAATGAATGAATGAATCAGACACGCTCAACATTTAGACACTAATAAGCTTTACATAACAAAAAATAATTAGGTAAGCGGGTTCTTTGACTTAAAAAAGTACAGGGATTTTTACGATTTCTCAGTTCAAAAGTCAAGTAACCAGAAAAAGACTTAGGTCACGGGTCACGTAAAACGGTCAATGACAAAAAATAATTTAGTAAACGGGTTCTTTGATTTAAAAATGTACAGGGATTTTTACGATTTCTCAGTTCAAGTCAATTTACCAGAAAAAACTCAGGTCACGGGTCACGTCAAACGGTCAACAACAACAAATAATTTAGTAAATAGGTTCTTTGATTTAAAAATGTACGAGGACTTTTAAGACTTCTCAGTTAAAAAGTCAAGTTATAAGAAAAGGGACTTAGATCTCAGGTCACCCGCTTACTAATTTTTTATTATCTGCAGCTCGCTTTTCCTAAATCACCCTATCATATTCATATCGCGGCAAATTGACTCAAGTGTGGTTGCTAAGCGACGTAAGCGTTGTCAACGTTCAATATCATCGCAGAAAAAAATCATAGCCAGCAGCACGGGGCCCCTGGAATCGCACGCCATAAGGCGGCTGCCTCGTTCGCCTTGCCCTAGGGCGGGGCTTTCATCTGTCTGTTGCTCTATGCGATTCATTACGCTATTAACTCGAATCGACCATCGACTGAGGTTCTGTGTATTATGATAACAGCACAATAGAAGACAGAGTATACCCTTCTGTCTCCTCATTTCTTTCTCTCCGCAAATCTCTCTCTCTCTCTCTCTCTCTCTCTCTCTCTCTGTCTTTCTGTCTGTCTGTCTGTCTGTCTGTCTCTCTCTCTATCTCCCTGTCTGTCTGTCTGTCTGTCTGTCTGTCTGTCTGTCTGTCTCTGTCTCTCTCTGTCTCTCTCTGTCTCTCTGTCTCTCTGTCTCTGTCTCTGTCTCTGTCTCTGTCTCTGTCTCTCTCTCTCTCTCTCTCTCTCTCTCTCTCTCTCTCTCTCTCTCTCTCTCTCTCTCTCTCTCTCTCTCTCTCTCTCTCTCTCTCTCTCTCTCTCTCTCTCTCTCTCTCTCTCTCTCTCTCTCTCTCTCTCTCTCTCTCTCTCTTTCTCCGATCATATCCGTTGGCTGTCGGGACCCATATTTCAGTTCGTTCGAATTCGATGTGAAGTAGACAACGAATAAAAATATGAGCGTCGGAGTCTTAAATCAAGAATGCGCGTTCGAAGAGAAGAGGATCGAGACACAGAACGGTAATGACTTATAATTACAGTCGTATTTTTAAGAAATGTCGATTAAGATTCATTTTGACAGATATTCAAGCTTAGCTATAAAAAGGAAATATTTTTTTTATATTCAGTCTGCGTCATTCTTGAAAGTTTATCGGCGATTTTCTAACGATTCAGTTTTGATTCAGCGAACACCAATCAATAGACGTTAAAAGCGGTGGCGTCAAGTCGCAAAAGACGTTTAGGTTCAATATAAGTTGGTTCAATGTTGTTTACGGTGCGTAACTCGTGGCAAGAGTGGAAAAATTGTTGTTTTTTTTAGTCGCATTCCACGATGGAAGGGAAGAAACGGGTTCAAGTCGTCCTTGGCGCTTCCTCCTGTCGGAATTCGCCGTAGGTACAACGGTCCACGGACTCAAATTCCTTGCTGAACCATCAAAGTATCTCTGTAGGAAGTAAGTCTTTTTGAACTACCCTACTGCTACCCATTGCTAACACGCACAATACTGCTGCAAGACTCGTCATCGAAAATTGAATTGCGATTCTTCCGGAGGCCTTAACGACATAAACACAAGCAATGTCCCTGTCGTCCTCTGTTGCAGCGGCGGAATCCATGACCCATGCCATGGAGTCCCTACAGGCCTGGATGTTCTCAAACCGCCTGTGGCTTAACCCTGGGCACTAAGACGCAGTTTATATGGCTTGGCACTCCCCAGCAGCTCTCTAAAATAGGTCTGTCTTCCCTTGCCTTGCAATTCCTACACCTTTCTTTCTCGACCTGGGTCCGTGACTTGAAAGTCATACTGGACCAGGAACTTGCATTCGCACGGCACATAAATCTTCTCTCCCGCAGTTGCTATTACCAGCTCCGGCAACTGAAGGTGATCTCCCGTTCTTTGTCCCCCAGGGCAGCTGCCACGCTTGTCCATGCATTTGTTGTTTCTCGATTGGACTACTGCAGTGCCATATATGAGTACTCCCGGCCTGCCGGATTGAGCCCCTGAATAGAATCCCCAAGTTTGGCAGAGTGTCTGCGTACATGAGGGATGTCCTCCACTGGCTCCCCTACCCACAACGCATCACTTACCGAATCTCTGCCTTGTTCCGGCGGTGCTTCGAAGGCTTGGCCCCTCCATACCTGCGGGAGCTCTGCTGTTCCATCTGATGCTCGCAGCGCCGTTGCTCTCCGCTCAGCTGCGCATGCTGAACTTAATGTTCCCCGCTCGCGGACAGCCATACGGCAGCTCCGTGCCTTCTCTGTGGCTGCCCCCATGACCTGGAATGAACTCCCTACCAAGCTACGTCAAATACCGATTAGTCATTTCACTCTGTTTCTTACTGTTCTCAGAATTGCGTTGTTCGACCATGGTTGGGCTGCGAGTTCTCCTGAGTAGGCAATCTTGAAGGGGCGCTATATAAAACTCCTTTATTGATAATAATAATAATAATAATAATAATATCGAACAAAAATAGTTATCAACCGCTTATGCAGTTCCTATCGTAGATTGCTTGTCAGGCCTTTCCAGAAATTGAACTAACTACAGCGAGGCCTCTAAGTTGAACTGTTGAAGTTCGGACTGGAGGAACTGGAGGAAAAGACTTGAAATCTAAATGTTTGATCTGTTGTAGTCGTGGTTTTTTGTGTATTGTATTGTATTGTATTTAAACATATGAAGCCTTCATCGAATGAACCACTAGAGTCCATTTTTGACATTTTTGAGTGAACTGTGTCCTGTGATACTTAATGCTATAGAGCATGTATTTACAAGTCTGTTTTACAGAAAACTCACGTCAGTCCAGAGTTACAATGGGAATAAAATATAGTGTTCATGCAAAAAACAACTAGAGTCCTTGGACTTAAGTGGTTCTTGCATGAATCATGAACTGCAAACACACAAGGCAGAAAATTTTTACTTTTAATTTTACTACTAATTTTAGCTTGATAGCAGCAGCTATTATGAATAATTTGTTACTGTTGAACAAATTTGCAATTATTCATTGAATACTATCTATTCACGGCGAAAAAATGAAGTTTACATAAGAAATTGCAGTACGCAGCAAAATTTAAACCTTTACAATGTGGCGCCACCTACCTGCAAAATCAATATCTTTTTTACATGTTATAGAGACATAACACATCCGTGTGAATGCCAAATTTCTTTTCGATATTTTCATAAATAAATACTTGTAGACTTTCAAAGTTTGTTTTGTGAATATCTCAAAATGTTAAAAATGGACTCTAGTGGTTCTTCCGATGAAGGCTTCATATATAAATCGCCTCTAGTACTGTAGGGTGAACCGTTCAGAGGCGCCACCTACCTGCAAAATCAATATCTTTTTTACATGTTATAGAGACATAACACATCCGTGTGAATACCAAATTTCTTTTCGATATTTTCATAAATAAAATACTTGTAGACTTTCAAAGTTTGTTTTGTGAATATCTCAAAATGTTAAAAATGGACTCTAGTTGTTCTTCCGATGAAGGCTTCATATATAAATCGCCTCTAGTACTGTAGGGTGAACCGTTCAGAGGCGCTCCCAGTGCGCAAGGCCAAGTGCTGTTTGAAGTACATATATAGGATTGTACTTTTGATTACGTATTAACTAACAGGTTAGTTTTGGGGTGTCCTCAATTCACTTCTTTTGCTTGTTTTTCACTTTGTGTGTTTAAAACAACATTTGATCAAGGTTGGGTCACTTATTCTTTTATTTCCATTGCTTGTGCTGCACAAGAATTGTATGGGTGTGTGCGTGTGAGGAAACATGGCACTTTCATGAATTGCCATTCAACAAAGGCGTATGAGTAGAAGATTTTATGGTAAAATTGCTACTCATAGGTTGGAAACACAGCTTGAGTGGATGTTTTACAGTAAAATTACACCTTTTAGACTTCGACGACGTATGAGATGGAGGATTGGACACTAGATTTGCAACATTTATGTTACAAAGATGCACCGGATGAAGGTTTGCATGTCAAACTAACGTCTCTTAGGGTACTGATACTGATACTGATGCTTTTATTGATCCACAAAGAAACATATGCCAGTATAATTATACAGACATTATAATGTGAAAGGTTTGAGGTAATAAGGTGTAGATGGAGATGATAAGGCTATACCAAACAGAAGGTGGGTCAATAGAAGGCCTTAAAAGGACCAGGGTCCCGCTAGGAAAGGCCCCCATGATGCGATGGCCATACTAAATCATAGATAAAACAAGCTTATTACAAGTAGGCCATTGAATTAGCCTAGTTGATATTCCTATTAATCATTGCTAGTTAACTAGCTATCAAAATAACAAATGTCACGAAAAAGAATAACAAAAGAAAATAAATGGATAGGGGGTCGCAGCATACTGTCACAGAGTGCCCTGACTGGTATGTAGGTATAAACGTAGGGTTTTCTTAAAAATATAATAACTGGAGATGATGTCGTAGTTCAGAGGTAAGGCTATTCCATAATTTAGGACCTAAAGAGGTAATTGAAAATTGGCGTAAGTTAGTGCGTGCAAATTCAATCTGATAAGCGTTGGATTTGTTCCGGGTGAAGTGGGAGTGAAGGTCAGAGGTACGTGTAAAATAGTTAGTAAATGCATTAGGCAATGAGTTGAAGGTATAGCGATACATGAAATCACAAATTTGGTAAGATGTTATACTCGCCAGCGATAGCAGACCCAGGGACTGGAACAGCTGTGAGGTATGGGAATTTCTTGGGGACCTAGTGATGATTCGAACAATGCGCTTCTGTAAAACGACAAGACGTTGCAACTTTGACTTGTAATTGGCAGCCCAGACTAGATTACCGTAAGAGAGGTAAGGGTACACAAGGGAGTAATACAGGTTCAACAGGATTTGGGAGGGGGGGTAATTGAGGAGATACGTGTGATAATCCCAATGCTTTTGGCAATTTTGTTGGCAATGTGGGTAATGTGGATGGACCAGTCAATGTGTTGGTCTATGTAAATACCCAGGAATTTGACAGAGGAAACTTGAGGTATTATTATATTGTCAATTAGGAGTGGTTCGTCAAGTTGGGGGATTAGTTTTCGGTTTGAGGAAAATAAAATATATTTGGACTTGTTTATGTTAAGGGATAATTTGTTGGCTTTGGACCATTCAGAGATATGGTTCAGTTCAGTGTTTAAGGTCGTTACTATTTGTTGTCGAGAAGGTCCTGAGAGGAATACATTAGTATCAACAGCAAAAAGCACAAAATGGAGAAGGGAAGAAGCTTTGGGGAGGTCATTGATGTAGATGAGAAACAAAAGAGGTCCTAGGATAGATCCATGAGGAATACCAAAGTGAGTAGATTTAGTGCTGGATAACGCCTGGTTGCATTTGACTTGCTGTTGACTAGAAGACAAGTAGCTTCTAAACCAGGAGAGAGGTGTTCCCGGATTCCATAATTCACTAATGTTTTAAATAAGATTTCGTGGTCTACAGTGTCAAAAGCTTTGCTTAGGTCAAGGAATACACGAATAGAAATTCTGTCAGTGTCAATTGCTTTTGTAATTTGGCTGTGGATGTCTATAAGAGACATAACAGTAGAGTGACCACTCCTAAAGCCATGCTGTAGGGGGTATAGAAGATTCATTTTTTCCACAAAGGTGTATAACCTTGAATAGACAATTTTTTCTAGTAATTTCGAAAAGTAGGGTAGTGTAGCAATTGGCCTGTAGTTGGTTATATCCCACCTATTGCCTTGTTTAAAAATAGGAGATATAATGGACGTTTTCATACTTAGTGGCACAGTACCCGTTCTCAAGGAACATTTAATTATGGCGGCAAGTGGGCCTGCTATGAGATGCACAGAGGGTCCCACTATCATTGGGTCTAAGCCATCAGTTCCTGTGCTATGGGAAGGCTTGATAACCTGGCTCAGGTGAATGATTTCATCAGGGGAGGTAGGGTAGAGCGCAAAGGAACAAGGGATTGGGGGTCCATATAATCAGAAAATTGTCTAGCCGAGGGGGTATTTTATTTGAAAGATTTTTGGCAATAGCAGAGAAGTAGGAGTTAAATTTATCAGCCATCATAGCGTTGTCTGTTATCTTTTGGTTATCAACAATAGCCTAATCTCCTCAATGGAGGGATCTTGAGTTCCAGTGTTGATTAATGACTTTATAATTTGCCAGGTTTTTTTCAGGTCGTGATTATATCTAGCGAATTGGGTGGCATAGTAGTCCTGTTGAGTTTTGATTTTGATCTTCTTGAAGGAGTTTCTATACGAGAAAAATTTGGTTTTATTAATTTCATTGAGAGTTTTTATATATTTCTTATAAAGTTTGTTTTTCTTTTTACAAGAGGTCAATAAACCGTCGGTCATCCATAGACTACTGGGGGAAATGATATTTACCATTAACAACTTTGCGCTTAGGAAAGGCTGAATTATAAGCCTGCTTATATCTTATAAGAAAGGATTCATAAGCTGAATTGGAATCGGGTTCATTACATTGGTGAAGTACTGGGGTGAAATCAAGTTTCTCAAGATTTTCGCGAAATTGCAGAGACAGATGCGATGAGAGTTTACGTAGTAAACTTATGAATTTGAGATTGTAGAGGCATATGGGGTGAGAGCAGGGGCGTAACTTTGGTCTAAAGAGTGGGGGTACCAATTTCTCACATAGGCCTACACGAAGCAAGACGGAGACTGCGATCTCCGTGAAGGCACAAATATAAAATGTTGATTGGCATCGTTCAAAAAGTGGAGGATACGGCTACCCCTCGTACCCCACACAAATTATGCCTATGGGTGAGAGATGCTTACGTCTTTTAGGTTTCAAGGATAAATGACATGAATGTTAGAACAGTAAAAGTTCTACTTTCAGGTTGCACAGACGCGTGTGATGAGGGTTTGTATAGTAAAATTACAACTTTTTATGTTTCAATAGGTTAAAGGTAATGTACGTATGACATGCTCATTCGCAAATGTTGACTAAAATATCAAAAACTCAAGATAAAGAATGTGTAGTTCTATGTCTACATATCCAAAACCGTGCGAACACAACTCACAATTAGCCTTGCTTCAAGCACGCGATCATCATCAAACCTCTGAAACATCTTACATATTCACCCTCCATCGTGTGACATATTGAGAGAGTCAGGGGCGTCTATCCCCCCCCTAAGTCATTGGAGCAACGTCCCTCTTCCCCGGCTTCTTCCCTAGGGTGGTCCAAAAAATAAAGTTCAAGCTAGAAACCAGGCCACCCTCTCAGTTTTTTAGACCTGTCAATAGTATTATTGAGACAAAATTTCAGCTTCTTATTCCAACTGGAAGATGGTGCTTAATGACATAGATATTACCGTATAGTAGTATTTGCTGTTAATCTCGATGCCGTATAACTTGGTCAACATTTATCATGGAGATGAGCTTGAGGTAGTTTCTGTTGTGTTATCATACTTACTTACTTACTGGTACTTGAAACAAAGAAGTGTACAGTTCCTGTTGGTCATGGTGCCTACTTCCTGTGTTTTGGGCTGACATGTTTTCATAAGTGAATTTTTACATTACAATTGCTGCAGCGCTTGGATGTGATCCGTCTGCCCTGCCACTTTCGCGTAAGAGAGTGCGTAAGAAAGCCAGGATAGAGCATGCTGAAGCTGTAAGATCTAAATTTGTACCAGATTAGCCACTGGTACTACACTGGGTTGGTTAAACCCTGCCTAAGATCTTTGGAGCAGGAAATGTCGACCGCTTGCGAGTGCTGGTTTCAGGTGATGGAGTGAATAAGCTCCTCTTTGTGCCAAAATTAGCCTCTGGGACAGGATGCAATGAATTCTTGGTCGTTCATATTCTTCTGAAGTTGTGAAAACTCACAGTTGACAAGATTCAAGCCTTGAGCTTTGATACAATATCTGTCAACACTGGGCATTTCAACGGATTGTGTGTTCTGCTGGAGGACAAATAAGCTGAGAGCTCTTGTGGTTGGCCTGCTGTCATCATGTAATTGATTTTAGCCAAAGTATTCACCTTGTGCTGCAGTCCACCTGTTCTCCATAAATTCCAATCTTCAAGAGATTTAAAGCTGCTGGGAAGGTGTGACACGTGTCAACTTCCGAGGACTGGAAGTCATATCCAGCACTGCAGCCCCCATGAAACAGCGTCAATTTTCTCAAGAAGTTTGCTGAAAGAAAGTCAGATTCAGAGATCAGAAACAACTACCAAGAGCTCATTGAGCTGACAGTGGTTGTCCTTGAAAGTCAGTCTTCAATAATTCACTGGAGAGCCTTGGGCCAATTCGCCATCCACATTGGATGGCCAAGTTACTGTATGCAATCAAAATCTACCTTTTTCGCGATCAGATTAATTGATTTTTGAAGTTTGGTGCCCTGTTTTACGCAAATGCATGGACAAAGGCCCCACTTGCTGCTGAAGCTCCAGAACAAGATCTGTCATTTTGGATTGGTCTAGGACAATATGAGACTATAATTGACTGTGAGGTTAGCATTGCTGCCATGAAGGTCCTAGAAAACCACTTGTGGTACCTTTCAGACAAGGCTGTAGGTCTGGCACTGTTCTCAGACCAACTTCCTGTAAGAGATAAAGTGAAGATTGTCGACAGAATGACTGCAAGACCAACTTCCTGTAAGAGATAAAGTGAAGATTGTCGACAGAATGACTTCAAAGCCTGGTGAAAGGAGGTGAGAAGTGATGCTAAGGTACTGAAGGAGGGGTTTTGGGGTGATTTTACAACCCAGTGAGCACTGACACTACTGTCACACCTGAAGATGAGTGATTTTTTTTACACTTCAACCAGAGAAATGGATCGAGAATGAGGATTATAAGCAAGGTAGAGAGATAATTCAGCAGTTGAGAGTGGTGAACGACATGGCTGAGAGGGTGTGAAGTTGTTCGAGGAATTCTACTGAGTCATCACCAATGATGAAGAAGAAAAGCAGTTTCTTCTCCAAGTGGTCGAGGCAAATATGAAAGCTGTTCTCACTCACACAACAAAGAAGTCTGCTGTTGACGCAGTGCTTGCAAAGACTTGCAGTTTCTAGAGTCAAATACTGTAAGGGGTCATTGCATAATTACGTAACGCCGGAAATGACCGTTTTTGACCCACTCACCCTGTAACGCTTCGTAACGTTTACCTAGACCCACCCACCCCAGCGTTACGTAACGAAAAATTATTTTAGATTCTCTGTGAACACTCAATTATAATTCATATTTTACATGTATAGTGAATTTAATATAGTATGTGAATTAGAATTTTACAGTAAGCCTAAAATATACATAACGTTTATTTATATAAATCAGCGGTTCCCAAACTTCTCTGGGTCGCGACCCGCTTGTGAATATATTGGCAGTCTCGGTACCCACTATGTAACATTAAGCATTGTGTTCTAAAATTTGCTTCGTAAATTATTGGCATCGAAATATACAGATTGCGTACAGCGCTTAGAAATTCAAAGCATTAAAAGGAAACTTTTAGGTAAAACAGTTTACAATTTATTGCAATTGCAATCCAGCTAGTTATAGCCCATTCATAGCCAAATGTTGTTGTTGCAAAAAATAAATGTTTCTCGATAATATTTGGCGACCCACTTGCCAGAGTTTCGCGACCCACTTTTCGGTCGCGACCCACAGTTTGGGAAACTCTGATATAAATGACAGTCATGTTTGAAATGCAAATTATTTTGTTTTTTAAAGTTTCACGTCAAAGTTTTACACACTGAAAAGTTGCATAGACCAAAATGCTTATTAATAATTAATAAAAAAAATAAAGATGAACTAATTAGTTGCTTAGTCTGAGCACTTCGATAATTATTAATACAAATATTGCTCAGTTTTTGTCAGGCATCAATTTCAAATGTTTGAAGTTCGTGTCCAGTAAGTAAAATATGCTGTAAAGTGGTTCTTCTAGTTCAAGGTCAGGAATCCAAGGAGAGTTACGTTGTTCCGACGGTAAAACTATGAAAGATTCAAACAATTCTAATAGCGGTTTCCGGTTTACACAAACGGGAGAATAGGTGGTTCCCTACGAGAGCCTTACAGATAGGGCCTAGTGAAGGGCCGAACCTTCACAATATAAACTTTTAATTAAAAAAAGCTCAAAGAGGTGTCATTAGATGTTAAAATTCATTTATAATTACTGTTGGTAAAAGCGTTACGTAACGTTCATTTCTATACACCCACCCACCCACGTAACGTTTCGTAACGTTTTCATGGACCCCACCCACCCACCCACCCTCGAGCCTTACGTAATTATGCAATGACCCCTAACGGGTGTTGAAATCATAAAACAAGAACAATCGATATTCATGGACTGGACGATGTTTTTGACATTTTTTGACATTTCCAATTAATTAAACCTTCTGAAATTTTACAGTTCCATCTGTCTAACTGTTCTTGTATTACATATGTTGTCAAATTACAGTAATATTTGATCTATCTTGAAATAAAATGCATTTGTATGCTCAACACACTCGTTTCTGCAATTAATGTCTATTTATCGGTATATGACAAAGTAACATAGTCTGTGAGCATCGTCTTCCAGTTGGAATAGGAAGCTGAAATTTTGTCTCAATAATACTATTGATAGGTCTAAAAACTGAGAGGGTGGCCTGGTTTCTAGCTTGAACTTTATTTTTTTACCATGTATCCGTGGACCACCCTATTCTTCCCCCTTACCGTTCCTTCCCCCCCTAAAATGGTGGCACACACGCTGACAGACCCCCCTATTTCTTGGATGGAGCATTTGCTCCAAGGTTTCTATGGTGTAGACGCCCCTGCATATAGCTCTGAATAAAGGTTTCATAAGCTTCATCAATTAAACCTTGACTACAATAAGACAAAACTGGGTCCCAGTTCTTCTCACTAAGCGTCTTAGAGAATTTTTCAAGACCGCCTGAAGTTACGTATCTTCGTTCCAAATAATTACTCTCTTTACTATACGTATTTTCAAAGGAATATTGAGCAAGAATGGGTAAATGATCTGAGATGTCAGATATAATAATATTAGCTAGCTGTAGTTTAGACCAAGTTGTGCTGAAGATATTATCAATCAAGGTTTTGGAGTTGGGGGAGATTCTAGTAGGCTTTGTGATCGCAGGGAGATAATGATAGGAGATTAAACTGTTGTAAAAGATATTTGTTTCCTTATGATCATTAACTTTTAACAAATCGATGTTGAAGTAAATATATATACAAGAAACACTGCTGTCAATCAAACCTTAAGATACGACTGCTAATAAAAACAATAAACATAAAAGTTCAACTTAGATCAATTTCAGCGCTTCAAGAAAGCGCGTTCACACCGGTATCTAGCGGACTGAAGACCCATAGTGGTTCCGGCTGAGACTAAATAGCTGAAGAAGCCAGTGACGACACTCGTCTCAAACCCAGTCTACCATCTCGAATGGTGCATCTTTTAATGTTTGTTCAAACCGTTGTTGATGCGTTCAAGCCCTTCCCTCATCATTTCTTCAGATCGTCACAGAATAGAATTATCTTGATAGAGGGAACAACAGAGAGCAGGGCTAAGATTAGGATCACTAAAGGACAACCTTAAAAGAATAAGGCTGCTCTGTGATGACAAATGGCACAGATCGTTAATAAAGTTACTAAGGGCCTCGGAATGTGCCTGCAGCATGCTATCTAGGTGCTGAGTCTTTGAAAAGAAAGCTCCCAGAAGAGTCACTGAATCTTAGTTAAAACACCGAAATTCTGAAAATAAAGGGCTTTTGAAAGGAGTCATCGAAGGAGAGCATTATGTTAATTCAGATGCAGCCCAAGATTTTTATTTTTTTCCCCCGAGGTACATAATAATCCCTCAGGAGTCAGATACTAAGTGTGTGAAAATTAATCTCTGGAGTGACCATCTTCATCGTGACCCGATAATAATAATAATAATAATATTATTATTATTATTATTATTATTATTATTATTATTATTATTATTATTATTATTATTATTATTATTATTATCATCATCATCATCATCGTCGTCGTCGTCATCATCATCATCATCATCATCATCATCATCATCATCATCATCATCATCATCATCATCATCATCATCATCATAATCATCATCATCGTCGTCATCATCTTCATCATCATCATCATCATCATTTTACCCGAGGTATCAAGGTTCTCTCAGGATTTGGAAACAAATTATTATTTAGGAGCAGTGATAGTGTCTGGAGGGTTAGGAGGCCTCGTCTTCGGGGAAAGCGTGAGTAAGGGCCTTTAAATGCAACCACATTATGGCGTTGGATGCTGATGGTCAAACGCTATAAAAGAAAAGTTGAATCGCGTCTGTCGCTACTGATGGAAGAAATTCGACCGCCTTATTATTATTGTTATTATTATTATTATTATTATTATTATTATTATTATTATTATTATTTTATTTATTTTTTTTATTATTATTATTATTATTATTATTATTATTATTATTTTCATCATCATCATCATCATCATCATCATCATCATCATCATCATCATCATCATCATCATCATCATCATCATCATCATCATCATAATCATCATCATCGTCGTCATCATCTTCATCATCATCATCATCATCATTTTACCCGAGGTATCAAGGTTCTCTCAGGATTTGGAAACAAATTATTATTTAGGAGCAGTGATAGTGTCTGGAGGGTTAGGAGGCCTCGTCTTCGGGGAAAGCGTGAGTAAGTGCCTTTAAATGCAACCACATTATGGCGTTGGATGCTGATGGTCAAACGCTAAAAAGAAAAGTTGATTCGCGTCTGTCGCTACTCATGGAAGAAATTCGACCGCCTTATTATTATTGTTATTATTATTATTATTATTATTATTATTATTATTATTATTATTATTATTATTATTATTATTATTATTATTATTATTATTATTATTATTATTGTTATTATTATTACTATTACTATTTATTTGCCCCAAGGTATATGTGATCGCTGGGGACTTAGATATTAATGTGTTAAAATGTTGTTTCCAGGAAATCGGGCCTCGTATTATTTTTATTATTATTGGTAGCATTATTTGTCTTTTTCCTTAAAAGACTGTGAATCTGTTCAACAGTTATCCATTGTTTAAATCTGGGCTAAATTACAACATCAGATTCATTATGAACAGTTGACTTCTTATTAACATCGTCGAGTTGAGGTCAGCGGTTAATCAGAGTTTTACAGTTTATAATTATTCAGTATTAACTTTAATCGCGGTCTTTCATATCCACATTAAAATCACTAGATTATTGCGTTATTTCATTCTGACCAGCTTTTTGCTGTACGCTATGAATGATTCTCACCTCGCAAACATGACGGAGCCTCATCTGATCATTACCACAATTCATGTGAAGAATTACTTCTACACAGGCTATACTTTGTCAAATTTAGCACCTTAAGAGGTGATTTGGTACACCTGCAACTGACAAGCGCACTCATCAATTCTTCTGGCCAATCTTAACGCGACACGGGTTTAACTGAGTTAATTTTCTGAATTGACGATGATGATTTTCAAGGTTCATCTGGATCGTTTTGCTTCTCATTTCGCTGGGTCTCTTCCTTTACATGATCGCAACCAAAGTTAACCTGTTGACCTCTTACCAGAAAAACGTCAACATCGATGTTCTCTACAACGACACGATTCAGTTTCCCACAGTTACCATCTGCAACCAAAATCCATTCAGGTAAAATCTCTCATTCCACAACTGATATAGAAGTTCTTCACCAATGCCTACTGCATTGTTCTCTTTATCTCAAATCATATCCTCCTCATTTTTCCTGGTCTTTATTTCTTCAAATCCTTCTCCTGCTGTTCCTTGTCTTCTGCCCTTGCCTCCTCTTTCATCTCCTTATCCTCTTCTACCCTTACTCTAGGGAAGACGGGAAAGAGAAAGAGAGATGCAAACTGGAGCAAAGCGAATAATAAGACGGACATGAAGATTGTGCCAATAGCATCTCAGAAAATGTTAAATAATCTTATCTATTTGATCCAGATTGACTGCATTACATGAAAATGGTCTACATGACTTGATCGTGTCTCACTACGGTAGCAAACCATTGCAAACAAAGGAAACTGGTAAGGAGGTTTATATCAGAAAAATGCACATGTCTACACTTACTTTCGTTGATAAATTCACGTATGTCGCGTACTATAACTGCATCACATCATCGTAAAAGTGCTTCTGAAAGGCGGTTCTGGCTAACCCTAGGTCAGTGCTTCCAAAACTGTGGTCCGCGGACCGGTACCGGGCCACGAGCCCTCATTTGCCGGTCCGCAAAGTGAGTCAAGAAACTGGACAAAAAAGACGATAGACGTTTTCTCGATTGGGTCTCACTTCGAACTATCTTTAAAAATATGATTATCTCGCAATCAAAAACATATTTTCACAATTAAAATGATTTGTTCTGGGAGTAAATGTATTTCAGCTATTGTAAACGAAAACTGCCGAAGAAATAGGCCTAGTAATTCAACGAATTGCCGACATTTCAAATAGAAGCTGTTGTTCGCCTTAATTAGAAATTTTGATCGCAACATTTGCGGTTTTTTGACAGGCAATTACAAACGGATGTGATGTTTCTCTTTCGTCTTTAATAACAACTGGTCACTGCTTCCGTCAATAGAAAATAAACACTCTGCTTTTAGATTCAATATTATAATTATAACATATTATAAATTTGTAACAATTAAAAGCAATAAATATATTAATAAACAGCAGTAGCATGTATTTTATAGATTTAAACAAATGTAAATTTTTGATTCATGTGAAATCAGATTTTAGTGCTGAATTGTATGCCCGCGCTACTATTAAAAAATAACTTCACATTTTCGACCTGATTTATAGAGGCCACAGTTTGCATTAGTTAATCACTTTTAGTCACTATTAGTGATAATGATTTTATTTCAAATAACATTAACTTGTTTATAACTTTTGTATAACTAGAACTATAGTTCTACATTTGCCTACCCTGCTGTAAGTTGCCTGTGAGGCGCCCTTGTAACGGCATGGCTGTGTTACGGCGCCATATAAATTGTCAATATTATTATTATTATTATTATTATTATTATTATTATTATTATTATTATTATTATTATTATTATTATTATTATTATTAGTTTTTTTCCCGAGGTACATGTAATCCCTCAGGAGTCTAAAAAATTATGCTAGGAGCTGTTGTTGAATGTCTGAAAAATCAGGCCGCGTCCTCCGCAACATTAGTGAAAGTGCCACGAAATGCGATGGCGTTGTAGCGTTGAAAGCTATTATTATTATTATTATTATTATTATTATTATTATTATTATTATTATTATTATTATTATTATTATTATTATTATTATTATTATTATTATTATTATTATTATTATTATTATTATTATTGTTGTTGTTGTTGTTGTTGTTATTATCATTATTATTATTATTATTATTATTATTATTATTATTATTATTATTATTATTATTATTATTATTATTATTATTATTATTATTATTATTATTATCATAATTAAATTTGTGATGCTTTCCCAACAATATCCGCTCCTTCCCGTGTAACTATATAATTCCAAGATTTGTTTTACATTCTCGTTTCTTAAATCTTATAATTAATACATATTTAGGGTGATCGAAAAAGAAAAATAGGTGACAAATTGAGCACCGATCCTGCTGCAATGGGAAAATCCCTGCCACACTGAAAGTAAATTCCTGCCGGTCCGTCACACTGAAGAGTTTGGGAAGTGCTGCCCTAGGTAATGTGAGTAGGTTCAACTTTAATGAAACAGGACTCATAACTCATAACAGGACTCTGAACATATTATGTTCATAGTAATAATCGTAAATTATGTACATTACTTGCAAAATGATCTTGAGAAGCATGTGCATTAGGGTGCATCGAAAAAAAATTTTTTTGAAAAGAATATTCTAATAGATACCGATAGTTGCCTTTTATACTGCTTAGTTAGCATGCAAATTTTAGAATTTTTTGGATAAGTTCTTGAGGTGCCCCAAGGACCCTCAAATGTTCATGATTTGAAGGCTCCGGAGCACTGCATTTAACGTAATTTGTTGTAGGGCAAACTAATTTATGTATAGCTTTAAAGAGTTCTGTTGATCTTTTAGTAGGTAGGTAGCATGGGCGGCGATCCTGGGGGATCGAGGGGGACAAGACCCCACCTTTAACAGTGGGGGCACACCAAACATTTGTCCCCCCCCCCAATTTTGAAGAAACACGAAAAAAGGTAAAAAAAGTAATCGTGCGTGAGCGGGAAAATTGTTTACCTCTTTTTTAGCCAGATCAGTTCAAAACTCTTTTTTGAGCAGATCATTTCAAAAGTATCCCCCACCTGTCAAACAGGATCGCCGCCACTGGTAGGTAGCAATCCATTCGAGTTCCTAAAGATGACCAGGAGTTTCTAACTGACCAGAGAACAGTAAGGTTGATGTGTATCAGCAGTGTCGACAAACTTACAACAAATAAGCTTGCTAACAAGCAGAAAAGAAAAGCTAAGCAAGTTCAACGAGTCAAAATATATTGCGTCATTGTGTGGTAGAAGGTCATGGATGTTAATGATGACACAGTAGACGATTCTAAATCTAGTTTCAATACCAGCAGGTCAAACACTTGTAATTGACCAGAAGATGAAACTAAAGATCACAATGTTCAATTTAGTAGTAATCAACTTGTGATGAACCTGCATCGAACGTTGTAGTCAAGAGACTTTCAAAGTAGACTACCAACATTTAAGTTAAGCCTGTGATCGTTATGGTGTTCCAGACAGAGCAGCTGCTGAGTTAACACCATCCGTGCTGCAGGATTTCGGTGCTAGGCCTATATGTGATGCTGATTTGTCAAATGTAATTGACCAAAATAAAGTTAGACGTGAACGATTAAATTAACGTTACGAGCTGGAAGACTTGAACAACGTAGGTGATTTAAAACTTACTCGGTTTATTTTTGATGGTCGAAAAGATAAAACTCTATAGTACATAATGTCAAGGAAGGAAGTAAGTATACTACAGGTGAGCTGTTACCGAGGAAAACTTATCGTTGGTGAATGAAGGAACTAGGATCGACTCACGTCGGACATAATTTATCACACACGACTAGATCAGTCTTGCAGAATTGTTAACCAAATCGGAGCATATACTTTCACTAAATAGCATTTGAAGCTCTACTGATGGTTTGGAACTGCCAATGTACAATTGCAATATTCTATTGCAATTGTCAACCACCGCAAGTGATTCAATGTTCCATGGTCTTTTTCTAGATTAATTCAACAAGCACTGGCCTCTAACGACCGCATTACTAATGTCCCACAATACTGCCGGTCACTACTGAGGTCAGTTAAAGTTGCAGGTGGAAAATCCGAATCAATTTTATCAAAGAACACTACTGGTAACTGTTTACACGTTAATAAACTATTGCCAATTGGTCCAGAGAAAGCACGAGGACCTTTTGTTGCTCCATGTTAACTGACGACCGTAAGAAAAATGCGTCATATCCTGAAAGCTTGGAAACTGTATGGTCTGGAATTCGAAATTCGTTCTTCCTGTTTGATGCCACTGATGAAACTGAACTCATTTTATGGCAAATATGCGTAGCAGAACACCACTAACATTGGAGGTATCTGATGAAGTAATGATGCAATTTGTATCGACGCACCCAGCACACAAGTTCGACTTTCCTAGATTCCCATACCACTCATAGACAGTGGAGCGTTATGTTAAATTTGGGACTGAGGCTTGCAGTTGCAGTCTGCGACATCAAAGCTAGGAACGGTTTCATAAGAACAAGATTGTAATCCAGGCGAATAATGCCAACTTTTAACACTAAGAAAGAATATCGCGTAGCCTGACTCCTTAGGCCTACTTGCATTAATGGGATAAGACTACTACTGTAGTTTCCGTTACTGTAGTTTAGACTCAACTCACTGTTTCATCATTGGTGTAATGGACATAATGATGGAATAATATACCTAATATGTTTTACCAATATTGCATTCTACTTCTCATCAGATTCATACTGTAGATGCTTGTTTTTCTGGACATTACTCCTTGCATAACATGGGCAAACACTGTGCGTCTAATAACAAAACTTCAAGGTCGTTGGGGCACCTCAAGGTCATGTGCTAGATTGATGAAATTGCACCAGAATACTGCTGACATCAAATGGCAACTACTTTGCACTATTAGAAATAAAAATGAGACAAAAATTTTTTCTCCCATTATCATCGATGCACCCTAATGTGCATTGAGGTGAATTAGAACAGAACTGCTCATCCAGACTGACTGCACTGCATGCAAGTGGTCTACGTGACTTGACCATGTAGACCGTGTTTGCATTTGCTTGTTAAGCACCTGGTGAATGAAAAAGAATCCTCTCATGCTTAACAGAGGCGCATTACGTCAATGTTTAATAAAGCTAATTTCTTCGGGTAATCCAATTTTAACTTCGTTAGAGCATTTATTTATCTTGTAAACAATCATGGAGAAGAATAGGTTCCAAAATCAACGGCTGATTAAAAAGTGGAGTGAAGATGAACTGCAACAGATTTCTTAATACATTTCTTCTATTGTTTTCTCCTTCATCTTTTTTCTTTGTCATTCATTCTGCCGATAGTTAATTGCGACGAATACTTTCTCTACTCTGGGACAGTGTCCGATTTGCCGGGGGGGTCAGGGGGGTTGAACCCCCCTGCTTCTTTTTTTGACCCCTCTGCTTCTAGTCTTTGGCCGACCCCCTCGGGGGTCGGCCTGACCCCCTCAAATTCGTTAGCCACAGTCCTAAACCGAAAGACTCCAATACTGCCTTGTCACCTTTCAGTAATTATTTATTATCCAGTCGGTGCCCTGGTGTAGGTTGATACTGTGATATAATTTTCAAGGATTAAGTTATCCTTTGACAGGCTCTGAGACAATACAACAACTTGGTATCTACAGCTGTTGACAGATTATCTTACTTTTAACTCAGACTGAGGTCGTCTACTGATGTAGGCAGAAGCATGGTATACATATTTCACAGGGCATGACCTTAAGGGCTCGGTTCACAGACAGCAGACAACGAATGGACAGAGGCCCCGTGCTCAAGCCAGCACCCTCAGGCATATCAGCTCCATAGCCACTAGCATCCAGTTGTGGGGTAAATGTCTTCCGTGGTATTCTGTCTGAGATTCAGCACTCGCTGTCGCTTTTGACCTCGAATGACCTATACAGTTCACATCTATGGCAGTCCACAGCTGTAGGCTGTCATTTGTGTGCTGGTAGTGGCTTCGAGGCACGCAGTACTGTAGGATTCGACCTTTATATCATACAGTTTGAATTTGCAAATTAGTATTACATGATATAATTTGAAGAGCCTCAGTAATTTCAGCCGACAGATATGAATCGAATTTTAGATCGACATAATGGCACTAATCGGCCTAGTGGCTCTCAAAAACGCAAGTTAAGTAAAGAAAAAGCACATATCAAAATGATCGAGAGAGTACTTGCAAAGACGCCTCCTATTACTGCTTTCCTAAAGCAACAGATATAAGTACATCTGCTCTCACGTGGTTAAAATGCAGGCTCATTTGAGCCTGGTGTCACTGGTGATGCTGCAGTTGTCGAACAACCGCCAGTTCAGCAACGTTCCCGCTTAGTCGGGTCTCACTCTGTTGTGGAATAGCAGAATATGTTCAACTAGAACACCATCAAAGCGCACGTCTCCTAGCATTGGATTATGGTCGAGCGCCAGAATCTGCGCACTCTGCTTCAGAGAAGTTTCAGATTGACACCTTTCTGCCCATCGTTGATCAATTCACAACCGAGTTGACAAGAAGACTAGCATCACACGAACTACTCTGCTCAAGGTTTGCTTTTCTATCTAGGATTGAATCATGTAGTGATGAAGAAATACACAACTCTTGTAGCAATATAGTGCGATGACCTCGATGAAAACCTTGGCAATGAGCTCATGCAGTTTTCTTATTTTGTCAAAATGTGTAAACACAAGACAGGTAGCACAGGCCTCAACATAAGTCAGGAGCAGTTCATGTACCAATTCTCGACAAAGGTGTTAACAGTGCATTTCCAAATGTGGAAATTATGGTAAGAGTGTAGGCCTACTTGGTGATCATGGTCACAACTGTAGTGCTGAACGCCCATTGTCTAAGATGAAGATAATTAGGCATAGGGGCACCCCGTCAAAAGAGCGACCGACAAAAGAGCGCCGACATAAGAGCGTCGACAAAAGAGCGCCGACAAAAGAGCGCCGTATAGACGTGTAATAATGAAACAAATTTTATGAATTAATATCGGTAGCCGGAGACCAGTAGCATCATCTTCCCTTTTTGCGATTCGACCTCGTCCATGTTCGTGTTCTTTGACGAGTGAAACGGTTTGTAACATTTATTTAACGACGCCGTCATATCGAGTGAAAGGCTCACCGTGCTTATAAGAATTTAAACGGCGTTCTACTACGTCCGCGCGATTTCACTGCTCTGTCTGCGCTCATTTAGATGCCGGTTACATCAAATAAAATTATTTACTTACACTGTTTATGTCGGCGCTAACTTATATCACTTCAAATAAAAGCAACTACTTCTTTGTTAAATTGCTATGTCAACGCTCATTCAAATAAAATCAAATACTTCTTTGTGAAATTGCTATGTCGGCGCTTATTTACATGTAGGTAACTTCAAATAAAATCAAATAATTATTTCTAACACCAGTTGACATAGCTCAATTGTTGTTAATACAAGTTTCGGTATACTCTTCCGGCGGCGGCGCTCTTATGTCGGCGCTCTTTTGTCGACGCTCTTTTGTCGGCGCTCTTTTGTCGGTCGCTCTTTTGACGGGTCACCAGGCATAGGAACAGGCTTCCCACAAGTATGACACATGAGTGACTTAACCATCTTGCAGTGTTGAGCATATATAGAGTGACATTCAATTGGACTTTAATCTGTTTATTGATGACTTTGCCAATAGAAAAGCGTGCAGAGTCTCTATTGGGCCTATTCAAATTTAGACCTAACTGACCTAATTAACTGACTCAGAGCTATCTGCTTTTAGTTTGGAGGACCTGCTTACCACTAGTTTACATTTCTTTGTTTGTTTGTATCAAAAACTTCTATTAAAAACTGGCTAAGAATCTTAAAGCTTATCCTTTTGTTTTGTATTTGAGAAATTATTGCACACCTGTGAATATAGGCCTAATAGAAGACACTTTATTTATAAGGAAAATGATCTTCCTAATTTATTTTCATTTATATACAATTAAAAAATAACAATAAATCAAAAATTTTAAACATTGCCTTTAGCACCTTTGCCTGTATGAGTCAGTATAACGTGTTATAACTGTTGGTATGCGGGTTGTCCCTGTTGAAGACTGCGCATCAACAAAGGCAACAAATCCGCTGCAGAAAGAGCTCCACCATATTGGGCGCCCATAGGCCCACCACCCTAAAACCGGCTCTGTTGTTATTAGTAGAGAAAAAAAAGCTAAAACTCCTGCTGAAAATACCTCTTTTTTTACCAGATCAGTTCAAAAGTTTCCCGTGCCCCCCCCACACATGTCAAACAAGATCGTCGCCAGTGTTTTCAGCTTAGTAATTTTTTATATAGATTTCCGACCCCCCTGCTTCTTTTTTGACAAATCGGACCCTGCTCTGGGATTTGCGTTATTCCGGATATATTTACTGTGAGCAACATTCTTGTGGGAGAAGCGACGCGATCTGTCTGTCGGAATCTCTGTTCGGACATCTATGATACACAATGCAGCTCGTTCCTCTTCAACCGAATCGATCGCACTTGCATCCTCAGCGCCTACACGGGCGAATGGGTGCCACGCTCCACTGCATCCAACTCGGCTGCTGCTGCTTTCAACTGCTCAGCTGACGCTAACAAAATTGAATTCTATAGAAGGAAACGATGCCACAGTAAGAAAGTCTCATGCAGTGAATACGCAATAATCCTTTTATGCTGAACAATAGACAAGTATGTTTTGTTAATTTCTTTACAAGCACCTTTTACTTCGATTTATGCGTCGTTATGCATCTTTTAATTAACTGAGCACTCCTAGCATTTAGAAAAATTTTTCATCAACAATACTTGAAGGGTTTGCAACGTAAAAACTTATGCAGAGACAAATGTTCTTGAAAGCAACGGCTGGTTTAGGTGAAGTCTAGACCTTAGAAGTTTGCTAGAATAGAGATTTCGCACTTAATCGTTTGGAATAACTTTTAATTAACTGAGCACTCCTAGCAGCAAGACAATTATTTTTTACTAGACTGTATGTTGAGCCACCCACAGAAACAGATAATTATAATCACAACAGTGAAGACAGAAGAAATAATCATTTTGATCGGTTTGGTAATTTTAGAGACACCTGAATTCTTCTGCAATTTCGAAGACAACCTTTGTCCCCTGACCAACGATACGACAGCCACCGAAACCTGGACCTCGGCACAACCATATATGCTTACAACAATCAACGTCGACAACACTCTGAACTTAGGTAGTTTAATGCACTCATTGATAGTCAAAAATGCGATACTAAACGCTACAGTATAGCAATACTTCTGTCATTTAAGTAAGTAAGTAAGTAGGTAAGTAAGTAAGTAAGTATCTCCTTAACTTAACTTGAGCTTTCTTATCTGAACATTTTTGTAATCAAGAGATAAAGCTAGGGCAATGAGTCTTATTATTTTATTTAGATATCCTTTACGCTCATTTCTTCGATCTAGCATTGATTTAAACAAAAGTCTTGAAGTAATTTTGAAATTCGCTAAAACGATGTTGCGGTAAAGTGTTTCAATAATGGTACGTGTGAAATCTAAGACTCTTCTCTGTGCTTCATATTCAGGTTGAATATCTATTTTATCCGGAAAACCTTAATCTTGGGATTCTCTGTTGGTGATGCTGGGACGTGTCTGTATGTTGTTGTAGGAATCGGTCATTTTCAGATGATGCTAACGACCGACCAGCGTCTCGGTTACTTTGCTCGCCTTCAGTCGCCTTACATGAACACAACCGGTCAGTGCGTTGAACTCTTCTACTGGATGGATGCGTCCGTCGATGTGTCTGTCCTCTCAGTCATCATCGTCTCTGAAGAGAAGTTGGAACAGACGGTCGCCAGAACTATCGGACAGCCAGTGGCCGGATGGAATCGCATATTCACTCAGTTGCGCAGCGGAGTCTATCAGATCGTCATTGAGGGAAAGAGGGGAGGCGTCAGCTACACTGGATTGGCTATCGATGACATCATCGTACAACGATGCGAGAAATTCGGTAGCGACTATTTTAAGTTTGTTCAATCATTACCTTTCCTGAGAGAGCAGCTTTCCAGATAAAACTACGCAAGGTCTAAAACTGTATGACTAGAAAAAGGTTAATTTGTGGAATTGATTCGTTTGAAAACCCTTAATGATATTCTGATTACTTTATTTACATAGTTTTATCTCGATAGAAGGTTTTTAGCATTGTATCACCTGTTGCTGTTAGATTCTGAGCGGGAATGTCGTGTAAATCCGATGGGCAGCGGTTACTTTGGGACGATGAGTCGCTCTGCTTCGGGTGATTCTTGTCTGATGTGGGCGGATGTAGGAAGCGATTATGGACCCCAACTGCCCGAGGTCAACATCAAAGACAGTCGAAACTACTGCAGGAACATCCTCGGACTCTCTGCCTGGCCTCAGCCTTCCTGTCTCGTCGCTACCATCATCGCATTTTCAGCCACAGAAATCCGGGTGGCACCCTGCGATATCAAATACTGCGGTTAGTGAAGCCATCACTGATTGATTTTACATGTTTAATATTTCGCTTTACCAGGAAATATCCTGCGGTTCCCATCACCTTGCTGCATGTTGATTCTCTGAACAGTGTTCATAAATCAGGCTCTTTAAAAATAAGACAATTCCTGAAATACAAATCATGGTGAGCCAATATTCATAATGTCAAAAACCGCCGTACATTTTAGTTTTTGGAAAACTTTGGTGAAGTTTGGTCTAATAACAGCCGGAGTAAATGAGACGGATGAGCGTGAAATTCAAGTATGCAAGTCTTATTAATAATTAGTTAGAGAATAGCATATCTTCATTAGTCTACTTGACTTTTGCAACATCCTGCAGTTGAGTCTAATGGTTGCATATGATCAGAGGCGTAGCTAGGGGGGGAGCAGAGGGAGCGGCCGCTCCCCCTGAGACCATTTTCCAAGATGTGGGGCCTTTTCCACAGTTTATTTATTCCAATCGTTCAAAATTTATTTAGTCCAATCGTTCAATTTTTTTTATTCCAATTGTTCGAACGACATAATTTGTTTTCTGGAACTCTAGAAAGACTTTGCGATACCAGATGGGCACACAGAAAATCAGCAGTAGGCCTACATATACTCTTGCAGAATTTACCAGAACTAATAGTTGCCCTGCATATATACTCGTGGATGGTGAGATTAAAAGCTGCACTACGAAACAGCTGACTGAGGCAAAGGGTATGCTTGTAACCCTTGATACGTTCGAATTCTTAGTTGTTCTAATATTCTGGAAAAAGTGCTAGAGACGGCTTTCAGTTTATCCACATATTTACAGAGAAGTAGCATTGATTTGGTAACACCTTCTCATTTGATTCAACTTCATGAAAACGATATTATGAATTCAAATTTGAGTTTGAACGGATTGAGAATGAAGCAACCGAGCTGGTTCAAAAACGTGATATTACTACTGACTATAGGCAACACAGAGTTCGAAAAAGAAAGAGACTCCATGAGTGGATATTCGAATATCTGATGCATGGTTTAAACCTAAAATAGTGTCACTAGATTGTGTCACAAATCTTGACTTGAGTACTGCTCCTCACTCTACTATGGCCTAGTCTCTAGTCGTTTGGCGTGACTCAATCGAGTGCAATGCTCTGCGGCACCTCTTATTGGTCGAATACCAACATTTGGTCAGGTCTCTGGTTATATGCTGTAGGTCCTGCACTGGCTCCAGCCAACTGTCAGCCAGTCTGTGGTATAAGGGTTGTTTCCCTTGTCTGGAGGTGCTTGCTGGGAAGCGCTTCAGCTTATCTGTGGGTCCTTTGCCACCCCATGCTGGGAGTTCATGGTAGTCGCCACCTCCGATCTTCGGGCAAAGGGTACTCATTGTGCCTTTTGCCCGTTCAGCCACCATGCAGAACCGTATTTTTCAGTGGTGGGCCCGACGGCATGGAACGGGCTTCCCGGATCTATGCTTGTTCCCGACAGTCTTGTTGTCAAGACCTTAAACCTCAAGACCAAGACCAAGACCTTGAACCTCAAAACCAAGACCAAGACCAAGACTTTGAACCTCAAGACGAAGACCAAGACCAAGACCTTGAACCTCAAGACCAAGGCCAAGACCTTGAACCTCAAGACCAAGACCAAGACCAAGACTTTGAAACTCAAGACCAAAACCGAGAAAAATACCCTAAAATCTCAACCATATCTAGACTTCTATTCCATACTAAAAAAATTGTCAAGTCGGACTACTCAAACAAAACAACTCCAAATGCAGGCTGCAGAGAATTCCGATTTCGTATTAACAAAAGTCCTTCATGTGAAATGTTATTCCAAATGCCTGTTGCATTTTATAAAAACCAATTCGCTCAGAATTTTCTGACCAAGACGTGACCTGTGGGGCCTCATAAAATTCTGCCATGTGAAAAATACGTTCTACAGTGCTGAATTCACTGGCGCAGAGCAGCTTTTCAAGTACCGGATGTAAATGTACAAATTGTGAGTCTGTTTTTAAATCATTCCATGGTAAATTACCGGAAGTCAAAATAATTGTACAAAACAACAGTAAAGCCTCATTCACACCGTGTAAATACTAAAGCAATTGTATTAGTAATTATTGGATAAATTTTTAAAATTCTTGTGTTTTGTTGAATGACTGTTCATGTTTTTAAAAGTCTTGGTCTTGGTCTTGCAAAACCAAGACCAAGACTTTGAACCTCAAGACCAAGACCAAGACCAAGTGACCTTGAACCTCAAGACCAAGGCCAAGACTTTTGGTCTCAAGACCAAGACCAAGACCAAGACTTTTAAAAACGAACTCGAGTGCACTCGAGACCAAGACCTTGGTCTCGAGGACAACAAGACTGGTTCCCGAGAACTCACTCTTATACATTCTATACTCGATTGAAAACTGTCTTGTTTGGCCGTGCAGGAGTCGGGAGCACCTTTGAGTAGCCCCTCTGAGGAGGTGCTATATAAATACTCGAATGAGTTAAAAGAATGAATAAACAGCACAACTATGCCTAATAGATTTGAGCATTTTACAAATGTGGCTTCCAAATTTAGTTGTGTTAATTAAATTCAAAGCATTTTTGCAACGTTAATGCCGATAATTATTTATTTTGGTAGTCAGGGCCTTTTCATGTGCTCGCTCCCCCTGGTGTTGAAACCTGGCTACGCCACTGCATATGATTCACTTTTGGTTGGTCTTCGTCAGGGTGCCGAGCCAAGAATCACTTTCGATGTGAGGTTGGGATGTGTCTTCCGCGGGAACTGACGTGCAACGGTATTTCTGAATGCAGCGATGGAAGCGATGAAAACCCGGATCTTTGCGGTATCTTAAAATTTGAATCCATATAGATGAAAAAATGTACGAAATACAACTTGTGCAATAAGGTGGGCATTAGAAAACAGTGTGTGTGTCGACTCTTAAATCGAAAATTTGATCAACCTTCGAACAGATTATCAGACAAGTACAGTAAGTGAAAGCTCATGTAGTTTATTCGTGAGTTGATCTCGAAGACGAGTCTCTGTATAATTGTGAACATTGAAATGGTAGCATAACTTTGTGTCTCTAGATAATAATTCATTTAACATTTAAAATGCAACAGTTTTCGGAGTTATAAGCAACATACTGTAGTTGACATTCAGTTATGGACGCGAGTTTAATTTTCTAGTTAATGGTCAATCAAGGACAACATGTCACTGGAGAAGCTGAAGCTGGTGTTTTTGTATTTGCTGTTTTTTTTTCTGAGATAATAATTATATATATATAATATATATATGCAGAAAATTATCAATCGAATATGATAACCTTAAGCCCATATAGCTTGATTCCTCTGTTAATCTCAAAGATGATAATAATGACCACTGAACTGGTTGCATAACTTTCTTTCTCTAGATTATAATTCATGTGAGCTTTAAAAAGGGAAAATTTTTCGGAGTTACACGGGGTTAATAATATACATATGTACATTAAGCCGAACGCTCTGGACCAACTGCAAGCTGAAATGATCGGATACGAACTCGGTATAGCCATAGTTACGGAAACGCACCTGAAGAAATATCACTCAGAATCCATCAAGCAGGTGCAAGGTTTCCGACTAATCAGAAGAGACCGTCTGGATCGTAAGGGAGAAGGAGTGGCAGTATTGGTGTCCGTGTCTTTTCCGGCTACAGAACACAAGGTCGAGGGTGACACGCGTTCATTGGAGCTGCTTTGGGTTAAGATCATTACGCCTCACAGAACTATATAATAATTATGTTGGTGCCCTCTATCATCCACCGAGGCCATCTATAAGTCTGAGGATTTACTGGCAAGATTAGAGCTAACAGTAGACAGTATCACGGCAGCTGAACCGCGAGCCTTGATTATCTTGGGTGGCGATTTTAATCAGATCGACGTGCATGATATTATTGAACGAACCGGTCTGATGCCATTGATCGACCAGCCTCTTTGTATCGGAACCGAGCTATTCCAACATTAAGATAGTTACTTCAGTATTGAAAATGGATCAGAAAGCTATTATTGCCTCAACAACAACGACACTGAGCTGCCGCAACAAGACCACAGAAAGACATTTTTCCGACGCCGGACGCCTCAGCAACACGCTGCTTTCCTCGGCTTCCATTTGGGAACAGAAATGCAATCTGTCTACGATGCTGCTGAGCCTCAAGATGCATGGGATGTCTTTTATGAGGAGGCACTGGCACAGTTGGATCAGTACTATCCTAACCGAACAGCCACCATCACCTCCTCCGATCCGCATTTTCTAATTCCTGAGATTAAGCATCTCCTTCGCAAAAAGAACAGGATGATGAGGGCTGGAAAACCGGAGATCGCTTCAGCACTGGCCGTCCGAATAGGTAGCTAATCGAGAGGGCCAACCGAAATAATCTAAAGAAAATAGATCCAGGGAGTGGCGTCGGTGAGTTGTGGCGTTGTGTGGGAAAGGTGACAGGGCAGGGAAAGCGTTCCCCGCCGGATCAAGTCACATCCGCTTAAGATCTGAATAAATACTATGCTGCGGTTTCGACAGACTTGGAATACACCCCTCCTGCATTCCGTCACACAGCGTTCGACAACCAACCTTTCATCACAGAGATTCGAGCATTTCAAATCCTCGACCGCCTTAGGTACGCCGCGCCGGGTGCTGACCTTTTGCCGGCATGGTTTCTTAGGCTCGCAGCGCCGTTATACTCCGGAGTAATTACATATCTTGTTAACTTCTCCCTCTCAGCCTCCCATGTTCCAGAGCAGTGGGAATTAGCCATAATCCACCCAGTGGCTAAGGTATCACTCAGCCTGAATCGCCAGCAGACTTCAGACCTATCTAAGTCACGCTGATACTGTCAAGGATGGTTGAGAGGGAGTTGGTCCACCGTTTTATATATGCAGCATTTATGGTCCCTCCCATGCGTGGTCTTCTCTCTGACCAATATGCTTTCAGGCCAACCGGTTCGACTACAGCTGCGCTGATTTCCTTGCAACACCACATCACGTCTCTACTCCGAACCAACGATTACGTAACAGTAGTGTCGATCGACTTTGCAAAGGCCTTTGACATGGTCCGACATTCAACACTGGCCGCCAAGCTGTCATCTCTAGAACTCCCTGATAACATCTACAATTGGCTCGTAGAATTCCTCAAAGATCGACGCCATGCCACTCGCTATCTGGGAGTGCTTTCCACCGTTGCAGCCATAAACGCCAGTATTGTGCAGGGCTCTGGAATTGGTCCGCCGTCATTCAATGTCAATGGATTGGCTCTGCATCCAAAATATCAGGAAAACATCAAAGTCAAATACGCTGACGAGACGTACCTGTTGGTACGTTCATCGATGAGATCAACTATTGGTGAGGAGCTCGCGATGGTAGAGAGGTGGGTGGCAGTCAACCATCTCCGCTTAAACCATCGTAAGACACAAAAGATGGTGGTTACTCGGCGCCACCGTTAATAGGAGTTGAGCGGGTAACATCAATGAAGATTTTGGGGGTGATCATGCGTGACGATCTCCGAGCAGTCGACCACGTAGACGCGGCTCTGGTCTCGTGCAGTGGATCCATGCACGCTCTGCGGATCATAAAATCGCATGACCTTCAACAAGACGCCCTCCACTTGGTCACCGTTGCAACAACAGTCTCACGAATGTTGTATGCAGCACCTGCTTGGTGGGGTAGAACTTCTGCAGAAGACTGAAAGAGACTTGGGATATTTCTGTTGAAAATCGAACGAGCTGTCAATCTCAGAGACAATACGCCGAATGTTGAACAGTAACTGTTGATGAGAACCGCTGATATGCGCCTGCTCTCGGCGGTGTCACGAAATCCGTACCAAGTACTGCATGATTTGTTCCCTCCCAAAATAACACGACAGTATAGCCTCCGTCCGCGCCCACATGGCTTTGCCCTGCCTCCCAAGGACGATACTAATTTTATTTCTAGGGTTCTGTATGAAGCCTTAAAGTAGAATCCAGTTTCTCTATAACTCATATTTATTTACAGTCATGACTGCAAGCGACTCTTGATTCTATCATTCTAAACTTGTGTTTTGTACCATGTTGCGGTGTGAAAACGTGTGGAGTTAATAAATGAATAATAATAATAATAATAATAATAATAATAATAATAATAATAATAATAATAATAATAATAATAATAATTAGATATAGGTATAAATTCTCAAATTTGAACTGATTTCAGCGAAGAAGAGAAGTGTTAGCTGTGAATTTGACGATCCTTACCTGTGCGGATATGAAACCCAGGGACCGAACTTTCTGTCGTGGAGACGTAGAAAAGCCAGCAACACGGATTACACCAGCTTCCAGGGACCAATAACTGATGCCAGTGGATCTCTCACTGGTGCGTCCGTTAAAAATGTTTCGTCCTTACTTTCCATAACGCCAATTTCAATGTTTAACTTCAATTTCAACATTCAGTACAGAATAAACAGATAAGATAAGCCTTTATTTGACTGACAATTTATGTATGGTGTTAGCTTGTTTATCTAGAGGTGCAATGTAAGTTAGAATGATATGAGAAATGACAAGAAATTGAAGACTTTCGCAATATTGTTAAAATGGTATATTTACACTATGTACAAATTGTACATAATTGGAGTGATACTCACACATCCAAGACAAACCAAAAACAAAAGACAGACTCTCCGAGAAGACGCCTGCTACGCTAGCACAAACTTCACAAAGGAAGAATCAAACTCGAGAACCGGCAACTAAGCATGAGTAGCGACCACCAAAGCTCGAGTTACGTACCATACGTATTCTATTTTTTGAAAGGTACGTACGTTTTTTAACGTACCCTGTTTTAGGGTACGTAAACAATAATAAAAATACGTTAACCACGTCATTGCTCATTATAAGAATGTTCAAATTAATTTAAGCAAACAATCACAGCCCAGTATACAGCGTAGTAAATTGCTGCAATGCTATGTTGTAGGTCTATGTTTATTAGGGTGGAGTGAAAAATTTTTTTTCCGAATTTGAAATTCCGTTAGCGATCAAAAGTTGCGTATGGTATCACAGAATTGCTACAAAAAATTTGAAATTTTTATGTTGACGTCTTCTGCCCTCTACCGGACGATTTTAGGACGCCATATTGATTTTCAGTACTGTCAGGCAATTTAGCCTGCAATATTTCATGTTTACGTCAACCAAAGTGATAGAATTCCATCATCGTGACGTGACCTAAACTATTATGTATTCTTAGTAGTATTCGTAGTATTCTTTAAATACATTCTGATAGAATTTCATTTTCTTAGCAAACTGTAGAAGCAAAATGGCTGAGAGTCGCTTAAGACTTAAGAGAAAAGTGATCATCTGTCCAATATTTGGAGTTGCAAAGCGAATGAAACTAGATGTCTTACCAACTATTCGAGATCTTCTTGAGGACTACCAATGGGTAAGGCGTGATTTACGTAAACACCCAGTTAAAGAGCCCGAAGCATTCGAAATTGTCAGTGTTCTAGTAAAAAAAGTGAGAGAAATTTGGACACGGGCCTCTGTCCCGACTGTTAAGATAGATCGAATCACTAAACTTGTGCGAATCCATCATGATCAGTATCTAAAGTTAATCCGATACCCCGCATGTAAAAGAAGTGCCAACTACGAGCAGAAGGTCGCAAAATTCAGAGAACATGCAATAAATACGTTGTTTGACATTGCCAGTTGCAAGTGCTCAGATCCAGCCGCATGTAGATGTCCAAAAGAAGGAAAGATTCCGGTGGAAGAAAGACACTTTCTAAAAGACCAAAGAACTGTAAGGACAATGATGATAGGGTCAATCGACCGGCCGAAAACAGAAAAACTTATGCTTAGAGCACAACGAAAGAAGGACGAAGCGATGCGACTTACATCAAGCGGTGCTTCAACATCAAGGTCGGTTGATGAGCTTGATGAACATTATTCATCTGACAAAAACCTTGAAGGTGACGAAACCGATAATGGATCTTCAGCAGGCAAGGAAGAAATGGAAGACAAAAAAATCGCCAAAACTCAACACTCACAACAAAGACGACGACTGACGAACACGGCACAAGCGTCAGAGAGATATGGAATATCTGACAGAGCAGCAGCAGACATTGCTTCGAGCCTACTTACAGATTTCGGAATAGTAACAACTGGCGATAAATCTGAGGTTATTGACCGTTCCAAACTCCGAAGAGAAAGAAAAAGACTGCGTGAAGATTTGCTTCAGGAATCCGCAAGCCATTCTTCGGATCTTCGCGGTCTATACTTCGACGGCAGAAAAGACAAGACTCTACTGCAGGAAAATATTGGAGGTAAGTTACATCGCAGGACTGTTATTGAAGAACACATAGTATTGATTGAAGAACCCGATTCGAACTATTTGGGACATATTGCTCCAGTGCGTGGCAGTGCTGAGTGTATAAAGCAGGCCATACTGGATTTCTTCGAAGAAAGAAAGATAGGCATGGAATTATTGGCTGTCATGGGATGCGATGGAACGGCTGTCAACACAGGACATAAGGGTGGTATTATCAGATTGTTAGAAGTACATCTTAAGCGTCCACTCCACTGGTTCATATGCCTATTACATACCAACGAGCTACCGTTACGTCACCTCTTCGAGCAACTTGATGGCAGTACTACCGGACCACGAAGCTTTTCAGGCGAACTTGGAACACAAGTTCAACGATGTGAGAACATGCCAATGGTTAAATTCCAGCAAATTGAATGCGATTTACAAGTGCTACCTGACTCTGTTCTGCAGGATCTCAGTACAGACCAGAGATACTTGTACGACATGTCTCAAGCTGTATCTAGTGGTATATGCGATGAGGCACTGTTGCATCGAAGTCCTGGAAAACTAGTAATGTCTCGTTGGTTGACTTTGGCTAACAGAATACTACGCCTATACGTTGCCACGAAAGAGCCAAGCAACTGTCTCTCGACAATTACTGAGTTCGTTTTGAAAGTTTACGCCCCTGTTTGGTTTGCAGTAAAGTCCAAACCCTCCTGCAAAGATGGTGCGAAGCATCTGTGGATGCTTGCTAACAAATCACGATACTTGCCTGATTATTTAAAGTCAATAGTTGATCCAGTTATTCAGAGAAACGCCTTCTTTGCTCATCCTGAAAATGTACTTCTTTCAATGATCACGGATGAGAGGAAATCAATTCGAGAATTAGGAATCAGAAGAATAATGAAGGCGCGATCGAGTAAGAAGCCTCAGAGAGGAATTCGCATATTTCACCCCCCAAGTTTGAACTTTCATGCAGCCGACTATACAGAATTAATTGACTGGCAGTCATGTGAAGTGACAGAGCCACCTCTAACGAAGGACATAAATGATGACGACCTGGAACAGTTGATCCACAATGCCGACGACTCCGCGATTGATTTACTTCGCTTTCCAAAGTTTCCATGCCATACTCAAGCAGTCGAGAGGTCTGTCAAGACAGTTACAGAGTCATCATTGCTGGTTGTTGGACAGCATGCAAGAGATGGATTAGTTCGCGCAAGACTTGAAGCTAGAAAGATAATGCCAACATATGAAACAAAGCGTGATTTCAATACTAAATAATTACATACAGAACTCCACTAATAGCCAATTCCAGGATATGGACGCCATTTTGTCCGCCATTTTGGTTTTCGTGCAGTGCTACCTGAATGACATTGGCTTCATCATATTTGTTGACCTCGAAAATGTTGACTCAGACCCTGAAATCATGATTCCATTGCATACATGACTTCATCAATTGCCATTTTAAGATTCTGGCCGCCATTTTGTCCGCCATTTTGATTTTTTGAAGTGCTACATATATATCTTTGATTCCATTGCATTCCTTGAACCCTATAATCTTAATTTAGAGCCTAAAACCGTGTTTCTGTCACATAAAATGCTTTACTTTTAGTCATCTGAAGTAATTGGCAGCCATTTTGTCCTTAAATCGTCCGGTAGAGGGCAGAAGACGTCAACATAAAAATTTCAAAATTTTTGTAGCATTTCTGTGATACCATACGCAACTTTTGATCACTAACGGATTTTGAAATTCGAGAAAAAATTGTTTTTCACTCGGATTCACTCCACCCTAATGTTTATCCAGCATACATTGCACTTAATGCACTAATGTCAGTAAGTCGGCTCAGTTCTGCTGCAGCACTTCAAAGTCCAACTCCAAGCAAAAGGTTGAACAGTTGAACAACTGCTACTTGACTTAATGTACACTAATTTGAACTGCTACTCCCAGAATCTGACTCGGAATCAGTGTCATCGGGCAATTCCCAAGGAGTGTATGACTCTTCATAGCAGACATCAGTAATCTTATCAATGAGCCTTGTGTTGGCGTGGATGAAGACTAGCTTTTCCATTGTGGCGGGTTTGAGACTGCAACGCCGCTTGCTCTGAACAAACCCGAACAAGCTCCAAAAATTATTCCTCTCCGCCTCACTCGAGCTCGCGGTCTGACTGAGAACTCGAACCGCAAAGCTTTGTAGCTCTGGGACGCTAGCTCCAAAGTTGACCCACCACTGGTATGCTGGCATGGTCGGAGCGGCTGCCTTAGCCACACAACTTCTTGTTTTCTGCCTTCATGAAGCTTGCGACCACATTATCCGGAACTTCTCGCATTTCGCAACTCCTGAGATGGTTTCGACTCCCAGATGTGCTCTTATGCGATTGCCTGATCCAACCCAGAACTGTTTGTCGCAAAAATTGCATTCAATCAAATAACCGTTTTTCGCATTTTTCAACACTTTCACGTGCGTCCATTCCTTCCCGCGTTCTCTGGGCATCGCTGAATCGCTGACTGATGCGTATAAAGATATACTACAACTTTCGAGTTACAGAAATTTGCAAACCAGTGACGTGTACTTAGCTCTCCTCAGAATGAAAGTAGAATTTGCATTAAATTAATTATAACCGAAGAATTTATCGAATTAAATTTACTGCTACGCTATCGGAAGTACCGGTTTCAATGACGATTATACGTAGGCTATGGGTCGCCGAGTAAACCAAAAATAAAATTTTCGTGTATGATACGTCCCATACGCGTATTGCATTTTTTAAAGGTACGTACGTATTTTAACGTATTCTATTTTAAGGTACGCGTACCCTCGAGCTTTGGCGACCACACAGACTCTTGAACGTCTTGTCTCTCTTCAGCTCCTCCCTTATCTTGAGCAATCTGGACTCCTTCCTGCTAATCAATCAGGCTTTAGGGCTCATCATTCTACTGAGACTGCTCTCCTCTCTCTCCTCTCTGAAATCTACTCTGCTATTGATAGGGCTGAACTTAGCCTCTTGGCTCTTTTCGGCGTTTCTGCAGCCTTTGACATGGTAGATCATAGTATTCTGCCATCATAAGAAAGTACCACGTAACTGAAAATTTGGCCGTTTTGAGTTAGATGCAGTTTCTGCATGTATTAGTGGTCTTACACCTTGGTAGGAAGTAAGAACCTCCTATCTTGATGCGATCATAGAGAACCAGCGTTTGTTAATCCCACGTATCTGCACACTTCGTATCAAATACTAAGTAAGAACTACGCATCTCACATGCGTGGTTTTTTGCTAGTAACAGAGAGCGTAATTTGCAGATCCGTGGCCACGCGCATGCGCAGTTACTACTTCCCGACAATGTTTACGTTTAATTTTACGATTCTGAGCGTTAATTAATTATTTTTAAGACTGTAATTTTAATCCGTCTTGGTGGTTTTCATCATTCATGAGATTAAGTGAAATTTGAGCAACAATAAATGTAGTAATTTCAAACGTTTTAAATGTTTTTGAATGATTTATCATGGCTTTGTTTGTGACTACGGGTGATTGTTTTGGGTGCGTAGCGAATTTCTGACACCCTAGGGCCTAATTCCCGAAACAGAATTTCGTCGGATCTCCGATATCTATTTTCCAAGTTAGAACAAAGTTATTTGCGCAAATCTAACTTTTAGATACATTTTCAAATATACTATACACTGTACAGGATATTGGCCGGCTAATCCATACCAGTTTTCAGGATTCAAGCGCTTGGCAGAATAGGCCTGTTGTTTTCGGAAATTCGACCAATTTTGCATTTCCACATTTTATCTAGTTTCGGAGATTCGGGTAGACCCAGATTGTTTTGTAGGCTTGCACGGTTGAGGTTTTTTATGATTTAACTTGAAAGAGTCAGAAAGACGATATGATAAAAGTGTGAAGAGGATAAGTACAGAGGGTGTGGGATGCGTCTGGCTGTTTTTTTATTCGATTACACCTTGATTCATTTCATCCAACCATATCACACTATCGTCGAGAGCATGCCCAAACAGGCGTAGGGGCCTACTTCCCATCAGATATTTCTACAGAAATGTACATGTAGGCCTATAATGACTTTACATCGAAACATTAAGTTGTAGTTTGCTGTTATGATCTCTAGATCATAATGTGATAAAGCAGGTGAACATTTCATTTAAAACTGGGTAACGAGGACTGTGAGCGGTGTGAAGAATTTTCTTTACATAATTTTTCATTCAGTAAAGATAATCTTAATTGCACGTCTTTGCAAATTTGGCGTCCAAAACCCAAATGCAAGAACTGAGGTGAGAAAGATTCCCCGGGAGAAAAAATATGACATTATCTCTAAACTGACCGTTCTGATGCCAGAAAATATAAAAAAAATTCTGGCAAGATATTAAGACATCAGATGTTGTGGACTTAAGATGCAGATTAGTAAGCGTGGTTCTTCTTCATCTGTCCTGTGACATGATCAGTGATAACTATCCCAGACTGTTTTGGTAGTCGGATATGATCAAATATAAGCGATATCAATTTTTTTAAAGCTGTATATAACTGGTTTCATATCTTTAAAATTATGGTTGACAGGGGCATAACTTTGGTCTGAAAAGTGGGGGTACCAATTTCTTACATGCATACACGAAGCAAAGCAGAGACTGCGATATTTGGGAGGGCTAAATAATAAAATATTGATTGGCTTGGTTTAAAAGGTAGGGGGTACGGTACCCCCAGTAAAAAGTAGGGGGTACGCGTGCTCCTCGTACCCCAGGGGCGTAACTTTGGTCTAAAAAGTGGGGTACCAATTTCTTACATACACGAAGCAAGGCAGAGACTGCGATTTCTGGGAGGGCTCAATAATAAAATATTGATTGACATGGTTTAAAAAGTAGGGGGTACGGTACCCCCAGTAAAAAAGTAGGGAGTACGCGTACCCCTCGTATTCCAAGGGGCGTAACTTTGGTCTAAAAAGTGAGGTACCAATTTCTTACATACACGAAGCAAGGCAGAGACTGCGATTTTTGGGAAGGTTCAATAATAAAATATTGATTGGCATTGTTTAAAAAAATTGGGGGTACATATACCCCTAGTATCCCCAGAGGCGAAACTTTGGTCTAAAAAGTGGGAATACCAATTTCTTAGATGCACGAAGCAGGGCAGAGACTGCGATCTCTGGGAAGGCTCAATAAAAAAAATGTTGATTGGCATTGTTTAAAAATTGGGGGTGCGGTACCCCCGCGTAAAAAATAGTGGGGGTACGCGTACCTCTCCTACCCCCATACATCACGCCTATGTTGTTTGATAGAATTGATCTTAAATATGAGTCAATTGTTGAATTGTTCCACACTAAAACACGATTTTATGCAGATACGTTGTTCTAAACAATTATTGGGTTATGTCGTCGGTCTTCAAAGCTAAGTAAAAACACATTAACTGACATTTAAAATATTTATGAGAAAAAATATTTAAAATTCATTTCCCCCTAAAAATGGTAGCTTTTTGTTGCATATATTGGTTAAAAGCAAAAATGAATATGAATATAGGATCTACTTGGCAACAAGCAGTTTATGTTTTTTGCGTTTATCTCAAAATCAACTTTTTGCAGATGCGTAGTTCTTTCTTATGAGGGCAGTATTCTCCTTCAGCGTCTTGAGACTTCATATGGGTTGCAGGGCCTTCCTCTTTGCTTGTTTCGATCCTATCCGTCTGAACGAACCCAAATGATTATATCGGGCGACTCTAGAACAAAATGGATCCACATTAAGCTGGGCGTTCCTCAAGGCTCTGTACTTGGTCCTCTACTCTTTATTCTCTACACGGCTGACATTCCTTCTCTTTTTCCACTCTCGGGAGCTACTGCCCATCTCTTTGCAGATGATTTGCAAGCATTTGTCCATGGGTCTCCATTATCTCAATTGCACTTAGTTGAGCTTATTGAGTCTCTATCTAAGTCTCTCCATTCCTGGATGTCCTCAAATCGTCTCTGTCTTAATGGCTCCAAAACCCAGTTCATTTGGTTTGGCTCCCCTCAACAGTTGCTGAAGATTGATTTCGCCCTCCTCTTGGAAATCTTCCCTCACTACTCCTTTTCATCAAGTGTACGTGACCTAGGTGTTACGCTTGATAGCTCTCTCTCCTTCAAAGATCACATCTCTAACCTCACACGTGTTTCCTACTCCCACTTAAGGCGTCTCAGGGCTGTTCGACGATCTGTCTCTTCCTCTGTTTTCACAACGCTGGTCCATGCTTTCATTTGCTCCAGAATTGACTACTGCAATTCGCTTCTAATCGGTCTTCCTAAGGTCCGTCTCATGCCTCTGCAGTCAGTCCTAAATGCAGCTGCGAGATTAATTGCCAGTCTGCCACGCTACTCACGCATTTCATCCTTCATGTTTGAGAAACTGCACTGGCTTCCTCTCTCTGCACGTATTAAGTTCAAAATCCTTATTCTGGTGTCCAAGATACAGCGGGGTCTCGCCCCCAAATATTTAATTGATGTAATTCACCGGCCTCTTTCTGTCTCCTCGCATCGTCCACTTCGCTCCTCAAACAGATTTGATCTCTCAGTTCCTCATACTAGAACACCTATGGCTCAGTCCCGATCTTTTGCCTCAATTGGTCCCTCTCTCTGGAATACACTGTCTCTTTCTACTCGCTCTCAAATTTTAATAAGTAACCCCTCATCTTTTGTTGCTTTCCTCAAGACTTATTTCTTTTCTCTCGGCTGTGCGCACTGGGAGCGCCTGTGAACGGCTCAACCTACTAGAGGCGCTTTATTTATGTTTAAATACAATACAATACACAGGGTACACTCTCGGAAAACGACCACTAAGGGTACTTACAAGCGTGACACACAGCGGTGCACGACTAACGCCTTACTTAACTAAAACCGGTCTCCCTTTCGACAGAAGAACCCTGCTATATAATTACAGTCAACGAGACCATCCTACTTTTAGCTTCAAACGCGATGCGTCTTAACTAAAGGTTAGTAAGTGCACGTGAGGATGGTGATGGCGGGATGGCTGAAGGCCACTCCCAACAACAGATTCAACTTAGTTTGAATTGTACTTATACAAACTGCTTTTTCTTAGAACAGGATGGATTGGACGGAAGACTATGGCTTTCTAATGACTACTCCTGGTTTCCGATTTTTTTTAAATTTCAGACGCATACAAATAATATTAAGTTGCACTAAGTTGTGATCTGCATATTATTTGAATTTCCGCTAACATTAATTTTCTAAATAGATATAGATATTTAGGAACTTAGATTCGCAGTTTGTGTGTTCTCTGTGCCGACGGTAGGATACTACATGATTTTCAACTCCCGCCTTGGCCAAGTGGGCGACAGGATGAGGTTGATCTCTTCACTCATCACCATCTCTCAGTCAACACAACTGCAGTTTTCTTACTATATGCTGATCAAGAAATCGGATGGAGGGTCTCTGCTTCAGCTATTCCAGATTTCCAAGCTAGGAATTCACGTTCAGTTGCTGTTCGAAAACAGTATGAGTGCGGACAGCTCTTGGCAACGGGCAATCGTCTGTCTTCCGTCCGGCTCGTACTATTTGGCATTTCAGGCAACAATGGGAAATCCCCTCTTGTCGGATATAGCCATCGATAGCATCCAGTTTTCAACGATCGAGCCGTGCTTGATTGCCTCCAAACCAACGACCAACAAGAAGCACGGTAAGCAGACAATTGATTATCTCAATGTGATTCTGCTTACAGATTTTATTTTAATTGCAGATTCTAGTTAATGGTTTTCGTTTCAGTTATACCAACAGTTATGGTTGGTATTGTTATTTTTATTTATTGTTATAGTCATAGTAATATTTACGGGAGTTTTATTTTAGTTTAGTTGTTGTTCGCACTTAGTTACAACGTGCTCCCAAATGACGTTTCGTCTAGTCCCTGACCGCCTGAAGAACATTAGATCTTAAAAAGTCCTCTTTTCGATACCCGTAGCCCCTCTAGGTCGCCTCAGCCTTCCACTCTCTAGGGGGCAGAAGTAAAATGAACGGGCGTCTAGCAGGCTGCCAAGACTTGTATTAATTAAGATCTTGCACAATTGTACCGTCATGTTTCAATGTTTATTTGTTACTTACTGCGGTGTGTCAGAGAGATTGTCAATAAACACTATGATAATAATAATAATAATAATAATAATAATAATAATAATAATAATAATAATAATAATAATAATATTATTATTATTATTATTATTATTATGTATAAAATGATTGTTTGAAGGTAAATCATGCGAATTAAGAGCTGGCTATCGAGGCTGCAATGAATGTAGGATCTGATCTGTGATTTTACACGCTTAGGAACGACGTCTGTCAATTGCACGTTTGTGAGAAGTGACTCTTGCGGTTACACTCTGGTTTCAACTTCATCCAACTTGGAACTTACTTTCAATTTTAAAGAACAATCAAGTAGGTGCCACTTAGCATAAGCATTAAGGTTGTTAGTTATTTTAAATTGTTAGTGATCCACATTCAATTAATTATGGTCCTAATGGAAATATTCAATTTCATGAGAGGAGGGCTGAACAAAGACCTAAAGAAGAGACATGTCAAGGCATTGGTATGGAGTGTGGTACTGTATGGGTCGGAGACGTGGACCATCAGGAAAGACGATATCAAGAGATTGGAGGCCTTTGAGATGTGGATATGGAGAAGAATGGAAAAGGTGAGCTGGACGGAGCGAATGACAAATGAAGAGGTGTTGCAAAGAGTAGAAGAAAAAAGATCACTGATGACAACACTAAGAGTAAGACAAAAGAACTAGATTGGACACATATTAAGAGGAGACTCCCTCCTGAGAGAAATCATAGAGGGAGATTAGAGGGAAGGAGAAAGAGAGGAAGATCGAGACAGAAGATGCTGGGTGGATGATGACGACGGATACAGCGGACTGAAGAGAAGAGCACAACGAAGAGAGGAATGGCGTCATTGGAAGTTGAAACCTGCCGAAGAGCAGAGAACTTAAAAAAGAATGGAAATAATATAGACTGACCATGTATAGCCTATTCAAGTTTAAAAACCATGTGGCTGTGTTAACTACAAAGACCGATTGCTTAATGGAGTGCCATTTCTTTTAAATTTAAGATTCGCCATTTGCGATTACGAATTCTTGATAACAGTCAGAACTGGACTTTATTGATACTCTTTGACTGTTTTTCGTCTTAAGGCAATGCGAGCCTTGATCGACGAGGAGCAAGCAGCCCTTCCTGAAAGGCAGTTTTGACTTGGCACAGGACCCACAAAGAGTCCATGGTTTGCCACCAATGGCATAATGCGGCCCAGCTAAGTGCCCAACGATGGTCACTATCTTGTTACTCCTTGAGTGCCATATCAATATTCTTATATGGAATTTGTTTTTTAGGCCAGGTGGTGGCTTCGGATGAGTGTACACAGGTGTATCGAGATATGATGGGTGTTATCATCTTCAAGATCTTAGCTTATTCTTCCTGTGACGTATCCATTAGCGAGATTCGCGCTCCCAACGAAAGTATCATTACCATCGCTTTCAACTTCTTGCAACTCGACGAATTCGACAATGATCAATATTTAACGGTGGGTTTTCATTACGAACAATTGCATTTTGTGAGTTGGACCCAATTATGTGAATAACCATATAAAGACAAGCAGAACAAAAGACCGAGTAATCAACTTTGTGTTTAGACGGTGTCAGTTGTAAAATTATTGTTGCTTTCAGATATACACATATGATGACTCAACACGCAGATGGCCATGGCAGTCCACAATGTCGTACACAAGTCGACCGCCGAGCGCGTCATTTAAGACGACCGCATTGCGGTTGGTTTATCACAGAGGCGCTGTTAACAAAGTGGATGAACTCAAATACAACGTCGCTTACAAAGTCTCCATGCCTAAGAACAAAGGTAACGTATGATAATAACTTGGGTACGAATTATGGCTGGTAGCACTTTGAGTAACAAAGACCAATAGGCAAGCGCAGAATGTCTGAGGAGGACACACTTTCAGCATCTTATTTCACGATGCAATACGAGTGGTCGCTATAACATGCATTGCTCTTCATGTTTCTGAACCTGTGAAAAAGGCGTTAAAACATTGTTATCCATAGGGTCACTTTGAAATGTCTCCAAAAGACACTATGTAGATGTTCAATGCGAACGTTGATGCAGATAGCTGAAAACTTAGCTGACCGCGATATGTGCAAATAAACTGATAACTGCGATTTGTACGAAAATCTTCTATTAAAGAAACATCTTCTGTATAGACGGCGTAGTTTGCAACATGTGTGCTGGGGAAATGTACACATCTCAATCAGCATACAGTTGCTGCGGGAAGTGCATAGTAGACGATGTTTCAACAATGTTCAACAACGTTGTTCGTTCAACCTTGTTCCGATGCGTGTGTGGTTGCATGGTTCTATATATGTTAATACTTTCTAATATAAAAATTAGTGTGTCTCTACCTGCTGTCTAGATAATTGTTTATAAATTCTTAAGCACGTCACTGGCGTTTCACTTTAGATCTGTTGCTAGTCTTGGGCATGAACTTACAGAACGGAGGACAGGTAAGTATCGGTGAACAGGTGGCCAGACTGATGTCTCCTGCATTCCAACTGAGCAAAGAGAAGACGTCTTGTCTCGTCCTCCGATTCAAAGCCCTGGCTCAGCTCAGAGTCATGCTCGGATACGTGAACAGCGGCGGAAGATACGAGGAGAGATTGCTCCATCGCAATCTGAGGCCGCTGTCTTCCGTCGATTTCTTTACTCTTCGAAGAGACGTTGGAGGTTTTACGGTCGAAGGACAACAGTTCGTCCTCGTCTTTGAGTCGAGAGGCCAAGCACTGAAGGGAGACTTAGTCATCATCAGCGAAATACAACTTCAGGAGAACCATTGTAGCTGTATGAACCCTTCATCTTTATAGATCCAGGATTTTATTTTAAAAGATGGCCGGGATGTCGCATTACATTGGCCAAAGCGTAATGAAAAAGAAGTTTAGTGACGAGAAGAAGAACACTGAGTCATACAAACAGACAGACAGACAGACAGACAGTCAGACCAACAGACAATCAAGACAGACAGACACGTTGCCTTGAACAGAGGAAGAGTGAGATGAACTTGGCTGGCAGGTGAAATTGCATCCAACATCTTTTCATTTAACGGAGTTCGCAGGAAAAAAAGGAAGACAGAAGGACGAGGAGGAGGACAGGAAAGAGACGACGGGGAAGAATAAGGAGGAGGAGGAGGAGGAGTACGTGGAGGAAAGGATGAAGAGGACGAAGAGGAGAAGATAAGTAAGGAGGCGGAAAGGTGGCGTAGGATAGAGAAGTAGAATCAGGAGAAGCAGATGAGAAAGCGAATGTGATGAAAACGAAAAAGATTAACATAATATAAATTCTGTTTGGTTCAGTAATTATTTATACGAAAATGTAAACTTCAGATTTTGCAACCGACGTCGCTTGGAACGGATTCTGCGATTTTTCCTCGACAGATGGCTCATTTCCTATGGCTGACCAATCAGAGTCCGGATACAGCTGGTCACCTGCTCTTCTGATTTATTCCAGCTCAGGTATGCAGTGAAATTGTGTGTATATGTATAATTGTATATACGTATATATGTGTGAGTGTGTGTATATATATATATATATGGTGTGTGTGTGTGTGTGTGTGTGTGTGTGTGTGCGTGTGTGTGTGTGTGTGTGTGTGTGTGTGTGTGTGTGTGTGTGTGTGTGTGTGTGTGTGTGTGTGTGTGTGTGTGTGTGTGTGTGTGTGTGTGTGTGTGTGTGTGTGTGTGTGTGTGTGTGTGTGTGTGTGTGTGTGTGTGTGTGTGTGTGTGCGTGTGTGTGTGTGTGTTAGGTCCGTCCAAGTTAAGAAGGACTTTTAGGTTCGGACCATTGCAGAAGGGTGTTAGCCAGTTGGACATCCGTCGAAAACTAAACTCTATAAATGTCAGATCATTCTAATTGAAAGGAGTTTTGAAGATAAGGATTTGTCTGACGAGATCTGGCTTCTGTGTAATATGTCAGAACCCATAATAAGAAGTGTTTGTTAGAGATAGTCGATAAAGGCGGATCCTAATAGAATTTGACGCAGTGGCGTCTGTCTCGTGACATTCAACGACCGACAGAGTAGCTGTAGTCTGAAAGAAACCGATTTTTGTTGAAGATGTTCTGCGGTTGGTGAAGCTTTGTCAATTTCGGTTCTGTTTGCTTGTTAGGTATATTTTCCGGCCACTTCTTCTGTTAATAAACCATGTATTTCTTTTCTTATAACACATTACAAGCGAGTAACCTTATCTCCTTGACGACATCCAACAATATATTTACAGTTGTTTTAAGTAATCAAACAATTATATGAATACAGTAAGTGTTGCAGTATAATAGAGACGACGGGGAAGAATAACAGCATCTTCAGATCGCAGTAATGTCGAGATTTCTACAGTGCGAAAAATAAAAACGCGCGAATCACCTTATTCACAGGTGCTCAGTCAAAACAAAATCGACAGGCAGCTATGGTCAAAATCGGTTCCAGGTCAAGATCCACATAGTCAGGCAGGCAGAAACTCAAACGGCTATATGGATGGTGTTTAGAATTGAAGCGGTGAAAGAGGAAAAGGGAAGAAAAGGAGTCACGGTGGGATTTGTGAAAGAGCATTGCTTTTAGTTATGATTGAAAGACCCGTCGAGAGAAAACACTCGACGCAACCAGGTCCAGAAACTCTGAATATGTTGCTCTCTGTCAACTTTAGATGAGAATCCGATGGATGGGCTTCACTTGTGTGTGTAGGTGTGCGCCATGTGTGAGTGTGTAGTCCTGCCACTGGTGACTCTTCTAGTTTCTTGTGCTCTATTTTGCTTAATGACGCTATTTCTGTTCAATGGCATTTAACATCATTTATGCTAGGGAAGACTCTGTTTATCCGAGTGGTAATTTACATTGCTCAACAGCATCTTCAGATCGCAGTGGAGCCATAAATTACCATGGTAAATAATTACAATAACAAGAATTAAAAAGAGCTATTACAGATTTTGTTTCCATTCTTATTAATTAAGATTCAAGTCCACGATGTATCTTATGAACTTCGGGGTATAAAAATAACAATAATGTTCAATGAATATTGAATAGAATCGACGACGGGCCTTCGTAGTGAATTTGACGGCTATAGTAGAGGCGAAGTGTCCAGATTACTTACTCCTCCGTACACTTCGACCGCACAGGCGCCATGTCTCCTGCTCTGGGCCACACTCAACTCCACCAATATCCGTCTCCGTTTCTCTCTGTTTCCGACCAACAACAGGGATCCTCTTCCGCCACCAGAGATCGTCCAGACAAAATCCCCGAACGGATCCGATATCCAGCTGTACTACATCCATCTTCCGGTTGGAGTGGAAGTTATGCTCGAAATAAAAGCGTCTCAGTTCTACTCCGGATCGATGAAATATTCGGCTGTCTTCCTTCGACGTGTTGAACCGAATTCGTGTAAAGTCATCCATGCAAGTAAGATCACAACATTGAGAAAGAACTTTTAACGTAGGTCATGCTACGTATGTTGTGGCGGTGAAAACAGTTGTTGTTGCAGATATGGCTCAATCAGATGGTCGACAGGATCTTTAGAGGACACCAAACAGATTGAAGGAGGACGATAGTCAAACTAAGTTCTTTATTCGCTCTATAAGAAAACTTACTATATACAGCCAGGGCAATGATCTATGCTTCCCTCCACGATAATTGAATCTTCTGTTATAGTTTATTATTAATTGTAATGAACTATATAATCTTAAATCGATGGAGGGGCGGACTCTTGTTGACTGAATCAAAATTAATGGTAATATAAATAGAGACCCTCAAACAATGGCGCAGGCATTTAATGAGTACTTTGCTGGAATTGGGCAAGCATTGGCTGCCAAAATTCCAGATTCCAATAATACATAATGACAAGTACATGAATGTATCCGTACAAAGCTCCTTTGTGTGCAATACTACAACCCCAGAGGAGATTATAACCCTTGGCAAATCTATCAAGTTTACTCGTAGCACAGGTCCTGATAAAATTGACCCATTTATAGCAGTACGAACACTAGGCACTACTGCTAATATTCTTTCGGACATTATTAATTGTTCATTCTCAACTGGGGTTGTTCCTTCTGGGCTGAAATTATCGAAGGTTGTGTTTATTTTTAATCAAGGTGACAGGCAGGAGGTGTCGAACTATCGACCAATTTCTATGCCTTCTTATTTTTCATAAATTGTGGAAAAGGCTATGCACATAAGGCTAAACAATTTTATAGAAAAAATGAACACCCTCTATCCAAACCAGCACGGTTTCGATCAGGACACTCAACTGATATTTCACTGATAAATTTAATATGCAAGACCTAATCTTAAAAGCAATAGATGAAAATAAGGTCTCAGTGGGAATATTCTCGGACCTAGCCAAGGCATTTGACACTGTGGAGCATAAACTATTGCCGAGCAAATTACAAAAATATGGAGTAAGGGAACCTCCACTCGTGTGGTTTAAAAGTTACTTAAACCAACGTTTTCAAATGGTTCAATGTAATTAAGCCAAATCGTCGTGGAAAGTTATGAAATATGGTGTGCCACAAGGCTCAAATCTTGGCCCCTTACTCTTCCTAATATAAATATAAACGACCTCCTCAATTCTTCTAGCATTTTAAATTCATCCTCTTTGCCGATGACACTAATTTATTTATTTATTTATTCCGGATATTTCTATAGCGCCTCTCGAAGTCAACTACTACTCAGAAGCGCTCCCGACTACAGCATTTGATTCTGTGCTGGAATTTTCACGCCGAAGCGCCACGAGCAATTGCGAGTGAAGGACTTGCCCAAGGTCCGTACGCAGTGGCTAGAGTGGGATTCGAACCTGCAGCCCTCAGATCACAAGACGCCGAACTTACCACTGAGCCTCCACGCCCCACAATGATGTATTTTATGCAAGTGAATCCTTAGACCAACTTGTAGATACAATAAATGAAGAACCAAACACAGTAGCTGACTGGTTTAGAGTCAATCGGCTCTCACTAAATGTCAAAAAGACTTGTTTTATTATATTTCGATCTGCTAAAGAGTCACTTCCGTCACTCCAAAACTCCATTATAGTCAAGTGCAATCAACTACATTTCTTGGGATTATTATTGATGAATACTTAATATGGAAACATCATATCAATGCTGTGGCTATGAAAGTAGCTAAGAATATAGGCATACTGTCTAAAATATCGCATCGTATACCTGCCCATATACGGAAAAGCTTGTACTATACATTGATATACTCATACCTTACTTATGGTAATATTATCTTTGCATCCACATACACCAGAAGATTGAAGAAACTCTCAACACTGTAAAAAAGGGCTGTAAGAGTAATTGCACTTGACAAACGATATTCTCATACTAATATTAGATTCACTGAATATAACATTATAAAAATTCTACATGTATATATAAATACTATGCAAGTTGGTATAATCATGTACAAATACTTTAATAATTTGCTACCAACTTCTTTTCCTAGGCTTTTTACTAAAATAACTTAAATACATAGTCATTTTACAAGGTCAGCCATGAGGGTATCTAAAATATATACAAGAACTAATTATTACCGATTTTCCCTTCGTTCTACGGGACCTAGTATATGGAATACTATACCACTGAGCATCCGACATCTAGCCACAATTAGTATATATATATCTTCGATATGATGTTTCCATATTAAGTATTCATCAATAATAATCCCAAGAAATGTAGTTGACAGAACGCAATGAGGTACAATTCACATGGGTACTGATTATATGCCAATTAGCACATTTTTTAAAACGTCATGTAAGTCAAAATGATTACTATCAGTAACTGTTTCTATACGTCATCCGAGCCAGAATGTTCCTATTGTCTAGGAAGGGCAAATGGATGCAATCTAGGTCTCAAAGTGTGCCCTGCACAGTGTTGGGTAAACTCACACAAGAAAGGAGTTAAATCAAAACTCAACTCACGCACCTCAAAATGAGTTTAAACTCAAACTCAACTCATCCTAAGTGAAATGAGTTAACTCAAACTCACTTGTTAAATGAGTTAACTCATAAACTCACACGTTTCATACTAGCACGTTCTAATCGAGCAACAATTTTTCCATCACGCCTACTTGTAACAGAAAAATATTTTCCATCAAGAATACACGGTACTTCAGCCACGTTGTTCTTAACTGTTCACAATATACAAAATATGCAGTGCTTAAATACTGTCCGCTAGCAGTGTTTACGACCCTCCCTGCCGTCACCACTCACCAGTATGGAAAGCCGACGATATAAAAAAGGCTTGTTTCAACATAATATGTGCCGAGTGCCGAAGAGTTGAGTTTAAAATAATTGACAGTTACAACTCAAACTCACAGAAAATATGAGTTAACTCAAACTCATAACTCACACTCTTTAAGGTGAGTTAACTCAAACTCATAAATCACAGCAAGTGAGTTAACTCATGAGTTTCAACTCATATGAGTTAACTCATACCCAACACTGGCCCTGCATAACGATCGCAAAACATGCTGCTTGTTAAATATTATAGCCCTAAAGAGAGTTTCGTCTGCTGCGTCAGCCATTCTGTCCAGCGTAGGGGTATCAGTTGGAAGAAACCCAACCCGCACCATCCGACCAAGGAACCGTTCCAGTCGAGCATGCTCAGCAGAACTCAAAAGTTACCACCATGCCGGTGACGCATACATTAATTTGGCTACAGTGGTAGCACGCGAGACCGTATGTAAGGCTCTTTTCTGCATCCCATGATCCCGGAGCGTTCTTAGTGCGTATAAAGAAGATGAACAAGATCCTAGAATTTCATCTACATGCGCAGCGACAGAGAGTTTCTCTCCTATTGTTACTCCCAAGATTTTAATTGTTGTTGCTCCTTTAACTCCAGTCACTGAAGGCTGAGATGCGAGAGAGGCACTCCGAGGGCCGACGATGACTATTTCCCTGGTTTTTGAATGGTTTATTTTTAGGTTCTTGTTTGCAGCCCATTGGGTGATGTGGTGCAGTCCAACCCGAGCTGTTTCGATGGATCGAGATCCAATGAGTAAATATGAATCATCGGCATATTTAAGGAGACGGTTTTGAGTATTAATTGAGTGAAGGTCTGATGTGCCAATTATGAAGCCAATTGGGCCAAACACGGATCCTTGGACCAAACTTGCATTTATTTTTTATTTTATTAGTAGCTTTAAAAATCATTGGATAAAATATTTAAAAGCCAAAGGAGCCTAACAGGTCTAAAAACATGATTGGGAAATTTTTAGTCTGCATGGGATATCAGTGCTGATCCAGCTTTGCTAGCATTGCTAACTGATTACTAAATGTTTGTCAACTTGCTAATTAACTGTCAAATAGCTGCTTAATGAGTGGTGCGTAATGAATCTGTAAACCAACGATAAAATAATGCAACTGCCATCAATATGTAGATGGAATGTGGGTTACCCTAATATAGCGGTGCTTACGCCCCTTTTGGGTCGCCTTTGTTCCCGGTCCAATGCAAATTGCACTAACTCAATTATAGTACTTAACATACAGTATCAACTCACTATTTAGAAAATATGATAACAGTGAAGGTTCTAATGTTATTCCTTAACTTTACATATCAAATGAATGAACGTATTAACATCATTGCTTCAATGTTTCACATATTATGATGATACGTGCACTGTTCAAGGAACAATAAAGACTGATTGATTGATTGAAATCTAGTTGGTGAGCGGTTTTAGTTGCATTTATGTGATTATGCACAAACGGCGCTCCATTGCTTTATTTGTTTATGCACGGTTTGTCACAAGGTTGAGGAACTATGTTATTTATACCCGAAGTAAATTGCCCGAAGCCATTAGGAAAGACGTACGGTGTTCACCTTACAATGTCTTCAGCGTTCGACTTTCATGACGTCTGTTTCTGTCTGAGTATACGTGTATGTATCTGTTAGCATGTCTGTCTGGTTACTTCATGCTGTGAAAGAAACTTTCTGACTGGCAGTGTCTTAGTTTACAAATATAAAATACAGCACAGTAAATATTGCTTTGATTTTTTTATATCATAAAAAAACCACTACAGACCCATTTCAGTTGTCCCGGTTTTGTCAAGGATCTTTGAGCGTCTAGTAGTACGCAAATATCTATATCCATCATTTAATGAACCAGGTGTAACGACTAACCCTATATTTGGTTATTATTTCTTTAGGGTCTGATACTGATCATGTATCCAGTTACTTGTTATTCAATCCTGCCTCCTATTCACATGCAAGTGGGTCAAGCGACCCAGATAGTCAACCAATGGAGAGATATCACTAAGTAACATTTTTGAATATGTAATCAAGATAAACATGAAAATAGTCAATGATATTATTCAACACAGAGTGTTAAGATTTATTAATAATATCAGTTTAAATTGCTTAAGTTCCTACCTATGACCAGCACTATTATTGTACGTTTTATAACATACCTAAGCTAACCTCCCCATGTTGAATGGTTTCTGTAAGACTGTAGATTGTAGAGATTCAATCGTTCTTATTATTCGCAAAGTTTATCGACGGCTATATGTGACCATCTTCGTAGAGCGGATGGAGGGTAATGACGCCGAGGTGTCTGCTCGTTTTGTAGATATTTAGATCCACCGATATTCCCGCGATGAATATTCGAACCACGTTCCTTTATTTATTCGTATAGGATTCACTCCTCGAAGTTCGTATCGCTTCTCTACTATTTACTGACTTTCGCTATGTTCTACTGGGAACATTCGCCGTTACGACCTCTTTGGCAAGGTCCTTCGTTACGCATCGTTCGTATTTGTCTTTCGTTCGACAAGTTATATAACTACCTCTTCTTCGGATGAGTCCGCGTAACTCCCTTTGATAATCGCTCGTTGAATGCCACCGTTCAAAACGATAGTCAATTCAACTTCTCCTACTGATAAGGAGTTAACCGCCGCAAATAAATCGACAGCACGTCCAGTGACTTCGAACGCTACGTATCAACTGAAGCCTTCCTTGCTCCATTGATCCTCATTTACATATCCAGCAGACGACTGTTGATGAAAACGGTTACAGTTTGATTCTGGCCTATGATCGTTCGACAACGAAAGGTAAATAGTCTCGCCTCTCGACAATATCCCTGAATCTTAGTTAAATTTTAATGCCCTACTGCTGGTCATTGTGCTGGCCAATTAATTAAAATTAATGATTTTACCTAACTAATGGCTAATCACACCTATCCTACATTGTCACTAAACATCAGATAAGTGTATCTGTGTGGTCAGAGGCATATACTCGTTACAACAAGCACCACCAGAAACAAAATATGTTTACAAATTTTCTAACTATATCCTTAAATAACACACATATCACTTATCTAATACATATAGATATAAATAAACATAGCAATTCTATATTCACTAATAACATCTTCTCCTACTCTGAATTGCTATATCTTCTAACTATATTCAAGTTTCATTAACATCTTCACTTAACTATTAATGAATCTATTCATCAATTACCTTCACCTTATCTATTTAACTCTTACTGACTAACTTATACATATATATATGTATATATATTTTTTTTATTTACACAGCATCACATACAACTGCCTATTTCTTATTTACATACTTACTCAATTCCTACATACTCTAATCGTCGTCACTATGCTATTTTCTACTACTCCACTACATCTGTCAATCTACTAACATAAGAGTCTTTGTCAGTCTTGGGCCATGTCTGATCCCATTAGTTGGTCTACCTTTAGGTATCTATTAAATCTCTGGATCACTCAAACCATCACCTCTTGTCTTTCCAAAACCTATGTTACATTTAACAAAGCTCTCCATTCATCAACCTCAACTCACTCTCCTAACTTCTTACAAGCATGTTCCCATGGAGTGCAACATCCGTTTATACCTCCATGTAACACCCAACCTACTAGTACATTTGAAACATCTGTTTCATCAGTGAACTCTGAGTTCAAATCAGATAACTTCAAGAGACAGTGCTTCTTTAGGTCTACCAATGGTCTCAACACCATTAATCTACTCATCATCTTACTCTCATGCTCCACTAATAAGCTTTCTTTTAGTGTCTCAGAGCACATCTCACATTCTCCTGTGATTAACTTTCTTCACCATCACTACACTACACTACCTTACTCTAAATCTCATCTCATTTCCACAGCTACACTCCTATATCTCTCAGTGATTTCTTAACTGACCCTCCTATGCTAGGTAACCTCTTATTTGCACTCACTTGACGCACTTCAGTTTTATTTACTTATTCTTCTAACCTCAGGTTGCATATCAGAACCTCAAGTACATTTCTATTTGCTTCAAACCACGACAAAATTAATAACTAAGCAACTTAACTTAATCTAACTTCAAAGTTTCTACCCTTAAAATTTACTTCTTACGTATAACTCTAAATTAAGTTCTCTATTTAGAGCACAGCAGTCCACTACTATGTTCCATAACCCTTAACTAAAACCACTTCCTTTCTATGTGGTTTATCTCTACCACCTTTCCATCATATGATAATATGGCACCCCTTTCTGCCTCTCAAACTTACCATTTATCCTCCGATTTGGAATTCCACTACCAACTGACTCATCACCACTAGTGTCACTATGATTCCTGAACTCAACATCTTCCATCCTCACAATCTCCTGTCCACCTGACTGCTCAACTTTCTCATCACTCTCTCTATAACTTCTACTCCTCTCCCAGTCGAGATCTCTCCAGCCCTTATAACTCTTTCTTCTCGTCCACGGCACGCCTTTCCACCTGTCTTTTAGATAAGATCCTTGTGGATTACCATGAAATTTCTCCCTGAACTTTCTCCAGTTGGGATTCTTCCCTTCAAATGAAACATGATCATCATGTGGAGACTTAGTTGTACGATCATTCTTCCAATTGGTTATGTCTTTCCTCTCATAACGCCATCCATAATCTCTATTTTTCACTCTGTCGTTATTTCCAAATGGTTTGAACTTTCGCTGTTCATCCCCATTCCCCACATAATCCTGGGACATATCTCGCTTCCCCATGGATTTTCTGTTGTCCACATTCTCTGTCTAATTTGGCTGAGCCCCCATTAATGTAAACACATCTTTTCTTACCTGAAGAGTGAAATTCACCTCTGTTTAAATAATCCATAGAATCTTTGGCGTAGTTGCAGTAACGGGGTCGGTTGTATCGGGTTCGGTATCGGGTAATATTTAGTATCTTTGGCAGTGCTGTCATTGGTCTCAACCGTTATCTCTTATGCTACACTTCTAATTAATTTAACATTTTAATCGTTGATCCCGCTTCTACTGTTAGTTACATTTTAATCGCTGATCGTGCTTTTAATTTATTTTACATTTTAATCGTTGATCCCGCTTATAGTTTTAGTTATATTTTAATCTTTAAGTGATAGAAAATGGTAAAATATGAAAGTGATACAACCGACCCCGTTACTGCAAATACGCCGAATCTTTTCCCTGATTCTTCGAATATATCCTGCTATTTTCAAAACTTGGTTTCATTTCTTCGACTTCATCTAACCCTGCTTTGAAATCAGGCATGACGCCGCATTTCAACGTTTTATCATTCCGCCGTGCACTATTTACTAAGTTCGCACGTGGATTATGCCCACCTGCCTCGCTTGAACACAAGTTGCTGGCCTCATTTAAACTAGCTGACTCAAGCAGCTCTTTCGGCGCGTGATCTCTTGCTGCTTCGTCTCCCGCCATGACGTCATCCGTCTGTATCCCTACGCTCAATTCAACGTACTTAGGCTTTGGTTGTTTACACAGTCATAGAGTTCATATCTCTGTGGAATACATTCGGGCTAATTATCAAATCAGTAATCAGTCCATCGATCACTAAAGATTCTACTTTGCCACTGAATTCCTTTCCTGTAATTTCTATTATAGCTACAGGATATTTTCCTGTTGTTCCGTTCGCAAACACACAGTTCTTCTTGCGATTTGTATATTGGTGTGGCTTAACCAATTCCTTCTTTACAGCCATACACGTGGCACCAGTGTCCATTATGGCTTCGATTCTTCTCCCATTAATGATCACGCCTTCAACCTTACTGCACAAGTGCAAAGGCTGTCCTTCTACAAGGCAACATGCGATTCTCTCCACTTCTTCCTCCTTTTCTTCTCCATCCTCCATGCATTGCATCATAGCAATTTTATGCGGTCTATCATTACGGCTCATCTCTTTGAATCTCCAATTATTCCTGAATTGGTTCCTATCTCTATTATCTCTATATTCTTTACCCCTCAACTGGGTTCCTCTTTGTTCCTCTTTATTCCAATAGTGTTTTGCTTCCTCTTGAGTTACATCTTGCTTCTCTTCACATTTCTGTTCAGCTTCCTTATTGAAGTTTCTCTGGCTACCATTCTTCTGCCTGTTCATGTGCATTCCTCTTCTTTCATCTTCTTCCTGAGCTTCAATGTAATTCTGCGCTTGGCTTACCATTTCACTAAGACTAAGCTGACCTTTCTCCTTCAAAAATCTCCTCAAATCGTTATCACAGGTGATGAAGAACTGATCCCTTAGGATCAAAGTTTCTAGTCCTTCGTAATTCTGTTCTAGTCCAGACATCTGTAACCAAAATCTCAAATACCGTTTTAGTCTTTCGACAAACTGTCCAACCAGTTCACCCTTCTCTTTTCTCTCTAATTTGAATTTCTGGCGATAACCTCGCGCAGTCAGTTTAAAGCACTGTAGAAGTTCTTGTTTCAACTTCTCGTAATTCTGTACATCTTCTACATCCATCCTTTGATAAACTTGGAGTGCCGTTCCCTCCAAAAATCTTGCCAAAGTAAGAGCTCATAGATTCTCTGGCACATTGTAAGCCATACACGTTCTCTCAAATCTGAGTAGATACGCGTCAAGACAATCCTTGTCTTCTCTGAAGACAGGCATCTTAACGAACTTTACTCCGCTATTCTGTTCCATGCCTCCTCTGTCTGCGCCATTCGTAAGTCGCTCTTCTTGCCTATTATCACACATCATCCTCACTTCCAATTCCTTAATGCGGATTTCCTTCTGAGTCTCCATCTCAAGTCTTTTCAGATCTGTCTCCCGTTCTTCAGAAAGCTTTTTCTGTTCTGTTTCCAGTCTCTTTTGTTCCGCCTCAAGTTCCATTCTCTTTTGTTCCGCCTGAAGTTCCATTTCTCACTTCCTCAATTCGCACTGCCGCACTTTCTCCTCATTCTCCTCCTCTCTTATCTTTTCATTCTTACTCTCCTCTTGTCTGGCTTTTACAAATTCCTTAAGATCTGGACCTCTAAGTTCAAGCTCTTTTCCAAGGGCAATCCACCTCTGATACTCTGTTGTCATCTTCAAACAGTCAGTGGTTATTCTTCGGCGTTATATATACTTCGATTCTACACGCTGTATAAACTTCCACTATTAATTAAGAAATCCTAAAAATCGCCTTGACCTGGCCTATTCTATCTCGATAGCAACCAGCGTCCACAGTCAATCGACCTCACCTGACCTTATTTGAACTTGTTATTCAATCCTGCCTCCTATTCACATGCAAGTGGGTCAAGCGACCCCAGATAGTCAGCCAATGGAGAGATATCACTAAGTAACATTTTTGAATATGTATGCGTCAACTTCTTGCAGACCAGTTTGCCTTCCGTCCCTCAGGATCATCAACCGCGACACTCATATTTATTCAACATCAGATTTACAAACTACTCAGAACAGAACCCTTCGTGGCGCTCATTGCTTTTCGAAAGCCTTCGATAGTGGTTCGGCAGTGCACACTTGCACAAAATCTTCAAGAACTAACGAACCCGGATAACATCTACAACTGGATACCTAACTTCGTTGAACATCGTTCTCATACAACTCGATTTGCTGGCATATCCTCCATTATCTCATACATCAACTCCTCAGTCGTCCAGGGTTCAGGTTTGGGGCCGATCACCTTTATGACAAATGCATCATAGCTACAACCGTTACATCCAGAAAACTCATTGGCTATATATGCGGATGATACCTACCTAATCATCCCTGCTTCAATGTACCTGCCCATACAACTAGACTCACTTGAGCTAGCACATATCGCAGCTGAACCAAAGTAAATCGTTCGAGATGATAATTCCACGAGCCAGATGCAAAACCATTGCTCAACCTCAGAAAGAACGTAACAGAATCGACTCCATGAACATTCCTGGAGTCTATATGTCTGGTAATCTCAAAGCGGAAGCTCATATTAGCGCAACCCTAGCAAATTGTGCTAGATCACTATATGCTTTGAGAGTACTAAACATCGTGGACTCTCCAATATGAAGCTCTTCAAGAAGTTACGAGAGCAACAACACTGGCCAAACTCCTATTATGCTATACCAGCGTGGTGGGAATTGACTTCATCATTAGACCGCTTAAAATTAGAACGTTTTTCAGGAGGTTGCGGAGAATGAAGTTTGTAAACGAAGAACAACTGACTATAGCTGAACTTGCGAATTCTGCTGATTGCCGATTATTTACATCTATTCAGAACAATGAAGATCATGTCCTTTGGCCTCTTTTACCACCAGTACATAAAACTGTATATGCATTACGTCCCCAGATTCACCAGTACTGTTTTGTATTGTATTGTATTTATGCATTTATAAAGCGCCTCTCGCAGTACAACCTATAGTCAGAGGCGCTCCCAATGCGAATAGCTCCGTGAGAAAAGAAAAGTCTTAGGACAGCGAGAAGTAGCAGAAATGCCCCCAGTTAGAATTTGAGAACGAGTCATAGGAGGAAGATTATTCCAAAGGGACGGGGCAGCAGATTCGTAGGCACGGTGTTGAGCCATAGAAGTCCGGGTCCGAGGGACCAAGAGGTCATGTCGGTCTAAAGAACGGAGAGGACGGCCAGAGGCAACCGACATAGGTCGACAGATAAGATCACAAAGATAACGAGGAACTTTGCCCTGGAACGCTCGAGAGGTAAGAAAAAGAATTTTGAACTGGATACGCGCGGCGAGAGGAAGCCAGTACAACTCCTCAGACATAAAAGTCGAGATATGAGAGTAGCGTGGAAGACGGACAATCAAGCGAGCAGCTGCGTTCAACACCGATTGGAGTGGAGACAGACGAGATTTCGGGAGACCAATGAGTAATGAATTACAGTGAGCAGATAAAGGCATGAACCATGGAGGTGAAAGTGGAGGAAGGAACAGAACGCCGGACAGCACGAAGACGTCTTAGATGATAAAAACTAGACCGAGAGAGGCTTGAGATGTGGTCAGCAAATGTAAGAGTACTGCCAAGAATGACACCCAAGTCACGAACACTTGTAGAGAAAGTTGATTGCCCTTCCCGTTATAGACAATAGAGACCTTATTTCCCGAACACCATAGGGCCTACTCAACATTATCTACTTCTCAAAACTCTGTCTAACTTTGTTCCATGCTGCGGTTTGTCAGCATGTGTTTACTTTATAAACAATAAACGAATTTGTTAACAATAAACGAATATCATCATAATTAACATCAACAAGTTACTCAGCGGTAACATTCGTGTGTGTGTATATACATATATTATGTCATTAACGTGCATGAGTTCATAGGCGCCGACTTCTTGGGGGCCAATGCATCCAGAGAAAAAGTTCAGTGGGGGCCTGGCACCCAGAAGAATTCGGACCTTAAATTCAATTTTTTGGGGTATTCCTAAAATAGGTCGTAACATTTTTTCGGGGATGAATTCCTAAGAAAAGTCGTCAAAAAGTTTTGGCATAGGGATGACTAAAAAAACGTCATCACTTTTTTTCGAAGACGATATCCTACAAAAGTTCCGTTGGTCCTTTAACACTTCTGGATCCGCCTCTGACTGGCACCCAGAGACAAAAGCAAAAGTCGGCGCCTATGCATGAGTTGGTAAGGATTCCTAGGTTGTACATATTGTTAGATTATTGTTGGGTTTGGACTGACCAGAACATTCTGTTGTATGTAGGAAGGAGTGCTTGTATTGAACGTTACACTCTAGAGTATAGTTAAAGTCAACTGGTTTTGTCTGTCGTCTGGCGTTCAATAATGAGTATTAAAGAATATGTCTTAGGAGTTTCAGGAGCATGGTAATTTAGGTTTTCATGTGAAGAGGTCTTGTTTTTAGTGTTAGGCAGGGCTGTAGTCGAGGGTATACAGCGTATACTTACCTCTAGAGAAATTTTAGAGCGTATACTCAGGGCTGTAGAGGAGGGTATGCGCGGGTATACAGCGTATACTTACCTCTGGGAACGAAAATTTTTCAAAAACGAGAGGTTTTTAAGGTTTTTAGGGCGAATGACTAAAAAAAAAGGTCATCAACTTTTTCAGAGACGAAATCGTAAAAAGTCAGAAAATTTGAAGGGAATTTGTGAAATTCAGAAATTTTTCTCAGACGAATTCCTAAAAATAGGTCTTAAATTTTTTTTTACGCCGCTGGTCACCGGTAGCGTATACTCACCTCAAATTTTACCACTACAGCCCTGGTGTTAGGGTACTAAGTCTCACTTGTATTATTAAGCTTTTAAAGAACCGCACCTGGTTACTTCATTTTTGAAGTTGTAAATCTTCTGAGAAAGTTATCTGTAACATTCAGAACGACTGCTAAAAGGTGAATTTAGTTGACAAGCTGTTCGACTTTTCAAGCTCGAAGTCTTGCTGTTCAGACGGTTTTGTCAGGTCTTGTCGACTTGAAGGTATAAATGTACTTTGTATTAAATTTTAAAATTAATTTGTCATACATCTAGGGAGCCTTTCTAGTTATTCTGGATTATTGGTGGGGACCTTGTAACAATATCTATACAAATACGTATAGGCGTAGTTACTTATGCATATATTTATTTATTCCGGATATTTCTATAGCGCCTCTCGAAGTCAACTACTACTCAGAGGCGCTTCCGACTACAGCATTTGATACTGTGCCAGAATTTTCAAGCGAAGCGCCAAGAGCAATTGAAGGACTTGCCCAAGGTCCGTACGCAGCGGCTAGAGTGGGATTCGAACCTGCAACCCTCAGGTCACAAGACGCCGAACTTGCCACTGAGCCACCACGCCCCACATATATAGGTGGATTTCTATATTCTTCAACCGTCCTCGATACGAGGATTGGCTGCATCATACACAATTTTGTTCCATTTGTTTCTCGTCACTTTCAATAACTGATCGAGTGCGAAATCGGTCCATAACTTTATATTTTCGGTCCATTTCATACTCGGTCTTCCTTAAGTTTTGATCCTGGAACTGTGCCTTGAATAACATTCTCTGGCAATCAACACTCTTCTAAGAAATATGAAAACTACCTCTATCTGGCTTCCTATCCTCTTGCGCATGGAATATAGGATCGCTGCCTTAGTATGGCGATGTTGTGAGGCCCCTACCCATGCCTACCTTCGAGGACTTTGATGCTTCGTTTCAGGTGCCAAGGCCGACGTTCCCTCCACTCTGCGGGAAAGAGGTTCTCTTAGTCCATTTCGCTCATTCCACGTCTATGCAAAGTCGAGCTTTTTCAGTGGTGGGCCCAGTGGCCTGGAACAGACTTCCGTTAGAGCTTCGCTTGTGTCCTGACCCGGGTCCCCTCTGGCCTCTTTCTTATTAATATTAAACTGTACTATTTGAGCGCGTTGGTGTCGGAAGCGCCTCTGAGTAATTCCAGTGAAGGGGCGCTATATGAATCCTGGAATGAATGAATGATTGAATCTGATCAATTGCAGTAGAATTCTTTCCAACCCGCTCATTTGTCTTCCTTACAGTCCAGGATACCCCGAGAATCTGCCGCATGCACTTTATTACAAAATGCTCTGATTTTTTCTTCCTGGTCTTAATTAATTGTCCAGCCGTAAGAACCATACAATGCCGCTGGTCACACAAATGTACTCCTAAGTTCTGTTTTTGTTGCAAGGTATGCTGTACGTAACATAACACTTTTAATGTAATAAACTATTAAGATTTGATTACTACGCATGCAATTTTCAGAGAGTTTATCTACGGAGTCCATCAACTGCACAGAGTCGTTCGATTCGTGTGGCTATCGACTTGGAACGGAATGGTCAGATTATCGTTCAACCTTCGATGGCCACCGATGTGAGATGGACTTTGCATCTTCCTCATTAATATACTTATTAAGCTGTGTTGTATAATCTTGTCGAATGGCAGCACTACAGAAGCTCCATATATTGATGAAGACGTCTGGAAATGGAGAATTTAGTGCATGCAAGAATATTTTGACGGTGAACCTGTACAGAGTAGTTTTTTTGTGCAATTACTATCAATATTATTATTAATCAATAATTTCTCTTTACCTTACTACAATTACCGACTGCTCCTGGCTTAAATATTTGCTGGTTGTTTGTCTCTGTGTGGCTCTCTCTGTCTGTCTATCTCTGTCTTTCTCTCTGTCTCTGTCTCTGTCTTTCTGTCTTTCTGTCTTTCTCTCTCTCTCTCTCTCTCTCTCTCTCTCTCTCTCTCTCTCTCTCTCTCTCTCTCTCTCTCTCTCTCTCTCTCTCTCTCTCTCTCTCTCTCTCTCTCTCTCTCTCTCTCTCTCTCTCTCTCTCTCTCTCTCTCTCTCTCTCTCTCTCTCTCTCTCTCTCTCTCTCTCTCTCTCTCTCTCTCTCTCTCTCTCTCCTCTCTCTCTCTCCTCTCTCTCTCTCTCTCTCTCTCTCCTCTCTCTCTCTCTCTCTCTCTCTCTCTCTCTCTCTCTCTCTCTTACTGAACACCGTCTGGCGGAGAAATTGCCTCCTTCACAAATAATGCAATATATCTACAGGCTTCTCTGTCTATTCCAATACCAAAGTCTTTTGAAAAGCTAATAACTACCCTGATCTTGGTTCTAAATGGGCTTCATAAATTTTGGACCTGTATGGGCTCCGTAAATCTGGGTCCTGCATGGACTCCGTAAATCTGGGTTCTGTATAGGCTCAGTAAATCTTGGTCTTATAGTAGCTCCGTGAATCTGGGTTCTGCATGGGCTCCGTAAATCTGGGCTCTGCATGGGCTCCGTAAATCTGGATTCTGTATGGACTCCGTAAATCTGGTTTCTGTATGGGCTCCTCCATGTGGACATGCCAGCAGGGTACTTACTTACACACATCAACAGTTTGAGAGACTTATTAGATTTCGATATGGCTTTTCCAATGGATCAGAATTTTTGAATTATGAATTCCCTTGAAGCGACATTCGGCTGATGTCTTGGACATTATGATAACAGCGCTAGAGAAATCATTAGAAGTTATTATTATTGTTGTTGTTGTTGTTGTTGTTATAGTTTCACAGCTCACAGTGAAGTAATAGTAGTAATAATAGTAATAGTAGTAATAATAGTAGTAACAGTAGTAGTAGTAGTAGTAGTAGTAGTAGTAGTAGTAGTAGTAGTAGTAGTAGTAATAGTAGTAGTAGTAATAGTAGTAGTAGTAGTAGTAGTAGTAGTAGTAGTAGTAGTAGTAGTAATAGTTGTAGTAGTAGTAGTAGTAGTAGTAGCAGTAGTAGTAGTAGTAGTAGTAGTAGTAGTAGTAGTAGTAGTAGTAGTAGTAGTAGTAGTAGTAGTAGTAGTAGTAGTAGTAGTAGTAGTAGTATGTAGCATTAATAGTTTTAGTCCTCATAGTCTGGGCTGCCACGGACTTGCTCAGTCAGATGGAAACGTTTCAAAGAACAGTTCTATTTAAGTCTTACCCTAAGTTATTTGATTGAATGCTAGTGATTGAGTATGCCGTGAGTTGGGTACGAAATGGACGATGGTTGTGGAATGAAGAAATCGGCGTGCATTAGCCGAGAAATTGTGTAGCGCATTCCACAGGAGTCTAATGGCCATTTAGTGTGTGGATATGTATGTATGTATGTATGTATGTATGTATGTACTAACCAATAATTATGATTGGGCTGTCATTTCCTACATAAAATAGTGTCTAAATACAGATGTCTACACGTAAATGTGACCTGTCCCGAGTTCATTACAGAGACCGACGTCATTGTTTATTCAGATTTGACAAGTACTCAGGATGCTTACAAATTCTTTTGTTGGGTTCATCACTAGCTAAAGAAGTTATGATTTGGAAACTTAGGAATGACTTCATATTGAGTTTGGCTGGGATACTTTGAAGTAGGCTGCTAGTTTTACTTGTCTTTTTTTCTCGTTGAAGTTCTGCTGTGCTCAGCAACAGATGCTGCTGCTTTCATTTGCTCGTGTGTTTTGTATGATAAGCTTACATAGGATTATTGTGTCCTAGGCGAGTTTGCCTATTACAATTTACTTTTCTATTTTTTTCAGGCGTGTTCTAGTCCTCTATAAGTCCAGTTACTTATGATAGTATGTTTAAACTACTCTGCTGTCCTTTGCTTTCCTCGACCTATACTTACTTTTTTACCTATGCCCTTAGTTGACCCTTTAGTATTTCGTAAAGGAGCGGCTGCGGCCAAACTCTGGTTGGATAACCATTGATGTATCTATTCAGGGCCCACACTGCGGCATGTGCTCCCCACCAATGTCCACACCCAACTTATTAAACAGGTGCTTGTGTTGCAATGTAGTGTTCAGCAGCTCGATAGTTTAGGCTTAATGAACGAGGGAACGAATTATCTCGGATGTGCCCCAGCTGCAAATCTGAATTAATGTCTGAGACTAAAGAAGAGGTAATTAACTGCGGTACAAGATGTTAACCCCGGCCCTTATATATGAAACTCTTAGAGCGACTATTAATGTTAATGAACTTGAGGTTTTCACGGACGAAATCGAAACTAACTCTATACTTGAAAATTTTAAATGTTGACCCCCGACCAAAATTATTTTAGAAATCCAAATTGGTCCAGTAAGTATATTGATCCTGACGCACTTGCTAAACACTTACAATTCGATAGCAGCCAAGATAATCATAGGCTTTCGTTATTGCATGTTAACTGCCGCAGTATAGCCCACAAACTGGCGGAGATCAGTGAATTGACCAACATGGTTCAAGGCCTCAATCGTTGCACTAACTGAAACCTGGCTAGACACTAATATGGAAAACACTATATGCATAAAGGGATTTAACTATATTGGTAAATCAAGAACTGTAGGAAGGGGAGGAGGAGGTAGGATTACTTATAAAAGAAAACCTAAAATTTCAGGAGTTTGCTCCTAAGGGTAATTTCGATGAACATAAAACATATGAGAGTTTGTTTATCCGTTTAACTTTAAAAAAGAGCTCACCCGTCGTGGGGGTAATTTATCGATCTCCTGGACAGAATTTAAAAGAATTTAATGAAGAAATTGACGAACTGTTAACAGGATTGAAAAACAATGCAAAAGAGGTAATTTTACTGGGGGATTTTAATATAGACCTCTTAAAAATAAACGATCACAATGATTCCAACAGTTTCTATAATTGTCTAGTATCCCATCACTACTTGCCAACTATAACAAGGCCTACCCGAATCACCCCAGACACTCGTACTTTAATAGATAACATATTCAGTAACGCTTGGTCGAAGTTAATCGAGGCTTTTATCATCATCTCGGATATTTCAGACCATCTCCCAATCTTTACACGATTTTCTCTAGAAACCATTCCAATTAAAAATTCTTGCTATAAGAAAAATAGAATAATTAACGAAGGTAACCTAAAAAAATTCAAATCGACTCTTGCAGACGAGAACTGGGACGCCGTAATGAGGGCCTGTAGCTTAGGTAATGCAAATGAGGCGTATGAGCTATTCTTTGGTAAATATTCACAGGCCTACAACGCGGCCTTCCCAGTCGTAGCAGAAGGAAAAGATCGAAAAGTGAAATTTAAGAAACCCTGGATGACTTCAGGCATCTTAAAATCCTGTAGGAAAAAAAATGTCCTATATAAAAGATATCTTAAAACTCCAAATCAACAAAACAAGAAAGCTTTTATTGAATATAGAAACAAATTCAAAACAATTAGAATGAATGCTGAACGTAATTATTACTCGACTGAATTTCTTAAACATCATAATGATTTAAAGGCCACCTGGAAATTGCTCAGAGCTGCCATGCAAATAGAAGATAAAAAAATCAACCAAATTTCCTTGAAAATAAATGGAGTTTTGGTCGAAGATCCAGGATTAGTTGCAAATAATTTTAATAACTATTTTGTTAGTATAGCTAGTGATTTGTCAAAAAAAATTCCCGAATGTCCAGGCACCTTTGAAGAATACCTTCCATCTCCCAGACAAAATTCAATGGGTTTGATTTTGACCTCTCCAGATGAACTTCTGAAAATCGGCAGTTCCCTAAAAAAAAACCACACCAAAGGTCTAGATGACATAGACCCCTATATTGCCACCCCAAATCTACACCTGATAGCACAACCATTAACAGCAATCATTAACTGCTCTCTTCTAAATGGAATAGTTCCCCATAAGATTAAAATGGCAAAAGTGGTCCCAATTTTCAAAAAAGGTGAATTGGACAACCCGGCTAACTATCGACCAATTTCGGTATTACCCTACTTTGCTAAATATTTTGAGAAAATAGTTTATGACAGACTTAGCAGTTATGTCAATGGCTTTAATTTAATACATCAAGCCCAACATGGTTTCCAATCTGGCCACTCAACTTATATGGCTCTAATAGACATGGAGGACAGAATAACTAAAGCTATTGATGCTAATGAATATTCCGTGGGTATTTTTATCGATCTAGCGAAGGCCTTCGATACCGTAGACCATCACATCCTACTAAAAAAATTAGAAAACTTTGGAATTAGGGGCCCAATCTTAAAATGGTTTTATAGTTATTTCCAGGATCGTACGCAAAAAGTCTCATGTAATGGTGTGTTATCAGAAAGCCGCTCAATCTTATTTGGGGTCCCACAGGGCTCAAATCTTGGTCCCTTATTATTTCTCTTATATATTAATGATCTGGCAACGATATCTAAAACTCTATTTTATTTTATTTGCCGATGATACTAACATTTTTTTTGCCCACCAATCTCAGCAAATTTTAATGGAAACTATGAACTCCGAATTAAAACTTGTAAATTACTGGTTCTCGGCTAACAGACTTACCCTCAACATTGATAAAACTAATTTCATAATATTTAAGTCCCATAGGAAAATTACACCTATAGATATCTCCCTGGAAATTGCAGGAATTCCCTTAGCCCAAATTGAGTCTACTAAATTCCTGGGGGTGATCGTGGATAGGCATTTATCTTGGAAAGAACATACTAACTTCATAGCTCAAAAAATCGCGAAAAGCATAGGCATTATAAAAAGGATCTCCTACCTTCTTCCTGAAATGATCAGATTGAATTTATATTATTCCCTAATCCTACCGTACTTAAGTTATTGTAATATGATCTGGGCTTCCACTTACGATTCTAGACTCAGCAAATTAGTAATCCTCCAAAAAAAGGCTGTTCGAATAATAGCAGGTGTCCCTATAGGCACCCACACTAACCCAATTTAAAAAAAACTTAACCTATTAGATTTAAAACAAATTAGAGCGGTACAAATCGGAGATTTTATTTACCGGTTCGAAAATAATATCTTACCTATCTTATTTCAGAATTACTTTATAGCCGGAACACAGATTCACTCCTACGATACTAGGAATGCTGCCACCCTCCGATCTACCAAAGCTCGTACTAACATACGAGTTTTTAGTATTAAGTTTTATGGGCCCAAACTCTGGAAAACAATACCTCTTGAAATTCGTCGTTCTTCAAATAGCTACTTATTCAAAACCAGATTTAAATCGTTCCTTCTGAACACCTCCTGAGCTACTGCATTAACAACATACATCTAGGATTACATCACGGTATTGGGTTGCACATAACCGCGTGTGGGCCATGCTCAATTCTCTTTTTTAATTCTCAATTCTTAATTGTGACCGTATTAAATGCTCCTTTTAATTTCATTTTTGTAGTCGTTTCCCTAGTTAAGTACCTTAGTTAAGATTAGTTAAGAACTTATACTTGTTCAAATTTTGTTCCTTTTCCGTTTTTGGTTGCTCATTGATGGGTCTGCCTTCTACTGGTTTAATTTGCGCCGTTCGGCACTAACCCTTACCATGAGATGAAATTGGGTATCCCGAATCAAGGACAGTCTGATAGGCAGTGGCACTTGATCAAGTAGGTGTCCCTTCCTAGCGGGAATAGTCTTCCCTTTAGGGCCACCTTTTGCTTCCAGTAACGTGAGCTTCTATTTGTTCCTGTTTTGAAGATTGTTTTGTCATATACGTTATTTGGATTCAATAAAGATTTTTGATTGATTGATTGATTGATTGATTGATTGATGTATGTATGTATGTATGTATGTATGTATGTGTGTGTGTGTGTATGTATGTATGTATGTATGTATGTATGTATGTATGTATGTATGTATGTATGTATGTATGTATGTATGTATGTATGTATGTATGTATGTATGTATGTATGTATGTAAATTGTACCTCAAATAAAATAGCTAAAACAATTGGCATACCATACCGCTCATCAAAATTAATACCACCTCATATCAGACTTACACTTCATTATACTCTAATTTACCCATACCTAACATACTGCAATCTCATCTGGTCTTCTACTTATAAAACAAATCTACAAAAATTAGTCATACTTCAGAAGAAAGCGATTAGATTCTGCGTCTGTGCCGCATATAATGCGCATACTGCCACATATTTCTGCGCCCATAACTTGCTTACAGTTGAGCAGATCAGGCTTGTCCACATAGGGGATCTCATGTATATATATGATCATAACCTCTTACCACCCGTATTTGATAATCTGTTCGGCTCTACACTCGACCGACACCACTACCAGACGAGAAATCAAGCACCCTATATATACCCTCATTTGCACATACAAACACACGACTGTTCTCCATTAAGTGTGCTAGACCCCGTTTTTGGAATTCTCTTCCCTCGTCTATCCCCAGACAAACCTCTCTGGCTAGCTTTAGGACCCAACTTCGATTATTTCTGAATGATACAAGCTTTAACTATGGCTAAAGACAAGAAGACAATCGACAGAGCCCATTGCCATTGCCACGGTACCGTTTTGTGGCTAGGAGCCCTTTAGTTAAGCATTTTCTTAGTTAAGATTGTGAAATTATTTCTTCGTATAGTTGTATAGTTAATAGTTAATTGTTAATACTACTCGCATACCGCCTTTACATTGTTATTCCATGTGGGGGTTCCGGGAAGCGGGGTGTACAACCTCTTTGGTACCCCCGGGTAACCAATTGCGAGATTTAAAAGGTTATTCTTCTGTTAACTGTTATTATTATTATTATTATTATTATTATTATTATTATTATTATTATTATTATTATTATTATTATTATTATTATTATTATTATTATTAGAGTAGTTTTATATAGCGCCCCTTCAAGATTGCCTACTCAGGAGCACTCCCAGCCCAACCACGGTCAAATAACGCAGTTTTGAGGACAGTAAGAAACAGGGTAAAATGACCAATCGGTATTTGACGGAGCTTGATAGGGAGCCCATTCCAGGCCATGGGAGCAGCCACAGAGAAGGCACGGCGCTGCCGTATGGCTGTCCGCGCGCGGGGAACAATAACTTCACCTTGCGTAGCTGAGCGGAGAGAGCAACGGCGCTGCGAGCATGAGGTGGGACAGCAGAGCTCCCGCAGGTATGGAGGAGCCAGGCCTTCAAAGCACCGCCGGACCAAGGCTGAGATTCGATAAGTGATGCGCTGTGGGTAGGGGAGCCAGTGAAGGATATCCCTCATATATGCAGACACTCTGCCAAACTTGGGGATGCGGCCTACAAGGCGGGCAGCAGTACGCAGGATTCTATTCAGGGACTCAATCCGGCAGGCCGGGAGTCCGTCATATATGGCACTGCAGTAGTCCAATCGAGAAACCACAAATGCGTGGACAAGCGTGGAAGCTGCACCGGGAGACAAAGAACGGGAGATCACCCGAGTTGCCGGAGCTGGTAATAGCAACTGCGGGAAAGAAGATTTATGTGCCGCGTGAATGCAAGTTCCTGGTCCAGGATGACTCCCAAGTCCCGGACCCAGGTCGAGAAAGAAAGGTGTGGGAATTGCAAGGCAAGAGAAGACAGATCTATTTTAGAGAGCTGTTGGGGAGTGTCAAGCCATATAAACTGCGTCTTGGCTGGGTTTAGCCGGGGCGGTTTGAGGACATCCAGGCCTGCAAGGACTCCATAGCATGGGTCATGGTTTCAACTGCTGCAACAGCGCAGACAGCCGGGCAGTGTATATAGGCTTGCAGGTCGTCAGCATAGGACTGGCTAAGGACAGACCCAGCAGCCAGCATGGACCCCAGGTCGGCAGTGTAAATTATGTAAGGAAGGGGGCCAAGGACAGAGCCCTGAGGCAGGCCGAATGGAGCAGGGACCCAAGGAGACCTAGTGGATCCGTGGACCACCATGAAGGAGCGGCCGTGCAGAAAGGAGGTAAGCCAATCAAGAACATTACCAGAGAAGCCAAAAGAAATGGATAGGCGCTGCAAGAGGATGTCATGATCGACAGTGTCGAACGCAGCACTCACATCAAACAGCGCAAGAAGAGTGACCTGGTATCTGTCAAAAAACTGTTGTACTGTTTACACGTTGGTTACCGAATAAAATTGAATTGAATTGAATTGAATGTAAGCTTATGTATGACATCAAACGACCTAGTGACGCCAAGAAGTATAACGAACAACCGAACTCCACACGGAGTATAATCAAGACTTAGCTTAACAAAGGTCGTCCTTAAAAGGAGACAGCAAACAATAGACTCATGTCAACACTCAAGTGCGACTAGCTTATCAAAAGAAATATTTTAAGTGCACCTTACATAGTGTATCATTGAGCTCAGTAAAACTAATATCACCGTTCAACAGAAAATACAGAATGAACTGACGAATATCTACGCTAGTCTTATTTGTAGAAAATGCCACTCCTTCTATTGCCTAAAATTCCCGCCAACCTACGAACCTAGGTAACCACCTGTCTCTGCCCACAAGGACACGTGCCTATACACATTTATGGAAGCATAATATATATATATATGTATATATATGTATATATATATGCTTCCATTCCAATCTAATGGCTAGTAAATACTGATCTCTGGTTTTGTTCCTGAGGTCATCAGTTTAAATAGTTCTCTACGGTCTAAGATCAACACGTAACATTATTAACAGTTATAATTATTCAGCTGTTTTTGTTGTAGCTAAGATGTCCAATAGTAGGGATTCTGATACATACATTGGTAAACCAAGCAGTGTTTTAAGGAACCCCAATTAGTTGATTGTTGTTTTATGTTGTAGATCTGTTGTGGGGTCTTTCAACGGGGAACATTCCGTCAACCTATAAATACAATCAAAATGTGGCACTGACACCCTACATCAATATCGACAGCTCAGTTTTACTGAGATTTTCACTAAATTTCACAGAAGCACCTGCTACTCGATCCAATACTAGTCTCAGTTTGGATGTATATAGGACATCGTCACTCGGACTCCTTACATCAAAACTGGCCAGCTACTCTTACGTTCAAAATGCAACCGTTGAACTGTGTCTTCCAACTGGACGATTCCAGTTGGCGTTTCTTGCATACACCAACGCTTATTCTGTTTCCTCGCGAATTCAGTTGTCTGAATTTCAGTTAACGGAAACAGAGTGTGATCCACCAACTCAAATCAGTTACTGTGAGTATCTGACTACATCGCTGTTCGTAGTATCAGTTCGAAACACGAATGCTACTCGACTCTATGTAAATCCGATTCTTTCTATTGTTACAGAATGCGATTGCATAAGTCCTTTTAATAATTTTGTCGTACGCCAAACTGATAAATCTTGGAATCACGAACAAACTGAGCGATTTCGGTGTTTGCCACAAACGTGCGTACATGCATGAAAACCTAAATGTAGACCTACTGCTCACACTTCTAAAAGTAAAATTACGCGTTCGTAATTTTAGAATTTCTGCTCCGCGGAAAATCGCTCTGAAAAAGAGTTTTATATAGGCCTAGAAGTTCTGTTGTTATGATTCTGATTTTTCGTCTGTCCTGTTTTGACCGTTTCAGTGTGTGCTGACGAAAACGTATGTCTGTCTCGGGTGATGAGTCCGTCTCCGCAGTTGGTCTGGAAATATTCTACGGATAAACTGATACGAATTGAAGGCGATGGTAAGCTCAATGTTCATCAAAAGCGAAGACATCGTTAGTTGCCTTTCTAATGGTTGACTCTAATCCCAAACAACGTATTTCGTCTTGATTATGGCATGGTATGGTATCTGAGAATTTATAAAGCGCCTCTCACAGTGTGAACTATTCAGAGGCGCTCTCAGCGTGTGAGCCTCGCGGAAACAGAAAAGTCTACGACGAACAACACAGAGGGAGAACCTAGTAAGTAGGGTCCCACGGAGTACCAAGGGAGTTCCATATGGATGGTCCTACGACAGCGAAAGAGCCAGACTGAGCTATAGCAGACGCTAATAACTTACTTCCTGTCTACCAATCTAGCTTCCGCAAAGGTCACTCTACGGAAACCATTCTCCTTTGCCTTCTCTTGATTTCTTGACCTTGCCATCTTCTTCAAACGTTTATCTATATCCTTCGATCTATCTGAAAAGCCCATTGAGTGGCTGGCTTCCTACCTCTGTGACCGCTCCTCTTTGGTTGTTTTCTGTTCTACCAGGTCCCTCTAGATCCCAGTCCATTTTGGCCTTCCTCATGTATCCGTCTCCTCCATATTATCTCCACCTCTGATCTCAGTCGTCTTCTTACCATCTGCTCTTTGTCCAGCCAGTTACTGCTTTCCCTCTGACGCCGCTGCTGCAGTCCGCCTCATGTGCCATTCCACTGACTCTTTGACTGCGTGAATGTCCTCCAACCGCCTTCGCTTGAATCCCTCAAAGACTCAATAAATGTGGATGGGCACCCATAGGCAGCTTGCTAAGATTGATCATTCTAGTCTTAATAATAATAATAATAATATTTATTCTTTAATTAAGCGCCTGCAAACGCACTGCGCTGTACATGTACATGTTATGTGATAAACCTTAACTACTAACAGAACAGACATCCTGAAATACACGGCGCAAATTGCAGCCTACAAAGCATGTCCGCCTATGGGACTCGATCTCTGTACCTCTCGCACTCTACGCCAGATGTTATCCAATGCGCTATCGGGCCCCCTTACCTTTGAGTTCCCCCAAATTGTTTTCTCCACCTCCGTCAGAGCTCTTGGTGTCATCTTGGATTCTGAACTCACCCTCTCTGCATATCTGGCAGCTGAGCCGTGCTTGCTACTTTCAGCTGCGACAGCTTCGCATGGTTTCCCGCTCTTTCCCCCCAATGTGCCGCTACTCTCGTTCATGCGTTGATTACCTAACGGCTTGACTACTGCTACTCCCTCTTTGATGGGCTTCCCCTCACTCGACTCAACTGCCTGCGTTCCACTGCGCGCTTGGTCTGGAGCATTCCTAAATTTGGCCATGTCTATGAATACATGCGAGATGTTCTGCACTGGTTACCATGCACTCTCGCAACGCATTGTCTACCGGGTTTCCTCCATTGTCTGGCAACGACAGCTTGGTCGTGCTCCCTCCTATCTGCGTGAGCTCTGTTCTCGTGCCTCTGTTCCACCTGGCCACCGCTCTCTTCGATCTGCCACCCGTGGTGATCTTTCTGTTCCTTTCGCAAGAACCGCGTCTATGCAGCAGTGCGCTTTATTCCGTCGTTGGACCCACAGTTTGGAATGGTTGTCCTCCTGAGCTGCGGTCTCATTCTCGAGACTCGTCCACCGCTTTCTACCCTGCTCTAATGACTGTTCTCTTTCGCCGAGGTTGGGCTGGGAGCGCCTCTGAATTGTTTCTTTAAAGGGGAGCTATATCTATGCTGTTGATTGATTGATTGATTGATTATTAGGAGATTTTCGTATGGACCTATTGAAGATGGATGACCACACAGGAACTAACTCCTTCTACAACACTATGTCAGTTCACCACTTCTTACCTGTCATAACTAGACCTACCGTACTCTTCCACTCTGATAGATAGTATTCACACAAAAATTAATACATTGCCCAAGTTAACAGACTCTATGATCATTGCTTCAGATTCATCTGACCATTTACCTGTCCTGGCGCGATTCGACGTGGAGATGACTAGACATTTATCCTCCTCATTTAATGACTACAGAATTGTCAATAATGAGGGAAGGAGGCTTTCATTAAGTCACTTTCCAAAGTGGACTGGTCTCCTGGTTTAGATGCATGTACTAATGGAGAGATGGAGAGAGCCTATGACTTATTTATGGGGATATATACAGATACTTATAATACCGCATTCCCACTAACGAAAAGGAAAACGACGATGTTGCACTATAACCACCCCGGTATGACTCAAGGCATACTTAAGGCTTGAAAGAAGAAATCTCCACTCTACTTGAAATAACTAAAGAAATTCTAATCCAGCCAATAAAAATAGATTCACCACCAACCGAAACAAAGTTAAAACGATCAGGATTAAGACGGAAAAGAATTAGTACTCAGCGGAATTCTGTAAATATAATTGTAATCTGAAAATGACATGGAATCTTATCCGTTCCATACTAGTGATGGGGTGCAGTAGAAAAAAAAATCGACTCACTTAGAATAAGTGACAACAAAGTAGAAGATCCGTCAATTATCATGGCCAATAAATTTCATAATTATTTCACGAGCTTTGCGCACTCGCTTGCTGCGAATGTACCGCAATCCAAATTTTTTAAATATTTTTTAACACTCAATGCCCGGCCGTAGCCGAGCGATTTTTTTTCATCATAGTGCGTTTACTCTCGCGGCTACCGGATCTTATAACTTTAGTGGGTGTCCGCCCACAAAGAGTTTGTGCCTTCTTCAACAGAGGAAAGCACGCAGCTGGTAGCCCGGCTGAGCTAGCCCAGGGCAATTGTGTCTCCGGTTTGGCGAGCAATCGAGACCATGCAGAGACTCACTCGCGTAATGTCTGCGGGCCGACCGCGTTGGAAGGACATACGTACTTGGTCCGAGATGGGTATGGGTTTTTCCTCGGACCCCTCGCTGTGGACCGTGTGAAGTGTCCGAACATGTTAGCAGTATAAGTCAACACCCGGCACGACATGAGGGTTTCGTCGGCTGTGCTCAACCCCAACTTCAGGTGGAGGCCCGTCGAGGCATGGTGGAGCGCTCCTCGCCAGTTCAGAACCACCGTCCCAAACACACACGGCGCACCCGGAAAGACATTAGCCACCCAGTAAATGACATCAAGTCGTGCATGATAGAAGACCGTTCTCCTCATATGGATCGCTCATACCATTACAGTCCGAGGTAATGGTGACATCAACGACACAGGCGACCCCGTCCACCCTGGTCACCAAGTAAGGCTTGCGCCTACCAGCTCCAGTAGGTATAACCGGCTCATGGATCACCAAGTTACCCTTTGACCCGATCTTTCTGCCTATCGGATCAAGCATCGAGTTATGTCCATCACACCGGAGATGGTGGGTCCTCACACAGCTTTGGGAGATGTGAGCTAGGGTGCCTTGATCATTGCATCCAGCGTCACATCATACTGGACCTGTCCGATTACCTAGTGGACCGCACTCCGCAGTCGGCAGGAAGTTGCCCTTCACCCTGACAGCCTGAATGGTCACCCCCGAGAGGAGGGCAGACCCGTCGGTCACCCAGGAGTTTACGCGAGGGGTTTGTCCCTGTCGCTTGAGTCTCCGACCATCCACCGATATGTGGAGCTAGGTCGCCAGAAAGTCACTCGCATCCTTGCTGCTCAGCTCCAGCCACCCCTGCCGTCTTTGCACACCTCCTCCTCGCCCACAGGAAGAGTAGACTTGTAGCCACGCTCTGCATTACCGGTTCCCGTGACTCCTCGACCTTGGCCATGCGGCGGGCCTTGAGTGGAGGCATTACGTAACGCAGGCTCGGCACTTCCAGTCCGCCATTTGTCGCCTTGACATGGAAGTAACAGGTGGAAGTGTCGTGCGGCAGCCGCAACCATTTGCATACTGCCGCTCTCACCAGCCGCTCGGGGAACTTCAAGGATTTGGCTGTCATCTCCCCAAAGACGAGTCCATGAAACATATTCGGCATAAATGGCAGCGCAATAGGAACATGGACTTCAACGGAGCACGTGTTAAGCTGTCCAGTCCCACAGTGACGAAGTCCCCGTGGGGCTCCTCACACCGAGTGGTCCAGCCAGAAGCCCAAGGTATTTGTACGTTCGCGCCATGTTGAGCGACTTGACCGACTCGCTGTCGATGGTCAAATGCTGCGATGGATTAACCACCGCCGCTTTTGACCATCGATGCCGAATCGGTAAAGTCGCTCAACATAGCACAAACGTACAAATACGAGATACATATTTCCCTCCCCCCACCTAGCTCGCTTGCCCTCAATTTAACATCTCTTGAGATGATTACTGGATATAAGTAGCCCTATTCGCTTCTCTCATAGCAAAGTTTGAGTTTTATTAAACTAGAAGCTTAAACGGAAAGCTTGATTAACGATGCAAATATTGTTCAAAATAGAAGCTGGCTTAGCAATGAGAATATAATTTTGATGAAATTGACGCCTGCCTAGCGAACGCTTATAATTATAACCGAAATAGCTCCTATATTATCAGAAATAATTAATTGCTCTTTTTCTACGGGTGTAGTCCCTCGATCTCTTAGACTAGCAAAGGCAATCCGAATCTATATAAAGGAGAAAAGGACGATATAACCAACTAAGGTCTATTTCTATCCTTCCGTATTTCTCGAAGTTTTATGAAAAATTAATTCATAATAGACTCTATAACTTACTGAAAAATCAGATGTTTTATTCCATAACCAGCATGGTTATGGAATAAAAAAGGAAAGAAAGAAAAATGGATTGCAACCTGGCCGATCCCCTTTTATGTCGCTATTACATAGCTATTATATAGCCTCTAAATAACTAAATAATAGTTCTCTATGATCAGCTTGACTGAAATGACAGTTTTGATAGTTTCCAATAGTCTTGCTCACCTAATGTTATAATTTAGTTTCTTCCACCTCTTTGCATAACCTGTTTGTAAGCCACAGTGCGTTTGCAGGTGGTCTGATAAAGGACATACTTACTTACTTACTTACTCTAGGATAAAATTGCTAACGCCTTTGAAAGTAACGAGTACTCAGTAGGCATATTCCTGTATTTAGGAAAAGCATTCGATACAGTAAATCATGAAATTCCCCTTGAAAGCTAGACAATTATGGAGTGAGAGGCGTCCAGTTGAGCTGGTTCTGCAGCTACTTTTTTGGTCGACAACGCGGCGTCTGCTGTAACGGTATTCTCTCGGAACTAAAAGAAATTAAGTATGGAGTCCTACAATGGTCCAATCTTGGCCCCCTACTCTTCTTGGTTTATATTAATGACCTCCCCAATGTCTCACCCACTATGTTTTTTGATCTGTTTGCGGACGACACCAATGCCTTTTGCTGTCATAGCTCCCTACCGACCCTGACGCAAATAATGGTTAATTCTGAACTCTCTCAAACGATGGAATGGTTCTCTGCAAACAAGATCACTCTGAATCTTGACAGAACTAACTTCCTACTCTTTAAATCCCATAGAAAAATAGCCCATTGGAAGGTTCGCTAGAACTCCTTATCAATGCATGCATATCACCCAAGTCACCACTACTAAATTCTTGGTGACCCGTCAAAGCGCCCCGGATGAAGCGCCCCGACAAATGCGCTCCGACAAATGCGCCCCTACAAATGCGCCCCGACAAATACGCCATAAAAAACGACAAAATCGCCCCGACAAAAGCGCCCTGAGATTATTTTCGCTTCATTCGCATCGCTAATCCAGCTTCTAGATTAAGCTCGAGTTTCATCGTCTTATCCAGCTTCTACTTTGAACTCTATTTTCATCGCTTATCCAGTTTCTAGTTTGAACTATATTTTCATCGCTTATCCAGCCTATACTTTGAATTATATTCTCATTGCTAAGCCAGCTTCTATTTTGAACAATATTTGCATCGCTAATCAAGCTTCCCATAAGCCTCTAGTTTAATAAAACTCAAACTAGAAGCTGGATGACCGTTGAAAACAGCTACAACAAGATGTTGGGATATAGTAAATCGTAGCTCACAGAATCTTTTAAGAAAAATGTATGTAAAAAGATAGTAAAATAGCTATACATTGGATATGAATGTGTCTCTTCTTCTCTTCTTTCTTCTCTTCCATCAGTGATCTGACGATGAGGCCTTTACGAAACTTCTCCAAAGTTCTCTATTCTTGATTGTCTCGCCGATTCCGGCTAAGTCCTCCTTGATGTTGTCCATCCAGGTCTTCCTCTGCCATCCTCTACTTCTCTTCCCCTCCACATGTCCGTTGAATGTGTCTACTTTCAATTGAATGTGAATTGTTGGCTGACTAGCCAATGCTTGCTTTAGTTTGTGCTTAAATTTTGGCTCACTATTAGTTAAGATTTATTAATTTTCAACCAGATATGTATCTATACTGTTCCGTCTCAGCCTGTGAACTCTCAGGGTGTCCCAATTTAGCGGGACTTGTCCCTTAGGGACATCCTTTTATAACACTCAACTGATAACTGTTTGTTTTCTGTCACTGTTGATCTGCAGTTTGTGTGTTGTAATAAAAACGGATTTGATTGATTTGATTTGATTGATATGTTATGTAGGCTAACACGAGATTGTAAAACACAATGAAAACTTTATTAAGAGAATTGTTAAAGTGAGACAGCATCTTCTACGTATTTTAGAACTCTAACACAACTACGGATAAGCTGGATAAGCGACGAAAATCGAGCTTTAACTGAAAGCTGGATTAGCGGTGCAAATATTGTTCAATATAGAAGCTGGCTAAGCAATGAAAATATAGTTCAAAGTTGAAGCTGGATAAGCGATGAAAATATAGTTCAAACTAGAAGCTGGATAAGCGATGAAAATCGAGTTTAAACTAGAAGGCTGGATAAGCGATGAAAATCGAGTTTAAACTAGAAGCTGGATTAGGGATGCGAATGAAGCGAAAATGACAATCTCGAGGGCGCATTTGTCGGGGCGCTTTTGTCGGTAATTTTATGGCGCTTTTCTCGGGGCGCAATATTGTCGGGGCGCATTTGTCGGGGCGCTTTTGTACGGGGCGCTTTTGAGTGGGCGCCAAATTCTTAGGCATATAATTATGTGGACCAGCACCTGTCTTGGAAACAGCAGATACAAGCTATCTCTGAAAAGACAACCACGAGCATCGGTATCTTATCCTGAGTGTCCTATCTCATACCCTCATCCATACGCCTTAAATTGTATTATGCCCTTATATATCCTTACCTTGCATATTGCAATATGGTGTGGGCTTCTACGTACGTCACGAGACTCCATAGACTTGTGATTCTACAAAAATAGGCGATTCATATATTGCTGGGGTTCCTCCGAGAACGCACATGGGACCCTTATTTTGGATTTTAAAATACTGACAATAGAACAGATTCGCACATTTCAGACCGGCCTTTTCATGTACCGCTATGCGCATGGTTTACTGCCAGTAAGCTTTGAGGGTTTCTTTCAGTCAGGTTCGGATATCCACCCTTACTCAACGACAGGCTTCTCTATAAAATCTTTCAATTGTATCCGTAATTTGGAACAGATTTCCTTCTAGTACACTCCACTAAAGTTTAAACAGTCGCTTCGTGCAATCTTTATTAAAGGAAATTGATTGTTTACTTAGCTTAATTTCAATTCGTGCTTATGTACTTATAATTAGTTAAGATTCAATCAATCAATCAATCAATCAATCTTTTGTTTCGAAGTAGTAGTACATGCATGCTAACAAATCAGTGTACAATCAGAGTGAAGACGTGTTACAGAAAAAAACTAAATTCAGTGTCCAAGTGCAACTCTATGTTGTAATCAGTTTTATTAGCAGTAGCCAGTATCAAGGCCTTATTCGAAATGCGAGGAGATGAAGCTGGAGCAGCTTATCGAGTCATCCCCGCTTATTGATACTTGAATCAGGTTTTACGAGATAAATGATAATTAATCAATGAGATTCATTTACGTTTCTTTGAACATTGTTTGTTATTTTGATTTAGGCATTGACTATGTTGAAATCTTATCACAGTTGGCCCTGCTTAGCGGGATCTTGATCCCTTCAGGTGCTCCTATTGTTGTCTAAATAGTTATGTTATGTTGTAATGTTTTGTACCTTGAAAAATGGCTTCAATAAAAAAGATTGATTGATCGATGTTGTAGCGCATTTTGTATTCTAGGCCTACTGTATTGTATCTAGAAATTCATTAAGCGCTTCTCGCAGAATAACTATTCAGAGGTGCTCTCAGCACTGATGCCCCGGAGAAACAGAAATGCCTTTAGGGAACGCGAGACCGATGTCATTAGTTTGGCCCTGAGCAGAGGGAATTTGCTCTGTATAAACAGCCATTGAATACAGTAAGAAGGGTATGTCGCTTGGTGCACGGTTTCTTTGCTGGCATTTTGCCCTTAGGATCATTGGTTACAGATTTTGATGTGAAGTCGTAATATGTAATATTAAAAAAATCAAAGTTTAATCTGGTTGTTAAAATGGAGAACGCTTTGCGAAACGGGGCGCTAGAGTTCTGTGTGTTTTATTAAATACGCCTGTCTTTATTTTGTGTTTTTAGTCGCCTTGATTGTCGTCTATGATCTCTACGGCAAGCTCAACCTAACGGAGCTTGAATGTGCCATGTTAATTTACCTGAATGCGGCTGGAAGTTTCAGTGCAACTCTGCAACTAAGATTTGCAAGAAAAAAACCTCATTGTTCTCATTCCAGTAATTACTCCTCATCGGTTGGTCTTTATTCATTACCTTGCTTCAACTAAAACTTAGTTATGTCTTCAGAATCATCGTATTACACATTATTCTCCTCATAGGAAAGCAAACGTTCTTGTGATGTCAAATACACACATATAGGCCTCTATCTATAGACATTGTTAGCCTAGTTGTCTATGGAGATAATAAATTGAGTTGCATAAGTTAAAATGAAATTCATTGCGACATGTAGAGCAGAGAAAAATATACATTTACAAGTGTCAGCCCAGCTTGTGACGAGACAACAACACGGCAGAAACAACTCTCCCCGTCAACAAGACAACTGAATAACTAGCACAGCTCAATGAATTCGAAGAAACACAACTTTTCTTCACACGGAAAAACAAACGTCGAGGGACTCCTACCAAACCCAACACGTTCATACCGGCCAAAAATCTAACTCCCGCCTGAACAAACGGTCTACCTGCCTTCACACACTGCTTCCTATATTTCCGCCAGTGAACCATTCTCTAAACTAGACCATCTGGCACCTCTTCCCGCTACACAGAACAACATAGGCCTACATACAGTTCGAACACATACACACATGCGTGAATAGATATCTACATGTTTTCATCCATTTTCCATGTAGACGAACGCGGTTTTGAAGTCGCTTGTGCTTGTGGATGAACAGAGCGCGTGCACTTATGAGAGTCTGGTGAATAGAAGCCTCCTCCTAGGTGAACAATCGATGTGCAGAGTAACATTGACATCAACAGTTTTAGAGCACACACTACCAAATCACCGTCTCAAGGGAGACTTTAAACCCGTACCCGTGCATCGTGTTACAAGGTTAGCGTTCTCGCCAATCGGTCACCTTGTCGCACAATATACATAACGTATACATCTCTACATGCACGGTTGATCATCCTCAGCATTATTTAAATTTAGTTTTTGATTAAATTGGAGTTTAACGTGGACTTTTACCGTGATTGAAATTGTTGCATCTCCGCAGATAACCAGAAAAAAAACGAACGGACAACTGGCTGAAGATACTGAAACTATAGACTTGAAAGGATCGAATACTTGGTCTTCTAACGATATGCTTCAGATTTATCTGTCGCCGGCCGTGGGTTATTGTATGGATCGCATAACGTATGCCATCCATGGTCGTGATCCTCCAGAGGGTAGGAATTATCACTTGAGTGATGTTCCGCCCAGTTAAACCTGTGTCGACAATGAACCCATTTGCATATAGAACAAATTAGTCAGCAATCACGGTATTTTATATTTCTGTAAAATGTCTTTGTATTGTGTCTACTTGGTCACGAGATGTTTTTTTTCGACGTTTCTTACACTTTGAGTTTTTAAGCAGATTCTTTTATCCCGGTTAATTTAAAACTGTTTCATCGATTTACACACTCTCCATCCTCTATGTGACGTGGTTGTCCAGGTTACTCGCTGCAGTTGGTGAGGAACTTGGAAAGCGATCTCAAAGAATCGGACAACAATCTAACAGCTCAGTGGACGTCAGATGTCCTCAGTGTAGCTGCTGGAATCATCTGTCTTACAGTGGACTTGGTTCTGCCATCCAGTATACACGCGAAACTCTTTCAGGAATCGCAGAACGGCACCGTTTGGAACCGAAGTGTTTTTACGAGTGGCAGCGTTACGGATGACCGAATTCGTGGAGAATTCCAAGTGCCACTCGACAGAGACGCTTCTCAAATTCAGCTCAGTGTTTACTTAAGCGAAAATGCTATAATTAACAACATTCGCTTGGAATTCGGACCCTGTTACGACAACGGTAATCAAATCACGGAAATAATAAAACTTCTGAATCTCCAAAAAGAGCCTTGTTGGACAGATATATGTATAAATTAACGCTAAAATGTGTATAATCTAGTATCGAGAAGTTATTAACTACTTTACGGAAGAAACCCAAATAACTTCACACCAAAACTATAGCTCCACACTTAGCATAGAATACTTGAGGGTCATAGAAGCATAGAATAATTACGATGTTTGTAAATGCTTGGTTTCTACAGGTTCTGCGTTGAGGGCCAATCTTTCGTGCGACTTCACGAACCTCGACATTTGCGGATACCACGATGCATCGCACAAAGAATCGCGTTGGGTAGCAACAGCTTCACAGGCGGAACCCACAGGTGATGTTCCATCTGTATGATGATGATGATGATGATGATGATGATGATGACGACGACGATGATGATGATGATGATGATGATGATAATGATGATGATGATGATGATGATGATGATGATGATGATGATGATGATGATGATGATGATGATGATGATGATGATGATGATGATGATGATGATGACGTCAAAGACAGTGGTGATAACAATGATTAAGATTATGATGACCATAAAGTTAACGGCTGTGGCTATAATGATAATGAAAAAGGCCCATGTGAATAACCCAACCCTTTTTGTATCCAAAATATAAGTATGATGTGAATACATAGCTACCATGGTGTTCGGGCATACACATTCAATGATTGTGTTGCTTTAGGTGTTGGAAGTCGGCGTGAGTGTGTGTCAGACGCAAATGGCAGGAACTACGTAGGAAGACAGAACGTGACGTTCAGTGGAAGACCTTGTCGGTTTTGGAACTCACGGCAATACACCGTCCATCCTTTCGATGACGTCTCTTACTTTGCAGACTCTTCCGTTGATTCAGATCAGACTGAAACTGAAGTTCTTCTGGACGATGTCAGGAACTACTGTCGCAATCCCTCTTTCGATGGGACTTACGAAATCTGGCCTTGGTGCTACAACAGAAACGCCAAATTTCGTAAAGAATACTGCCCTATTCCGTTCTGTCAAGGTGCCATCTTCATTTTGTCCGTTTTCCTTAGCTATTGTGCTGTTGAATTTGCTTCACATGGTGGTTTCTGCAGCATAATGCGCTTATTCAGTAATTCATTGAGTCTGGGTGCGAAAATCTCATGAACGGAGTCGATGGAGCGACTGTTAACAGATGTTTGCACAAATTTGTCTCGCAATTTTGCTACAGGTTTGCTGAGCCTGAAAGTGCAAAATATTAAAGAAAATAAAGGTTCTGAGTTCGGATAGGAATGTCAGTGTAATTTTGTATTTGTAATTGTAATTTAAAAATTCATTTAACTCTGCTTCACTTGCTCTTGTAGTTGCGCTTTATAAATGTTTTGTGCCAGATGTCATGGTAAATTGCGCCAGTTAGCAAAGATAATTAAAGGTAAATTAGCAGAGTCACTAGTGGATAGCCGCGGATACACCTGGAGCCATCCAACGAATTCCGTTGTCAGTTGCCAGACGTCATGGTCAGAGTCTCTGGACTAAATTCCGGCGATAAGTTGGTTGGTGCGACGACGATTGATAGCGCTCGCAACACACGATGACTCTTCCGTGCAGCACTTTTTGATTAGAATCAAAGTGCTTTTCGTGTACTCATCATATTTGAGTTCGATTTTTAGAACCGCAGCGCAATTTTCATTATTCGATTTTTGCTGAGGTGACATTGAGATCATGCGACTATACTATCTGTCAGCCTTATAGACCAACAACGAGTCACACAAAAGTTATGACTGATTTAATAATGTGAAATACGAATTTTATATACAGGATACGTACACAGGCATGCACATACAGCTCTTTTGATTGGCTAAAGCCGTATGCCCTATACTAATTATACATTGTCCTATCCTAGCAGAGTCTTTATATAGATATATTGTCATTATACTATACAAGCATGTACATAATTACATATAAACCACGCCTACCCACTCTAAAGCCTAACAAAACACCTACCCACAATTAATGCATATGACATACCTCTTATCCTTCTTTTTCAAGTTTGCAAATCATATAAATTTGCAAACTTGAATACAATGCAATTATCAACACAATAGTAATTCAAAAACACATAAAACACAAAAACACAAAAATTATACACTACATATGTTTTCCCTGGGTCCATATGTACACCGTGTCTCAAAATAAACTGTGCAAAATTGTTTCTGTCAGAACTTCGTCAAATTTCCACCAACTTTAATAATTTTTGGTAGGTAGATGGCAAAATGGCTGAAATTTTATGCTATACATAAATTTTCCACCTCACCTGACTCACGTCATCGCACTACCTTGTTAAACACAGATGTGCCAATTTCTTATATAACGCTTAAATCTTCTTACATGCAACAAACTATCTGACGACTTAATTAGCACGCAGTAAAGTAAAATATGGTTTACTTAGCAGGGTTTTTAATTGTTATGACAGATCTGCTTAAAAGTGTTAGAATTGGTGCTCGAAATGTGCCCCGCTTACACGGACACAAGCGCTTAGATGGCAACGCCACTGACTGATAGCAGCATCAACGATCGACTGGTCAAAGCGCGCCCAATCGTCGATCAGACGCATTTTGAGTTCGTCGACGTTGGCTATCCTGGAGCGGTAAACCTTTTCCTGCAGCACACTCCATATGCTATAGTCGACTGGGTTAAGATCCGGTGAATTCGGCGGCCACAGTGTTGGAGGTATGAAGTCGGGCGTTTCTCGCTCAAGGAAAGAGACAGTGTCGCGTGCTCGATGCGCCGGGGCGCCATCCTGTTGAAACACAAAAAACTCGCCCTGGGATATCCGGCGTATGTCTGGCAGTAGCTTCTGGGCAAGAAGGTTGTCGCGATAGTAGGCCCCATTCACATTGACACCTGTCTCGATGAAATGGATTTCAGTGCAGCCAAGTTTCGAGACGTTAGTTGTTAAAATTTAAGCGTTATATAAGAAATTGGTACATCTGTGTTTAACAAGGTAGTGCGGTGACATGAGTCAGGTGAGATGGAAAATTTATGTATAGCATAAAAGTTCAGCCATTTTGCCATCTACCTACCAAAATTTTTTTTAATTGATGGAAATTTGACGAAGTTCTGACAGAAACAATTTTGCACAGTTTATTTTGAGACACGGTGTACATTACATTACACTTTAGGCCCTAATCTTAAGTCTAGAAAGGCAGTCCGCTACCACGTTCAATTTTCCCTTCTTGTATTTAAGTTCTAGATCAAAAGCTTGTAGCGCCAATCCCCAGCGTACTAGCTTGGCTGATTTTGACATGGTCGTGCTTAAGTAGGTCAGAGGATTATGATCCGTGTATACCATTGTGTGGGAGCCCAAAATTATATCTTTTAATTTGGATAACGCCCAAACAACGGCATATGCCTCTTTCTCTATGGTCGCCCAATTTTGCTGGCTTGCAGTCAATTTCTGACTGATAAAATAAACAGGCCTTTCCTTTCCTTCATGATCTAGTTGCGTCATTACAGCGCCAACGGCTGCCTCACTGCTATCACAATACAAGTTCACTGGTTGACCTAACTGAAAAATTTCAGGTACAACATTATGGCACAAACGATGTTTTAATTCATCAAATGCTTTCTGATGATCTTCTGTCCAGCACACACTTTCAGGCTTTTTCTTACCAGTTTCATCAGTCAATGGCTTCGCAATTTTTGCAAAGTCTTTTATGAATTGTCTGTAATAGCTAAACAAACCCATTAAACGTCTCAGTTGTGTCTTAGTCGATGGTCTAGTCATGTCTGTCATTACCTTCAGTTTGTCAGGGTCCATTTTCTTATGACCCGAACCAATCACATGTCCAATAAATTTGATTTCTTGTTTACCAAATGCGCACTTGTTTAAATTCAGTGTCATGTTATGTCGTCTCATTTGTATAAGAAACAATTCAATATGCCTAAGATGGTCAGTCCATGACACAGAATGGACAGCCACGTCATCAATGTATGGCTCAGTAAAGTCTTTTATAGGTTGAAGTACAATGTTCATAGCTTTTACAAAGGTTCGTCCAGAATTAATCATGCCAAAAGGCACTCTTGTCCATTCAAACAAGCCATGGTGTGTTATGAACGCAGTTTTCCATTGGTCAGAATTTTTTACAGGACACGTCCAATATGCACTTCTACAGTCAAACACTGAAATGAAATTAGCTTTACCAATTTTCATTAATACGTCATCGACAATAGGCATAGGATATTGACATTCAATTGTAAAACTATTGACATATCGATAATCACAAGCCAATCGAAGTGAACCATCCTTTTTCTTGACGATCACTAGTGGCGTTGCCATCGGGCTCGTTGACGGTTTCACAATGCCCATGGCCATCAGATCATCGATTTGTCTCTCGACCTCGGATCGATAAATCAGTGGTACACGATAAGCAGAAAATTCTTTCGGTACAAAATCAGGACGCAGTTTAACCTCGTGTTCAACTACAGTACAGAAACCAGGTTTGTCAGAAAAACGATCAGAATATTTATGCAAAACATTCAACAATTGTTTCTGTTGTATAACAGTCAAATGCTCAATTTGTTTATGATCTATTTGCAACGGCTTAGTTTTGGTTTCAGTTTCCACTGGCATTTCATGTATCTTCCCAAACGCTTCATCCTCGTCCACAACGAGACCGCATGCTAATGCTCTTGTTACGAATCTTCGAATTTTATTGACATGGATCAGCATTTTACTACCATCACCCATGTCAATCAAATATGAGCTCTTTGACCTTTTCTGCAAAATACTGCAAGGACCATGCCATCTAGACATTAATTTGTTAGATGATGTAGGGTACAGAACAACAACTTTTCCCCCGGTTCAAAAGATTTTTCCTTTGCAAATTTATTATACTGATGTGCATATTGTTCTTGTTTCAACTGAGTATGAATCTCAGCATTTTTCAAAACTTCTGACAAGTTTTCCTTCAATTTCTCCAAATATTCTAAGGGCTTGCTCCCTAGATCTGATGGGAATTGAATTTCGTTTGACCATGTTTCTTTAAGTATCGCTAGGGGTCCGCGGGGCAAATGTCCGTAGACCATAAGGTATGGACTTACGTTGTGGAATTCGGAACCTCTCTTAAAGCCCAGACAGTAAATGGTACTAAAAGATGCCACTTTCTTGGATTTTTCTGGATCACATGGTGTATCATTTTTTTCAAAGATTGATTCCACCTTTCAACAAGTCCTGAAGCTTCGGGATGGAAAGGGGTGTTGAAACGTGGGGTGCAGCCTAGCAATTTTAAAAACTCCTGTGTCAAACGTGCTGTAAAATTTGTGCCTTGATCACTTGTTATCACGGCTGGCACACCTACATGGATAAACAACTGTAATAACGCATTACAAACAGCAGTTAATCGCTTCAATAGAAAAACAGTCGGCCAACGAGTACAAAAATCCACGATGCAAAGACAATATTTGTGGCCCTCTGCCGACGGGGGATCGATTTCGCCGATTAAATCCATTTGGAAATGTCTAAAAGGAATTTTCTCTCGTGGAATGGGAGTAATTGGCACTCGATCTAACGTTAACTTTCTGCTTTTTAATTGACACGCAGTGCAGGACGTACACCACTCACTAATATCACGTCTGATTCCGGCCAAATAAAAGACAAACATATTCGCTCACGGGTTTTTTCCTCGGCAAAGTGCCCACCGAACACCGATGCATGAGCGAATTCCATTATCTGCTTTCGTCTTCCCTGGGGAACTGCCAATTGGAAAACGAGCTGGCCTGAGATAATAGCTCGTTTATATAACAGACCATTACACAAACAAAATTCAGAATTGCCTTCTCTCGCCTTATCAAACCATTTCCTCAATGACACATCTTCCTGTTGTTGTTTGGCAAACAAAACTGAATCGGAAAAACCTACATGCTGTTGTAATTGTTTCTGTGATGATGATAATTGCTGTTGTTGTTGCGATAATAAATCACTATTATCTACACCACTTCCAGCTTTCTCTATGTCAAAAAGACTACCCAAATCTAAATCTGTTGTATCAGATTTCTCCAAATCATCTGCCTCTTCACTTTGGCTTACTTCTTTAGTCATCTCTTGTTCAGCTTTTCTCTTTTGTGCCCTTGTCATTACATTTGACTGCACCTGTGCATCCAAAATAGGAATTTGTGGCAATTGTTTAAAATCTGCAATGACCTCCGGGTGAAGCAAAAAATGTTCTTTTCCCGACATGTTTTCAACAACTGCACATATTACAGGCAAAAAGGGTCCAATGTTTTAAACACTTTTTATCCTTATCCGTTTCCTCATTCGCCATTCTCAATTCAAGCTTGACCAATCTAGCCGAAACAGGTTTTCCCGCTGCACACTGAAGGCTTACCATACCCATTTCTTCCACAGGCATGCCTTGAATTACCTCCTTACTTACGACTGGAAGTTCTGTCCCTGAATCAACTAAACAATTTATTCGCCTGATTTCACTCCCATTTTGTTTGATCTCAACTGACACATGCTGTAAAGTCGCTTTTTTTAGAATCACATCAGGCTTAGGGCAATTAAAATTTTCTTCCTTCATTCTTTCATTCTCTGCCCTGCTTGTCTTTCTTTCATTCTCCACTACACACTTCATTACGACCTTCGCTTCAGTCTCGGTCGATTCTACATTTTCACTTTCTGGTCTGTTAATCACCTGAATAATCGGTGTTTCCATTTCTTCTAATGCACACGCCCTAGAAGAAACTTCTTTTGATTGCTTTTTCCAGCAATTCTTCAAAAGATGAGACTTGTCACCACAAGCCCAGCACCTTCTCTCACTCTTTTCTGCTGTAAAACCTTTCTTCTCTTCAGGTCTTACATACTTACTCGGAAATACTTTTTCCTTAACAGACATGTCCTTCATGCCTCCATTACCTTGAACCTTGCCCTGCTGTACGTAATTCTCTGGCGGTTTTGGTTGACTGTAAAATGCTTTCGGTTGACCCAAATAACCAATTTTATTATTCACGTGCAGATCGGCCAACTCGGCTATAACATCAGATGTCAAACAATCTGTTCCCTCTTTCATTAGAACAAACTGTAGAGAGCCCGGAGCCAGTGATTCTTTTAGCCTGTCGGCCACCATTAGATCGGCCAGCTTTTCAAAGCTCTGTTTGACATCTCTGCTCCGTAAATAATAATTAAAAATGTTCTTTAATCTAGTGTTAAATAGAGTAAAAGTCTCATCGGGCATTTTTTTGGCCTCAAAAAATTGTGATCTATACTGGCGTGCTGTAAATTTAAATTCTCGGAGGATGTAATCTTTGACCCGATCATAATCATCATGATCCTGGAAAGCCAATCTGTTTAACACTGCTCTTGCTTTGTATGTCATTAAGGGTAAGAGCAGTTTTACCCAAAACGCCTTCTCGACTTTAAAAGTCTTTATTGCGTAGGCCAACATAAGAGAATTTGGCAAAATGTGTTAACTGTTACGGTCTGGTATCTCTTTCAGATTACTTCATGAAGGTTGTGTTTGGCAAGTGGCTGGATTCTGCTGTGCTGCTCTCTCCACCGATTCAGTTCAACGGAGCAGTCTGCCTCCAGTTTCAATATCGACTGAGCCATCCGAAGATCATTCTCAGCATACAGACAACCAGCCTCTCCAACTCCTCATCCATTAAAAAGCTGATGGAACTGAGTTATCGGCTCCAGGCGAACGCATCCAACTGGAACACTGTAAATGTTTCACTAAACAGCAACTACGGCGAAGTGCAACAGGTGGCATTTGTGGCCGAGAAAATTGGATTCAACTTAGAGCTTGAATACGCAGCCATTCGTAACGTAATCATGACTAATTCGCCATGTTCTCAACCAGGTAACAACACCATTCAATTACTCATGTTCTGCTTTGAGGTTGAGTTACGTTTGACGCCAACAGAGTTTGGAAATACGATGAAGCAATTCAGAGTTAGAATGTCTTAACTCATGTACAGATAGAACCATTTTAAGATCATTCGAACAGTGTAAATAACTAATTGTCAATAATTGTGCCTTGTCCTGGAAACTATGATAAATTTAATAGCAAACTCAGCAAATGCAACGCAGTGGGTATCTGAGAAAAGGCTATATTTGACTAGTCACTAGTATTCTTAGTCGAACTCTTAGACTCGGAACCATAAGGAATATAGCCTAACCCCTTTGTGATGATACTGCAACACAGTTACCAGCAAAGATAGGTATCGATTTAAGTGAATGTTTGACAGATGCAAATAAAGTGCAGCACGAAGTTAGAGAACAATACACTGGAGACCGTCTATCAAGCGACTTCTTCCGACAACTCGTTCTAAACGACACTGCTCGTGAGTTACAAATTTGAACGTGATTTTACTGTGATTCTCACTGAGATTTAGACACGCATGTGATACCTTCACAGACATGTTTTTATCATTATTATTATTATTATTATTATTATTATTATTATTATTATTATTATTATTATTATTATAATTATTATTATTATTATTATTATTATTATTATTATTTTTTTTTTTTTTGCCCCGAGGTATACAGGATCCCTCAGGGACTTTATTATTATTATTATTATTATTATTATTATTATAATTATTATTATTATTATTATTATTATTATTATTATTATTATTATTATTATTATTATTAAAGCAGTTTTATATAGCGCCCCTTCAAGATTGTCTACTCATGAGCACCCCGAGACCAACCACGGTCGAACAACGCAGTTTTTAGGACAGTAAGAAATAAGGTGAAATGACCAATCGGTTATTGACGAAGCTTGGTAGGAAGCCCAATCCAGGTCACGGGAAGGCAGGACGCTGCCGTATGGCTGCCCGCGCGCGGGGAACAATGAGTTCAGCTTGCGCAGCTGATCGGAGACATCAACTGCGCTGCGAGCAAGAGGTGGGATAGCAGAGCTCCCGCAGGTATGGAGGAGCCAAGCCTTCGAAGCACCGCCGGACCAAGGCAAGAGATTTGTTAAGTGATGCGCTGTGGGTAGGCCTGCAGGGACTCCATGACATGGGTCATGGTTTCCACCGCTGCAACAGCGCGGACAGCCAGGCGGTGTACATAGGCTTGCAGGTCGTCATCATAGGACTGGCTTAGAACTGATTCAGCCGCCATCAAGGGCCCCAGGTCGGCAGTGTAGATTATGTAAAGAAAAGGCCAAGAACAGAGCCCTGAGGCAGGCCAAATGGAGCAGGGACCCAAGGGGACCTAGTAGATCCATGGGCCATCACGAAGGAGCGGTCTTGCAGAAATGAGGTAAGCCAATCAAGAACATTACCAGAGAAGCCAAAGGAAATGGATAGGCGCTGCAAGAGGATGTCGTGATCGACAGTGTCGAACGCGGCACTCAAACAGCGCGAGGAATGTGACCTGGGATTAGAAATAGCTATAACTTTCGCCTTAGCGAACGTTAGACCGAACAAAACCTCCATCGTAGTGGATGTTAAGGTCGTATAAAACATCCTATAATAATTAATTCGTTAGCTTATTCCACGTATTGGTAAAAGAATCAAGATTATATGTGTATATCAAACATTCACTAGCTATAACTTTCGTCTTAGCGAACGTTAGACCGAACAAACACTACATCGTAGTGGCTGTTAAGTCGTATAAAACATCCTATAATAATCAATTCGGTAGGTAGCTCCACGTATTGGTTAAAAAGCAAGATTATATGTGCATATCAAGCAATTTGGGGGGCCCGATAGCGCATTGGATAACATCTGGCGTAGAGTGCGATAGGTACAGAGATCGAGTCCCATAGGCGGACATGCTTTGTAGGCTGCAATTTGCGCCGTGTATTGCAGGCTGTCTGTTCTGTTAGTAGTTAAGATTTATCGCATAACATGTACATGTACAGCGCAGTGCGTTTGCAGGCGCTTAATTAAAGAATAAATATTATTATTATTATTAATCACTATGTGTCGCATCTATTTAAATTGTAGTCAAATCCTAGTTATGTAAGATAGCGTATATATCCCTCCCATGATATAGTTTGAAGTTATTAAAGGGTCATAGTATAATCAGTCAAACTATTATTCCATTAGTGAACTCATAAGGTTATCTAGATTTATTTCATCTAACAGATTTTTATTTTTATTTTGCTTAGTAAGTGTTTTAACAGCCTAAGGTGTTGGATGTCTTGAACTAGTTAAAGTATTTCTGATGCTTCTCCCATTCTTAAAGGTTTACATGGGACTAAATTTAAAACAAGTTTATAAATCTTGATTTTCAGATAGAAATTCAAGCCATATTTTATGTAGTGTCCTTTTAAGGATAGCTTTCTTATCAAATTTGTTTTCGAAAATTAATATTAAAATAGGTCTATCTATTGTATTTTTATTTGGATTTTTGTATTTCAACAATGTAGTTCTTTCTATTAAATCTAGTTTTTGAATAGCTGCTTTAAGGATTATTTCAGGGTATCCTCTAAGTCTAAGTTTATAGGCTTGTGTCATATTAATTAATTGGTTTTCCAAATCTAGAGGTTCTGAAATAATTCTTTTAAGTCTGAGAAATTGGCTAAATGGAATAGCCTTCTTAATATGCGGAGGATGACTGCTAATATAATTTAAATATAGTTTCCTGTCGGTGGGTTTAGTATATATGTTAGTTTTCAAGGTATTGTTAATTATAATAACTTCTACATCAAGAAATGGGATATCTTGCTTAGATTTATTTATGGTAAATTTAAAATGTGGGTGGATGGTGTTAAGAGTATCAGAATAGGTATTTAGTTTATCTAAAGAATTAGGCCTATTCCAGATGCCGAAAAGGTCATCAATAAAACGAACATGATCCCATATCTGATAAGGGTGGGAATTATTGAAATTTTGAAAGAACTTATACATTACAATGTTAGCTGCTTGAACCGAGCTAGCACCACCCATGGTTGAACCTTGCCTTTGCTGATATATTTTACCATTGAAAGACAAAAAGCAAATTTTCAAAGTAAGTTCCAGTATTTTTTTTAGTAAATTTATGGGAATAGGTTTTATATCTATTTCATAAAATTTCCAATATTTCAATGTGTTTAGGTAGTGTTCACTTATATAATTATCTTATTCCTAGGTCAATAGGAATATTAGTATATAGAGACTCAACATCCAGAGTCACTAATATGGTTTCTTCATTAATTTGGTTATTATATTTATCTAGTTTATTCAAAATATCAGTAGTGTCTTTAATAAGGTTTGTGGGCGCCGCCGCCGCCGATTTTTGTTTGTCCGCGCCTCGCCGCCGCCGACAATCTGTCGGCGCGTCGCCGATGCCAGTTCGTGTTGACTTTTGCAGCTATCATAGCACACAAAAGTTCACTTGCATGATGGTGACTGTGAAATGGGATGAACTAGTTGACTAGAAAGAAAAAAACAGACTACAGACAAACTATGAAAAAAAATTATAAGAATATTCTCTGTTGTCGGTCTTACAGTCACTGTGAAAACTCCAATTCTGTGACAGAATAAAATTTCTACACAAACAGCTTGAGTGTCAGCAATATACGTAAGGTGCTGAAACACGGTTACTGGCTATGTAACAGTTCTTAAAAGATTAGATGTAAAATAAGCTGAAAGTATGTATCTACGCCTAAATTTTTATTAAACAAACTATTGTCAGAAACGGCACTTTGATTGGTAGGAACTCGTGTGTTAATGAAGAAGATAAAGACTTAACATTTTCTGATTGTCTTGTCTTTGTGCCATGATACATACATTCATTTAAAGGGATACCTTGATACAGGTAGCCATTGTTTTGATACTTCTGTTCCTGTTGCCATTTCCTTAATATCTTGACAACAAAAAGCAATATGCAATGCATGTCTTTGTATGTGTACTACAATACTTCAGTATTAGCCCATTCGTTACCTTCATGTTGAATAGCTTCCATAACTTATTGATTGTAGTCTTTGATGTCTGTGGTTGTAATACAGTGGTGTAAATGTTTGGCTTAATGTTGTAAGGTTAGAGGAGTTTATAAGTGTTATTAATAATATTAATAACACTTAATAATACCTTCCGTTCTGCAGGACTCAGTAAAATGGCATAATTTGATATTATCAAGATATGCCATTTTACTGAGTCCTGCAGAACGGAAGGTATAATTAATTAATACTTTTGGCTGGAATCAATTCAGGTTAACAGTTTCATTTGAGACAGATTTTGACTTAGTACGTATAGTATGATAGTATCAAGAATAGTCTTTTTCAGTTTCGTCTGATACAAACAATGGTCTATATACTGAGACCTTAAATGGCATGGCACCAATTCAAACGGGCAACAGACCACCCCGTTAATTCATTAAAAAATTAATAGGGGTGAGGCCACTCGGCCTTTGTATTACCATAGGAGAACGTATATATTTACATTTCACTTCATGGCTTGACAACAGCCTCTCTCACTGGGAGGATGCTGTTATCCAGTATCTTCCATGTGACTTGGTGGGTAGGCCGTTACTGTAGGACTATGGATGCATATGCAAGTGTAGTCATGCAATATGCAAATGCATGTTGCTTCATCTGGTTACAATTTGCCAATACCTATACAGATGTGCAATGTTAATTAAGGATGTTCATATTTGTAAGGCAAATGTCTGAAGGTGTCTTCTCTCTCAGTCCCTTTGTATGTAGTTGAGCTTCAGTCTGATGGAGTGGCTTTAGAGAGCTTTGCCCTCTTGACTGATCACAGGACCAACGGCTGTTCAACTCTAATAGTGACTCATTATTCTGACTAGGGCACGCCGCGCCGACGACGACATTTCGTGAACGTCGCCGCCGCCGCCGACCCAAAATGACCGGCGCGCCGCCGCCGACACCATGACGTCGGCGCAGGGCTCTACCTGGTATAGTTCGAGAATTTGTGACTTTCGGTTTTAAAATTCATAAAACTTCGCGAATTTTGGCCTATTTTAAAATTCGTAAAAATTCGTAAAAATTCGTTGAGCAAATGTTGGGCCTTTTTTTACATTGACAGTGGCGTTTTGCAAAAAGAGCGTAAGCAACAACAAATGTGATGACCCCATGATTTGCTGTGTTAAGCTTCTGCTTAAAATTCAATGTAAAATTCAATATAAAAGTTAATTATGTAACGAGTTCATTAATTTAGTTAAAATCTAATTTCTAAAAGATGAAGAACATGGACCGGAGTGGGAGTATGTAGTAATTTTGGAGCAGAAGAAAAGGGTAATCCAAAAATACAGTGTTGTTTTTGTGACCAGGAATTTGCTGGTCGTTCTGCCCGAATTCGGGAGCATTTGTATGGCGAAAATACAGAAACCAGAGTCGAGTGGGAGCAGTGGGTTAGCTGTTCCTGACTCAGAATCAGAGGACGATGAAGTAGAAGACACAGCTCGGTGAACATTGCCAACCCTTTTAACCATGTTTGGTTGCAAGCTGTGTTAGCGACTGATTGGTCACACTGGACCTGGGGCACTGGTGGTTTCTTGTTCTGCTAACTGACACTCACAGTTACACACACCAGCTATGATAGAATTCGAAGTTGAAGACTCCAAGTATAACACAGTACTGTTTCGTTGCTAGTCAGCTATCTTTTACGGTTGATTGATTGATTGCATAAGACATTGACATTTACTTGCTTATAAAGTTGAAAAGTAAACAAATAATAAAATTCGTTGCCAGGGCAGAGAATTCTATTATTTTATTATTTCACGAATTTTAACGAATTTTAAAACTGCACTTTTAAAATTCTTAAAATTCGTAAAATGCGAATTCTCGAACTATGCTACCTGGGATCTGTCAATGGCTCCATATTATGTCAGATAGGAGGCGGACTAACAAGGTTTCTGTTGAATGGCCCTTACGGAAACCCGACTTCGGCGACTGGAAAGTGGGGAGAAAGCCATTTCTGTTCATATCACAAGAGGTATGGTACACTAGAATGAGAGCGAGTCTAGGATTCTCAGCCAGGTTATTCACTGGAATATTATTTATTATTTTAAACCATTTACCTTTCTCCAAACACGACTGCGGTGGCTAACTACATTAATCCTGCTACTGGCCAGGTAGCCACACTGGTTAAAGCGTAAGTCAACGCGCCTCCTTGTTGTTACAGTAGCCTATCGAAAAATCGATAAACGGCGAGTGGAAAAAGCAGAAAAAGAGAAGAGGAAGCGGAAGATGAAGAAACAGAGGAGAAGGAAGAGAAAGACGAGGAAGAAGAAGAAGAGGAGGAATTGGAAGAAGAGGAAAAGGAGAAAGAAGAGGAACAGGAAGAGAAAGAAAAAAGCAGAACAAGAGGAGGAGGAAGAAGAAGATATTTTTTCTGCTCAGACTGCTGTATAAATGCGACTTTTTATGTGTGAATATAATTATTCCTAACTATATGCATGTGTCCTGGCTTGCATGCACGCAACTATTTTCATACACGTCAGGATCTGCGATGCTGCTATAGTATATATATATGTATATATATATGTATATATATATATATATATTGTTACGAGTTCATCCTAATAAAAGCTCAAACAACTCGTGTCTAGTTTAAACAGGTATAATTCTCCAAACAAATTATCTATGCATTACCCAACCGTAGAATGACGGTGGAAAACGGTTCGCTCATCACACACGGAAGAACGCCAAAGAAAACCTGGTCTTCAATGCAGCAACAGGCTGACGACCAGAAATGAAGACACGTAGAACGTACGTCAAACACCAAATGTGTAAACTTCACGAAAGTAGCTTAACTACCATGCACAGGAAGTACTCGGACAAGACTACGGCCAGTCGGCAGTATCATCAGAGACTTCCCCCAGGAAGTACTCGGACAAGACTACGTCCAGTCGGCAGTATCATCAGAGACTTCTCCCAAGCACTCTATTCTCTGTCCTTATATGGGATATCTTTCCCAGGTAGAGGCCTCTTCTCGGCCAAAGAAACCTGTCAAGCAGAACTCTTGCCCATCCTAGGACTAGTCAGTCGTGTGACCCTAACAATATATATATATATATATATATATATATATATATATATATATATATATATATATATATATATATATATATATATTGTTGCATGTGACCCATGAACAGAACACGTGACTAATAGAGGATGGGCTCTAAGGTCAAACAGTATAAATAGAAATGCCAGGAGTGCTCGAGGCAGACTGGGAACACTGTAGGTATTCATGTTAGCGTCCAGTCTCGGTATATGTAACTTTCTCGATCTCCCTTAGTAGTAGGAAAACTAAGCGGCTGGGACAACCACGCAATAACCACGTCACGTGACGACCATCGTATGACGTCATCGAAACTGTTGGAAATCCCCACAGTTTCGATGACGCGCCTATGAGTCATGGGACGATTACGTTGGTTGGGAATTTCCTATAGTATCTAGTAATCTAGTTTTATGAAAGGGCTTAAAGGCATGAATGTCTATAATAAAATGGATACACGAACTGATTTCAAGAAATCACCTAAAGGAATAAATGTCCTTAATAAAATGGACTATTCGTCGAAGACCGTCAAAGAACTACAAAAATAGCACGAGAGAGAGGTATGGTTGGTTATTCGAGACTGCGAAAAGCGGAACTCATAGCATTAATGTCGCCGAGGTCTGCGAGCAACCCGCTAGACGCTCCGGTTCCAGACATTAAGGTTCCAACGCTTACTCCGGGTAAGTATACGCCCCCGTCTAATACTTGGAAATCTCGTTTCAGCCAAAACGTTTTGACTGAAATAGGGAATAAGGTAAGGTCGAAGATTAATTCTTTTGCGGATTGGATGATTAATTTTGTAACTCCCCAAGAACAGAAACCTGTGAATGAAACATTGGAATCGTTGAAGTCGAGGGTTTCGAGTATTTTCAGTAAAATCAATAAAAACAAAATCCAAATCCGAGAGACCGCGAAGGCTATTAAAGGTTTTACTAAGCAATACACGATCGATTCCACCGGTTCCATCGATCTTACGTCTTTTCTCAACACCGTAAGACCGCAGGTAGTCAGTCTGCTAACGAAAAATCGTGGGGTAAAAGTTCAAATCAATCTTAATTGTGTAATGGAGAAAGCAGATATTAAAACCGGAGATGTAGTCGCGGCCGAACCTAATTTTAAATCGAAGACCGATATCATTTTAGACGCAACCGACGTGTGTGAAATATATAGCAACGCAGTGGATAAAATTAAGGAGAGCATGGCAAGTTTTCAGATGAGAGGTAGTAATTGGCGGTTTAAAGCCGTTATGAAGTTGGATATCGATATAGTGGTATATAAGCCATTGAAAGGTAGTTCTTATATTCCTCTTCCCGAGTATTTAGCCAATAAAAAGGCTGTTGTTAACCTGAAAAACAACGACGATGAATGTTTCAAGTGGTGCGTTACTAGAGCGTTGAATCCAATTGATGACCACCCAGAAAGAATCACTAGAGATCTTAAAGAACAATCTAAGAAAGTCGATTGGAACGGTATTGAATTCCCAGTCGCTGCCGACGCTAACGTAATAAATAAGTTTGAACGTAATAATAACATTAGCGTTAACGTATTCGGATATGAAAAGGATGTATACCCATTATATATATCGAAGCACGAAAGCGATATCTGTGTAGATCTACTGCTTATTTCCGACGGTGAAAAGAAGCATTATTGTTGGATAAAGAACTTTAACAAATTGATGGCATCACGAACGGAAAAATCCCATAACTCGATGCATTATTGTAAAAGATGTTTACTCGGTTATAGAGAAATAGAATCGCTTACTAAGCATACCGAGTACTGCTCGCGGCAAGACGCCCAACGAATAGTTCTTCCCGAACCAGGAACCATGCTAAGTTTTAAACATTATTTTAAATCGATTAGAGTGCCTTTTATCGTTTACGCCGATTTTGAATCTTTTATTAAACCTATCGATACATGCCAACCCGATCCTAGCACGTCTTACACCAATAAATATCAGAAACATACGCTTAGCTCGTTTTGTTATCATATAAAATGCTTCGACGACGGCGTTTATTCCCAAGAGCCACGGAGGTTTACGGCTGAAAACGAAGACGACGATGTCGCTCAGATATTCGTAGATTCTCTTGTAGAAAATATAAAAGAAATATATAACCAGTTTAAATTCCCTAAGAAGATGATATTCGGTAAAACTGAGAAGAAATGTTTCGATGAAGCTACTAACTGTCATATCTGCGGAGGAGAGTTAGGTGAAGATCGAGTTAGAGATCACTGCCATTTAAGCGGTAAATTCAGAGGCGCCGCCCATAATATTTGTAATATGAACTACAAATCCCCAAGTTTTTCCCTGTAGTATTCCATAATCTATCCGGATACGACAGCCATCTATTCGTGAAGAAATTGCGAGGTGAGAATGGTGAGAAAATAAACTGTATTCCTAATAACGAAGAAAAGTATATATCGTTTAGCCGAGAGATCGTAGTCGGTAACTTTGTAAATAAAGAGGGAAAAGAGATAACGGTCAAGCGCGAATTACGCTTTATCGATAGTTTTAGATTCATGCCCTCGAGTCTCGACGCGTTATCGAAGAACCTTAGTAAAGATCAGTGTAAGAATTTAGGTGATTTTTTTAAAGGTGAGAAGTTAGATCTTTTACTCAGAAAAGGTGTTTACGCGTACGATTACGTTGACGGCATTGAAAGATTAAACGAGACCGAATTGCCTCCGAAGCATAAATTCTATTCTAAACTGAACGATTCAGACATCAGCGATGAAGATTACAAGCACGCCAAAAATGTTTGGAAAGTATTTCGTTGTAAAACGTTAAGAGAATATCACGACTTGTATAATCTTTCGGATGTTTTATTATTAGCCGATGTATTCGAAAACTTTAGAGACGTGTGCATCGAACATTATAGGCTCGATCCCGCGTGGTATTACACTTCACCCGGACTAGCATGGGACGCGGCGTTAAAGTTGACCGGTGTAGAGTTGGAGTTGTTGAGCGACTATGATATGTTACTGATGATCAAGCAGGGAATAAGAGGGGGAGTCAGCACGATTTCGAATCGAAACGCGAAAGCGAACAACGAGTACATGGGAGAAGATTTCGATCGCAGCCAGCCTTCGGTATTCATTCCTTATTTAGACGCGAATAACTTGTACGGATGGGCGATGAGCAAACCTCTACCAACTCATGGGTTTAAATGGATGAACGATGATGAATTGAATGATTGGAGAAGCATTACCGAACGAGTTGGGGTGGGGTGCGTGTTAGAAGTCGATCTTGAGTATCCTAAGGAATTACACCACCTGCATAACGATTACCCTCTAGCTCCCGAGAGTATAAAACCTGCAGGATCGGATGTAACGAAACTAATTCCGAGTTTAAACGATAAAAAGAAGTACGTTGTTCATTACGGTAATTTAAAGTTGTACGAAAGTCTCGGTTTGAAGATAACGAAAATACATCGAGGGTTAATATTCGAAGAAAGCGCTTGGCTGAAAAAGTATATCGATCTGAATACGGAATTGAGAACGAGAGCTACTAACGATTTCGAGAAGGACTTTTTCAAGCTGATGAATAATAGCGTCTTCGGTAAGACTATGGAATGTATCGAGAATCGAGTTGATGTACGATTGGTGTGCGATGAGAAGGAAGCTACGAAGCTCGCGGCGAAACCTAATTACGACGGTCGAACTATTTTCGATGAAAATCTAATCGCCGTTCACATGAAAAAGACCAAGTTGTTCTATAACAAGCCTATATATCTAGGTATGTGTATTTTAGACTCGAGTAAGACTTTAATCTACGATTTCCATTATAATTACATCAAGACTAAATACGGAGATAGGGCTAAGCTATTATTCACCGATACGGATTCTTTGGCGTATGAAATAAAGACCGACGATTTTTACGCCGATATCGCCGACGACGTTCGAAGCAAATTCGACACGAGCGAGTATCCGAAAGATCATCCATCCGGTATCGAAACTGGTGTAAATAAGAAAGTTATCGGTATGTTCAAAGACGAAGCGGGCGGAAAACAGATCGAAGAGTTTGTAGGTTTGAGGTCGAAGTTGTATTCGTACAAGATGGCTGGTGTAGACCACAAGAAATGCAAGGGCGTGAGGAAAAACGTGGTTAGTAAAACGATAACTCACGAAGATTACAAAGAGTGTGTGTTCACGAAAAGAGAACAGTTAAGGAAAATGAACGTTATACGTTCGTATCATCACGATATGTATACCGAAGAAGTAAATAAAGTCGCGCTGTCGGCCGACGACGACAAACGAGTGATATTGGAAGATGGTATTCATACTTTAGCATACGGACATTATTCGCTTCATCAATAAGAGTATTAGTCGAATATTAAAATGAGTTTTACAAGTGTGAAAAACATCGATGTCGAAGGCGCAGTTCTTCCAAATCAACCGCTAACGAATTTTGAATTATTGGATGCTGCGAAGAAGCTGAATATTCCGAATTTTAGAGGCGTGTTCTTACGAGACACCCTACCGAAGAAACCTAGCCGGAATGAGTGTGGGATATTAAACTTAGACGATTCTAATGGGGTAGGCCGCCATTGGGTCGGCTTTTTAAAGAACGGTAACGAGAAAATATATTTTGATAGTTACGGTCTTCCTCCTCCTACAGAATTGATAAAATATCTCCAAAGACCGCTGCTTTACAACAGCGAGCGAATACAGCCGGATAACGAAGTGTTTTGCGGACATTTGTGTTTGTACGTGTTAAAGAAGGCGATGAACGACGGATGCGAAGTTAAAAAAATCATGAACGATTTACATTAAACTAATAACTAATCTTATTAAAAACGATGCCTGTTGATAAATTCGGACATACCGATTCTGGATCTACGCAAAGAATAATTGCTGGTGGTGTTACGCTTAGTCAAGTAAATGCTGCTTTCCTTCGAATGGATGGAGCAAACCCAGCGACTGGAAATTTAAAAATGGGTGGTCACGCGATAAAAGGTCTACCTACGACGAACGCTTCGGAAGCGGGAATGGATGAGGCTCTAAGTCGAGGACAAGCCATAGATTTGTTAACGAATCGCGACGATTTACCATCCAACGATAATCTAAAAGTGTCTAAAACAGGTGATACTATGACTGGCGACCTATTCTTAAGCGTCGGCAGGGATCTTACGCGGACGATGGGATGTAAGGATTTGGTTGGAAATAAAGATTTTACTATATTTTTAGGAAATACAACGAATAAAATAGAAGGTCGATTAAACCAACCAATTATATTACAATCGACGGATGGATTTCGTTTTAGAATAAATGATGAACCCGTCTTAGAGATGATTAAGTCGACGGATTCGTCTAAAATAAATGTTTATAAGCCCATCTTTATGCATGGTGCACACATTACAGGCCTACGCGATCCCGGCGGTGACGGTGATGCAGCGACTAAAAAATATATCGATACGACTGCAGTCGGACCCGCCTTTAGCGTTTACACTTTATCTAACCAAGCCATAAACGCTACAACTTACACAAGAGTTTCTTTCGATAGAGTGAGATTCAATACCGATAGTAGTGATAACAGTACAGGACCGACTCGTTTCACTCCTGGTAAAGCCGGATACTATTTCGTTACGACGTACATAGAATTTTGTGACATGAGTAATACCTCTTATGGTAATGTCTACCTGTATAAAAATGGGACGTCGTACATGCAAATTGCGGGCGGAGGGGGTACGGGAGTATCGTTTAACAATGCAACCGGTAGTAGTATAGTTTCCTTAACCGATACCGATTACCTCGAGATATTAGTTTATTCATCCATCGCTGTAAACATATTAGGTAGAGACTTTTCAGCGGCATTCTTACGAGGTCTGTAATTTTAACTGTAGAAACCTATCGCGTGTATACAAACGATAGGTTTCTAAAAATGTAGAAATGTCATCATTATCGAGAAGACTCTTCGCTTGGGTGTGCAACTGCATCGATAGTTTCATCGTATGCTCTCGAAGTCTCTTTATCGATCTCGCAGATTCCATCGTACACCGTAATTTCGTATCTGTTTCTCCATACTTTTCCGTTATAATACAATATTAAACGGGCGTTTTCTCTATGAGCTTTAGCCGCTTTGTGCATCGACGAATACTCGATGGTCTCACCCGTTTCCAAGTCAAAAATAACGACTCGTTTTGGGTTGTTTCTGATACCTTTCAATCTATCGTATCTACCATCGTCATTATATTCTTTTCGACGATCTTTCCAATATTCTTTTTGATATTCTTTCAGATATTCTTTTCTCGTTAATTTCGGTTTACCTACCAGGGAGTTGTCCTCGGGAATCAATCCTTTCTCGATCAGCAGCTCTACCAATTCCGGTTTGTTGAGTTGAGTGACACCTTTAATCTTATTCTCTTTCGCTAACTTGTGTAATTCTGGCAGCTTCATTTTATATACTACAAGATTGTCTTTAAACATGAAACTTATTTTCATACAGACGATTAATATACCACGCTCATTTTCTGTCCAACCGACTGGAAGTTTAACAACTTATCTGAAATTATAACCGCGTAACCTTGCGTATCGGCTGGAACCGCGGCGTTGAAAATAGCTTTGATTTGGATATCGACGACCGATGATGTTAGTCTTTCCGATTGTTTACTAACATCGAAAACCATGAGTGGATATAGATCTTTGTAATCAGCTGGAGCGATGTTGCTTTGCGTAATCAACGGATCCATTCCGTAGAACTTTTCGCTGAACGACGCCGCGTCTCTATAAGCTCTCGAAAATTTCTGGTTGGGAAACGATAGGTCGTAGTCGACCGCAGGATATCTCTCTTGATTCATCATCACGTACATGTTTTTGAGGTCGCAATGATCGAAAATCGATGGATTGTGTTCTTGGTCGCCACCACGAGCGGTTTGAAATCCTACGACTATCCACCTAGGTTTTTCAGGAGCCGTCTTAACGCTAAGACGCCAACTAAAAGTAGTCGATTGAGGAACCGTTATAGTGTCGCATTGACGAGCTCGATATCCAACGGGTAACGATGCTTTCGATTCGATAGTTTTGTACAATTCCATCTTCTCCATATCCGCCGGAGTAACGTGCGGCATAAACCACGAGATTTTCACGACGTCGACTTTTCCGGCATCCGCGGCAGCGAGTCTAAAAATAGCATCGTCGTCCGATTTGCGAACCATCGTTAGCGTGTGCTTAAAACCGTACACTATTTTATCGTAATCTTCGCAGAATCCGAAAATATGTTTAAGAGGCACGATGAAACTAAACGTTCCCTTATCCGTTGGTTTTCGAATAAGATACGCTTGACGAACCGCGAAACCCGCGTTTTCCGCTATAACCGCGGTTGCCGCTGTATCTTTACACCATAATTGATTAAGACCTTGCGCTTTGGTGAAGTCGTCCGGATATTTAAGCAAACCTAGCATCGTCGTTGCTTGTCCCGGGTGAAATACCGTTTTGATATCTTGATTCGATAGGGAATACGCGATTTGACTGAAAAGATGCAAGAGTCCGTTATTAGCGAGGGCTACGGCGTCACCATTAGCGTACGCGGTATTCATTCCATCTCCTTTAGCCAACCTACCTTCGAAAAGCAGGTAAGATTCGGCGGGATGGCAAAATAGATCTTGAGTTTCGATATTTATGCGAATCTCACCGGGCGGCATTTAGGCATTCCATCCACGATTACCCGGCGTACACGCCTTAAGGACCTCCTCCTTGGCCCGTTCCGTCTTAATGAATATTCATGAATAATGACTACTAAATTTTGTTGCTGTTGTTGTTTGTCCAACGGAAAACATGGCGGTTTGCGGTGCGTTTGGCGAGTTGCCGTTTAATAGCGAAGTAATTGAGAATAATGGAAAAACAGTTATAATTAGAGCTGAAATAAATTGCGAAGGAGATGCTAAAGAGTGGTTAAGTGCACACCAGCAAATGTCAGCAACACACTGGAATGTGCGAAATACGTATCCAAAGCTACAGAGGCTGCACTTCCGAAAGGACTACGTCTGCCATCATTCCGCATTCCACAAGGTACGTATAAATAGGTTTCGTACAAATGTGCATTATTTTTTAATAGGTCTACTGACAGAACAGGCATGACTAACCCCTACCTGAAAGAGTAATCGCTGTATTTATCAAGGTAGAATGTTAGTGCGTGCGAATTCAATCCGATAAGTGTTGACTTTGTTTCTGGTGAAGTGGGAGTGCAGGTCAGATGTACTTGTAAAGTAGTTAGTAAATGCATTAGGTAATAAATTGATGTTATAGCGGTGCATAAAATCGCAAATTTGATAAGATTGCCAGAGTCAATAAACCCATGGATTGGAACATTTGGGAGGTATTGGAATTTCTTGGGGACCTAGCAACGACTCATGTAATGCGCTTCTGTAAGACAACAAGTCGTTGCAAGTTTGACTTGTAATTGGCTGCCCAGACTAAGTTACCATAAGAAAGGTAGCGATACACAAGTGAATAATAAAGATTTAATAGGTTTTTGGTGGGGATGAATGAGGAGATATGCGTAATGTTTGTAACAATTTTGTTGGTAATGTGGGCAATATGAATGGACCAGTCAACGTGTTGGTCAATGTAAATACCCAGTAATTTGATAGGGGAAACTTGGGGTATTGATATGTTGTCAATTAGAATTGGATCATTAAGTTTGGGAATTAGTTTGCGGCTTGAGGAAAATAAAATGTAAATGTATTCTCCGTGGTTTTGTTTTTAAACCAGATCAGACCATAAAGTGATAATTAGATATGAACAGTAGCCTACACAGAGAAATGCACAGAAGATTTGATGTGGAAAAACTTACAGAAATATATAGCAACTTGTGCTAAATGACTATATGCTTTAAGAGTATTTCTATAATATATACAATATTTACTAAGAACTAAGGAATTTCACAAAGATATAGTAAAAAATTACCGACTAATCAAATAATGAACATACGATTACCATCAACAATTCTTCCAATATGTGTGTGTTTACTGTATGTGTAGGAGATAGCTACCGATGGCTGTAACAAGAGAGGCAGGTCAAAAAACTGCAAATGCCCTGCAAAGCTGTCAATCATCATTCAGCTGCAGACCAGCGAAGACCAGTATGCTAAGGTAATAATCCCAACAACTTATTGCAAGACATTGCATATCAGTATGTATATGCCCAGCTGTTTTGTATATTTTTTAAATGGCTGGACGCTGAAGCAGATTATTGTAAGAACTTTTAATTATGTAACAAAGTTATTATGCACATTTTTATAATTATAATGACTAGGTGGCCGGTAAAAGTATGAATGATATGTTTTAGAGAGGATCTTTTGGGAAGATAACCATCACTGGTCGACACAATCACTCAACGACCAACGCGGAAGCTCTGTCTCTCCTGCCTCCAACCGACAGCCTCAGATCAGTTTTCGAAGGTAAAGTGCTGTTGTGCAGTAACCATCACTGTCTAGTTGACACAATTTTCATTATTATCTTTGTGTTGCACTGATTCATGAACCGTGTCAGCACACCCTTATAGGGCCCTCATTCCCATATGGAACACATCAAATCTCTATGGGCATGATGGAATGGTATGGTCTTTGCCCCAAAGTGTGGGTGCCCATGATTGTCAGTGGGAGATCAGATGGCAATGGAGAGAACTCACCATCTGCTCTGATATTCCGAGGTTATGAAATGTTGCTAACTCTTCACAATCATGGCTAGCTTAAGATACTGATTTCATTCTGTTGATGAAGTTATCGATTGATGTAGCAGTGCAATTTTTTCAGAGTATTTCTTCGACGGCCAGGGTATCAGCGAAGCAGTGCGATTCCATGTGGAGAAGATGGAGGTAGCTGACTGCACGGAAGCTGACCTGGCAGATGCTACGAAGAATCCAAAGTATCGGACAGTGAAGCACTGGTTTACACAGTGGTGTACCCAAAATCATGGACCTCGTACTGGAGATGGTATGATTGATGTAAGTACAGTGTACATTAGGGGTGTACGTTAGGGTGTGTCTCAACTTTGAAGCTTCAAAATTAATATCAGCATGGTTGTGTTTATGTTTCACCATGAGAAACACTACCATATGCCAACTTAGATGAAAATCGGAATAGATTTAGAACTTGCGCAAAGCCCCAAAGAATTATCACTTTGTGCATGGAAATTGAACAACACATTGAGAACCTCTCCTCGTGTAGGTAGCTTTGCATAACTGAAGTAATCTTCAATACTGCCAAACAACCACATTTCAGTCAAGTTTGCCAACTAATATGTGAAATAACACATTAATTTAGCATAATAATTACTGTATAGGAATTAGTACTGGGAAATGTAGAGTTCTGCATGTCAGCAAGGATATCTCTGGCAAACACATTGGTTTCCAGTTGCCTGTATCACTGTAACTCGCATCTTACTGGTATGAGTATTGTTAAGATTGTGTGCCGCATGTTCTATTACACAATAATGTTTGTATTTGCAGACTCTGAATGATAAACTTCATACCTACACCAACATGGGCTGTCGGATACTTGTAAGCAGAGACCCACTCGTTGTCATCATCATGACTCCTGTAATGCGTCGTGCTCAAGAGTTGTGCGATGCATCCGGCATCTGCTTCATAGACTCGACAGCCTCCTGCGATGCCAACAACCACTCCATCACATTTCTGTTGACAACATGCGCTGCTGGAGCCGTGCCGCTTGCCGTCATAATAACATCTGGCCAGTCGCAAGCTGACTATAAGGCAGGGTTCATGCTGCTAAAGGAGTCGTGTGGCAATCTGTTTGGTGGGGCTAGCCATCCTGAAGTCTTCATGACAGATGATAGCGATGCCGAACGGAATGCTTTGGCTGCCACGTGGCCTGAAAGTCTCCTGCGACTGTGCCTCTTCCATGTGCCACAGGCGAACTGGCGATGGCTGTGGGACTCAAAAAATACAATCAAAAAGGAAGACAGGCCATTGCTGATGGAAGATTTTAGGAAAATAATGATGGCCACATCAAAGGAAAGTGCAGTGGAGTCATTCGAATCGGCTATGAAGTCACAGCTGTGGTCCAAGTACCCTCGTTGGCAGCAAAGGGTTGAGAAGTATTTTGAGAGGTGTGAGGCGTGGTGTATAGCATGGAGGTCTGCGGTACATCGTGGACACCATACCAATAATTACAGTGAAGTGACCGTGCGCCTGTTCAAAGATATCGTACTCTCACGACTGAAGGCGTACAATGTAGTGTCCTTAGTGGACTTTGTGTGCACAGCCATGGAGCAGTACTACGTCAATCGCCTGCTCGAGTTTGCCCACTCTCGCATTGCGACACCACACATTTTTTTGAAAAGGCAGATGTCTAAGGCTGTGTATGTTAAGGCTGGAGCCATCAAACAGACAACGGACTGTACATTTGAGATACCGAGTGAAAACGATGCTTCAGTCTCCTACACTGTAGACATCAATGTCGGCACCTGTTCCTGCCAGGATGGAATGTGTGGTCGTTTCTGCAAACACCAAGCAGCTATTTCGTTGCATATGCCAGGTAAACAATACATTGTACTGCTTTTCTAAGCTTCTGTTGTCATGCTGGAATAGTTTTCTGATGTTATCATTATTATGAACATTTTTAAACACGCATAAAGTCACGTGAGGCACAGTTGGTCAGTCACCAGGTGAAGAGCAGAAAGATGTTTGAAAGCCAGTGAGAAATAGTGAGTTTTGAGGCTTTTCTGGACAGAAGAAGAGATCGATGAACATGTAAATATTGCTAGATGATTCCATCCATTCTTTGGGGCCCAGAAAAATGTTTACGTCTCTGAACTCATAAAATCCTAGAGCATTCATCTTGGCCATCTGGAAACTAACTAACCGGCGTTTGCATAACATAGTTCTTAAGAGCTACATTGTTCAGCTATTCTATGAGAACTTTTCAGATATTAGCAATGTGCTGTGTTTGTTCCAGATGTTCTCTTACAGAATGCTCCACCAGTGGACACAGCAGCAAGAGAGAGAATGGCTGTAGTGGCACTGGGCGAGAAAGCACAGGAATTGGCTTTCTATGAGCCATACACTACGGACAACCAATCGTCGCACTCAATTCAGTCTGAGTTGATGGATCACCAACCATCGTGCTCCGGGTTTGTGCCAGTGCCAGAGTCATCTGGGTCAATGGATCACCAACCATCGTGCTCCGGGTTTGTGCCAGTGCCAGAGTCATCTGGGTCGATGGATCACCAACCGTCCGATGAGTCCACATCGGCTGGCATTCTTCCATCATTAGTAGATGATAGACGCAGTTTGAAGAAGTCAGTGCTGAGTCTCATGGATCAGCTGGATGAGCGGTTTGGGTCTTCAACTACAGGTTGGACCCGTGCTCTCTCTCGGCTTCATAATGTGCAGACTGGTACCCAATGGGAAGCATTCTTACATTCATTTGGAGGTGCAGTTCCTCTTCGACGTCACCATCGTGCTGCCATTCGTGTGCAGCCAACGTCCCTTGCCCGCCGCCGACCAGGGGTTACCCGTGGAAGCAAGCGTCTTCCCAGTGGACGCCCCCCTTCAAGTGACCCTGTGCGACGCAAGGCCAAGCGCCCTCACAGCCTGAACTACAATGTAGTACGCAACCAACCAAATGCCAAATCGCATGGTGATGGTCATTAGCCATGCTTTACTCATTAAGTTGTGTAACAATGTAGGTGGGTCGAGTAAACATGTTACTCCGTATGCCTGCACTGCTTGTTGATTTAATAGCTTCTGAATTCTTGGTCATCAGCTATGGAACTTGTTATCAGATGATGTTAAGAAAATCTCTATACTTTCAAGAAAAAACTAAAAAAAAGTTTATTTGAAATATTCTAGGGTTTATGTCTAACTGGCCAATTTATCTGCATTTGCTTACATGTCATTCTATTCTCAATGCTGTTATTACAATTGCTGTAGCTACTTCACATTTCTGCACTTAGTATGTTATGTTATTTACTTACCTGATTACCATCACTTATAATTATTATTATTCTTACTATGCATTAAGTACTAGTTAAGTAATAAACGCATGTATGAATGATAGTACTTGCTGATTCATGACTGTGACTGTAATACTTGATGATCGATGAGAGAAAACACATACGAGAACTGGCAGCCAGAAGAATTACAGTAGCAAGAGAAACTGATCGTTGTCACCCTAGCTGCAGTTCTGGTGATATTAGAAAATGCACAGTTACAACACTCAATTTTGAAGCCACTGACTACTATGAACTAGTAAACTGATTAGATTTTCCAACTTGCAAGTTTACGGAAAATGACCTTGAGGAAGCCATTAAAACTGGCAGTTTGTCAGATCTTGGCAAATACCCTTGCCACACACAAGCAGTAGAGAGACATGTTAAAGTTGTTACAGATGCAGCAAGGTCTGTTTGTGGCACAGAACATAGAGAAAGAAGGCTACATTCGAGCACAGCTCGAGTCCCGCAAAAACATGCCCAAATGTATCACAAAAGGTGATTGGAAATCATAATGTAAGTGAAACGTATTGTGAGCTTCTGAAAATTTTTGTGAAGTAAGCGTAATTAAGGATTACAAGTTTCTTCAACCTTAACGGATCATTCCATGTATTATATTAGAATATTTTATTGTTTGACAATGCTCGTATCTCATAAATGTGAGAATTGTTAAAGCAATTCACATGTGCTATAAAATCCTGCTATCTGTAGCTTACAATATTCCTATAATTACTACTTACTAGTAATGCTATGATCAGAACTTTTATTATACAGTAGATATGTATTAATATTACTTTGTTTATTGACAATAATGGTGAGTTGTCATACCAATAGCTGTATTATTAATACAATGAGTTGTCATACCACAACTCATTACATACATGGGTGAGAAAAATTAAGTTTTCATTTTTTGATAGGTTAAACAGTCTTGCTCTTAGAAACTGTCTTATACAGCTGTCTTATCTAAATCAGACATTATCAAATTGTATATAATACTGTTGCTTTTTTTGTCTTACTGATATTGTTTTTTTTATTTGCTGTCTTTTGCCAATGTATGTATTGTGGTTGTAAAGTATGAGTGTTTGTCTTATACTAATAAAAGATTACTTACTTATTACTTACTTACTTCAGCTAATAAAATAATCAAATTTCAATGGTGTTATTTCGGTAGCGCAATAGTCGCATAATGCGGTATATTGGAATAACTTCAGAGCCATGACTGCAAAGTTAAGCAGCACACCAGAAACATAATTTCTATACCAGACACTATCCCATGCACAGTAGCACAAAATTAAGATATGCCAAACATAATCCTTTCTGGTCAATATGCCCTAGTGATAAGTTATTTATATTAAGTTCCGCTTTATAAATCTTAATATGATAATGTGAAGTTTTAATAGCAAGCAACAGAAAATTGAAGCCCACATGCCAATATCTCCATATACTACAACATGGGACAGTAGCCCATGTAGAATATCTGAGGCCCATACGCGTCCGTCCACTGCGCTTCGACAATACAGGTATGTGGTTACATTATTGGGATGGGTGAACAATGTCCAGCTTAGGAGAGATTAATTAGCACCAGATTCGTATGTCGTTTAAAAGTGATTTAAACGTAAATAACACACAACGCTCGACAACTATTAATAAGAAAAGAATTGTGTGTTATTTACGTTTTAAGGAGTTGTGAAACCACCATTATTCGCCATTTGTAAACAACACTATATCAGTTACGTCATTAATCATGAATATTCATTAGTTGGGAAACGGCCAAGGAGGAGGCGGCGCCTAAGGCATGTACGCCGTGTAATCGTGGATGGAATGCCTAAATGCCACCGGGCGTGTTAAAACTCGTTCTCGCTGCTGGTTCGTATTCCTGCCATTCGTATTTTTCGATTCCTTCATCGACCTCTGAGGGTGCTGTAATGTTTAGAATATTCGATTGCATTTTAATTACTAAAGATTATTTATTTAAACTCACGCGAGTTTCAATCCCGCTCCGTTTTTGTTGTTGTTGAGACTACGCACTAGATCTCGAATGGACACGGCATTCGAAGAAAGTCCGTAACCTGCTAGTATCTTATTAATATCGGTTCCTCCCGCGTCGTTATCGATTAGCCGTGCTAAGATAGCCGCATTCTCTCGCGTAAGCGCTGGTATCGTTTCGACCACAGGAGGCGTTAGAACCGACGATGCTAACAGTTTAGCCGCAGCTTTATCCATCAATCGCTTACCAACCTCTACGGCGGAATTCTTTCCAACTTCTAGCGCCTTTTTACCCAACTCTCTCGCGACGTCTTTACCCGCGCTAAGGGTGGACGACGCGACTCGTTTACCGACATCCGAAGTGAAGAGCTTCTTGAACACTCCCGTAATAGTATCCATTATTCCCGCTCCTCCTATAACGTATTTTCTCATAAATCTTCTATTAGCATATCTATGATTAGCATATCTTCTTTTAGTGACGACGAGCATTTTTATAATTGCAACATTAAGTTTTTATACTGTTCTTTACCGATAACGTTTTGTCGTAATAGTTCGTCGCATATACCAACGATCTCGTTTCTCACTCCCGTATTACCCGCGCCGTAGCTAAGCAAACGCAGATTCAACATTTCTACTAAAGCATTCGGATCCTGTGGAATTACGACGACTCCTTTACCCGTCTTCATCGCTTGTTTTCCAGACTTCATTTCCCATATCGGTTTAACGATGTTTCTGTACTTTTCGCTTCTATGACGATTTCGGTTTACTCGGATTGTTAGGTTGCCTCATAGCATTCGTCGCGTCTAGAATCTCGGCGTAATCGTACAGATCGTTAGCATCGTAAATCGAATCGTTCGGTTTAGTCATCGTCAGTAGCTCCCAAAGTCCCGGAGTACCGACGTAAGTCTTCTCTCCGACCGTTATATCGTCGTTCTGGAACGATACGCGTGTGTCTCCGATATAAAATTTCCCGTCTTTAGAATTTAGGCCGAACGTCGTATCGGTAGACTTTTTATTAGAAGCGTATTGACTTAGGTATTTCGTTTATAGATCTCCTAATTCTAACATTCTAACGTCTTCTACGGGATCCTCATAAGCCTCTATCGAGGGGTACTGTGGAAGCTGTATGGCTTTTAACGACGACGATATCGATGCGGGAAGCGCTTTTAGAGCGTTAGACGTAGCTGCTGAGTTTTCCTTAATAGTCGATAACAAAGCGTTTTGTTCTTTCGATGTCGTCGATTGTGAGTCGACGATCGGCTTGTACAACTTTACCAAATCTCGCTGCAGCCCTATATCGCCTAGTTTCTCAGATAAATAATCTCGTTGAATGTTTTTCTTCGTCTTCAGAAACTCTTCAACGATAAAGTCTCTTTTGGTGGGATCGTTAATCTTTAGGAATGACGTTTTTTAAATAGGTGGTATAATGTTTTAACTCGTTTTAGGAACATGCGTTAAAACATTGAAATAGGATGAACGTGATTTTTTACGTTTTTACGTTTATGTTTTACGTTTCACGTTCTTCGTTTTTCATCGATTTCCCAAACGCGTCCTTCAACGACTCGGCTATAGTTTCTCGATTTTCTGATTTTCTGATTTCTTCTTTCATTTCGTTAAATTTCACGCGTTCGTTTAGAATTAACGAGTATTCCTCGTCTGAAATATTATCGTCTTCCAAAGCTTTCGAGATGTAGTGACTGATGGCGTTGAGTTTCGCTTCGGCCAACGTTTTAATATTTTCGTGCTTCTCCGCCTTTGGTGTAAGCTTTCTGTTGATTACGCGTCCGATCACGCTGAAAACACCCGCTCCAACCGCCAGTGCTTGTAGACCTAACGCGATAGGTGCCGCGACTATCGTAGACAGAACCGTGATCGCTGAAGCAGTTGAACCCAACGCGACTAGAGTCGATATACCGTCTACTACGTTGATAATCCTAATGCCTTTACGATACTTTTTACCTAGAGTCTCTCTTTTTTCACGTTCCCGCTCGATCTCTTTTTGAATTTCAGTGATTTTCGAAAGTCGGAAAGCATGGGCGCTTCCATCGATTTTCAGTGGGATCTCCATTCTTTTTTATAATTATAGGATATTATTTTTAAACTGCGATATATTCCGGTAATTAACGAAACATAACGAATCGTCTTCGATTATACTAACTACGGAATCCGAGTCGTTTTGAATAGTAATTTCGATGTCTTCTACTCGTCCGGTAACGACTCCTTCTCGTAGACTGCATCCGCTCGCCTCGATTTCGGTCTAAGCGAAACTAGACACGACCCTTTAGTCATTCGAACACCCACTCCTAACGCTACTGTAGCTGTTTCTCTAGGTTGAATCGTTATCAGTTGTTGCGTAAAAATCTCCCATCTTAGTCCACCCAGTTGTCTGCAAGGCGTATGCGTCACTCTTTTCAACGTCCAACGCACCTCTTTCGGTTGGGTTCTAACTTCGACCCGACGAGTGGGTTTCGTTATAAATTTATGGATAGGCCTGTTGAATCCCGACATTTTATTTATACGAGGATTATTTTTAAAGCAACATACCGAGAATCGGAATATTTTGGAATGGCGAATTAGGGCCTAGTAAAAGCCCTCTACCCGTTTTCATATACAACCCGCTACCCGTTTTCATATACAACCCGCTACCAGTTTTCATATACAATCCCGTTCCTATCGAACCGCCTTTCGACCACGGAGATAGATACAACCCATTTCCATCCGGTATTACTTTACAAGCCAGGCCGTCTTTGTTAACGTACACTACTCCCGATCCGCTTATTTTATCGATAATTTTCGAAGTAGCCGCGGAACCTAATCCGCTTAAAGCGCCTTGTGCTAAACTAGGCATTACGCTAGAAAGAAGAAATTTCCCGGCAGTAGCTAGAAATGGTAGAATAGCTCCGATAAAACCACCCTCGACTTTCTTATTATACTCTAGTTGCGTTTTACTCATTTTGATCGTCGCGCCCTTTCCGTTCTGGCAAGCTTTCGCCGTTTTGTTAATTTGCGCTTTCGTAAGAGCTAAAACGTGGTCCCCATCCAGATCATCGTGAGATAGTCTAATACTAACACCATCGGCTCCCGCTTCAAGCGCTCGTTTAATCTTGTCTTTTTGTCCTTCCGAAATATTAACGCGTACGTTCGTGTATCGATTCATTTTATATATAACTAAGATAAAGTTTTAAGTCTTCACACTTCTCTGATATGAAACTTGATCGACATCGCTTCTCCTCTAATGTTAATTAGTTTTCCATTTTGGTCGGTAAGTCTCGTTTCCATCGATGAAATCTTATGCGTCGTAACGGGGAGATAAATTAAATTAGCTGGGACTTGGATGATCTTATAACCCGATCCGACGCTAGGAAGAAACGAATATATTACGTTCGTCGTTGATCCATTTGAGTACGAACCCCCGATTATATCGCTAGTTACTCGAAAGCTGTCTATGTTCATTATATTCACAATGTTCTCCGATTCGTTATACCCGGCTATGTATAGATGACTTTCGAAACCTAGAACGGTTCTAATCGAGTTCGCGGTTCTAAAATCGACCTCGTAATCCTGAGCGATAGTCAGCACCGCCTTCAACGTATTAGTGTTCGGTTCTAACGTAATGCGATATTCTTCGTTTCCGACATCGTAATGACCGTTCTCTTTCATGATTTTCTTCACATAGTCGTTAATATCCGCGAGCTCATAGGACCCTTCCGGGATATCTACGTCAAACCACGTCGCGCCATTATCCGGCGAATACCTGAAATTGTCGTTACTCGCGTCTATGTTAGGAAACACGTAGTAAGTATACAAATCGACTAGAGCCATTTCGTACTTTTTGGTTTTATCTAGTTCGATTACCGGATTGTTTCTCGTTTGAATTCGCGCGGTTCTTTTCTTTTCGTTGTCAACCAAAATGTAAAACGATGATTTCGGATCCGTGTTACGCGCAGTCTGTGCTGTGTTCGTCTCTATCTTTTCAAGGATTCCTTCCATTTTTACTAGTATATTATATTATTTTAATTCAGAATTGGGAATGTAAAATTCATCCAAACCGCTCCGATATTTACCGCTGCTCTTTTTACTCGATAAGTCGATAACTACGAATTTGTGCGGTTGTTTCCACGTCTCCTTGCATAGTTTTACGAATTCCTCCTTAGGCATATCCGTACTTACGAGATCGGTATAGATATGATCAACATTCTTCCCGTCTTGTGGAAATAAGTAAATAAAGTTTGCATTCCCTCTGATAGTCCGCCTAGGCAGTTCAAAATAACTTTGTGATAGGTAAAAGCAGTCCACGTTACTATGCCTGCCTCTGACATAATACTTTTCGCATTTGTTCTGCTTCTCCAAAAGTAAATCATCAAAAATCATCAAGTTATTTTTTGCGCTGCTTAAGTCACTAGGATCCAGCACATCTTCCGCGGATTCGTAAAAGCTGCATTCTATATCCGACTTGTCTTTTGAAATATTCGACATCTCGTCAACGACGCATGCTGTAGAACTATTTAGTCTCATAATCTCGTCTTGAATAATGAATAGCCCCACGATCGCTTCTTTCGGCAGTTTTTCTTCGAATGCTTTCTTAAGAATGCGGTACTCCGGTTGAAACAGAGATTTGCCAAATACTTGCAAATTGTTATAGTCGAGCCATCCAGGTCTCAAAAGTAAGTTTAACAGTAACGTCGTCTTACCACAACCCGACTTTCCTACTATCAACCCTCTTATACTTCTAGGTAATAGTGGGTTGTTAAATCTTTTCGATATGAAATCATTACACGATAAGTCTTTCACTTCCATTTTAAATATAAATCATTCTGTATTAAAATAGAAATGTATTGCGTCAAGTGTAAAGGAAAGACCGAAACAAGAGATCTTCAGAACGCCATCAGTAAAAATAATAGACCCATGCTTCGAGGCGTATGCGTCGTATGCGGAACGACTAAAACTCAATTCGTAAAAGGAGCCGCCGTGAAAGGTGGAGATGTAGTCGGTTCGTTGAATTCAGTAACTAGCGGTATTAAGTTGCCGTGGGCTAAATATCCTGGTGAGATGCATTTACCAGGCCATCAGTTTACAGGACCCGGGACTAGGTTGGATTTGAGACTGAATCCCGATGGCACTCCTAAAGATTGGAGTAACCCCATCAACAGAGTAGATACTGCAGCGTATCACCACGACTTGGCTTACGATCGACACACTGATACGGCTTCTAGGAATGTTGCTGATAGAGTAATGATTAAAGATTTGAATAATATTCCTACTCCTAGCTTGCGGGAACGAATAGAGAGGGCTATAGTCAAGCCTATATTATCTACTAAAGTAAGTCTCGGGTTAGGTTTAAAAAAAGCTTAAAATTAGAACCTGATATGAAATGGACCGACGAGCTCGCGGATGAATTACATAAACCAATAGTAAGGCATTTTAGAAAGAGAAAAGTGTACGTTAACGGGATAGATGAGATATGGGCTGCTGATTTAGTCGATATGCAAGCCTTCGCTAAAGATAACGATGGTGTGAAATACCTCTTAACCGTTATAGATGTGTTTTCTAAGTACGGATGGATCGTGCCATTGAATGATAAGAGTGGGAAATCTACAGCAAGCGGCTTCTTGAAAATATTAGAGAGCGGACGAAAGCCTGTTAAATTATGGGTTGATAAGGGAAAAGAATTCTATAATAAAGACGTAAAGAGTTTGCTCGTGCTGTACTCTACCGAGAATGAAGAGAAATCTTGCGTCGTCGAGAGATGGAACAGGACGATGCAGATAAAATGTTTAAGTACTTTACAGCTAATTCGACGAGAAGATATATCGACGTTTTAAACGAAATGGTTAGTAATTACAACAATACAAGACATTCTTCCATCAAAATGACTCCCGCTAAGGCTAGTATGAAAACGAATGAAAAGACTGTATTTATGAATTTATACGGCGAAGAGGTCTCGCAGCCTGTTGCCCCTAGATTCTCGATTGGAGATAAAGTCAGGATAACTAAAAAGAAGAATATCTTTGTCGAAAGGATATCTTCCCAGATGGACGGAGGAAGTTTTTATAGTATCCCGGATTCAATACACGGATCCACCAACTTACAAGATTACTGATTCTAACGGTGAGGAAATACAGGGCTCCTTCTGTGAACAGGAGCTACAGAAGACGGCTCAAGAAATATTTAGAATAGAAAAGATAATCAGGAAACGCGGAAAGAAATCACTCGTTAAATGGCTCGGGTAGCCGGACTCGTTCAATTCTTGGGTTGATAACGATAACTTGATGACGCTGTGAAACCGTAGGGATTTCTAGTAGTTTCGCGATGATGACTCATCGGCGCGTGTCGAAACTACGGGGATTTCCAGTAGTTTCGATGACGTCATACGATGGTCGTCACGTGACGTGGTTATTGCGTGGTTGTCCCAGCCGCTTAGTTTTCCTACTACTTCCCTTGTAGGAGTATCACTTGTAATTAGTTCTAAACCAGGCGTAGAAGTCTACGTTAGACTTGCTGGTGCTTTGGGCAGACGTGCCTGAATGTTTCTTGTGACGTGGTTTTGTTCTGCATGGTCTTCGAATCTTCTTCGTTTTCTCTTTCGGACAGAAAGGTATTTTTTGTTTTGCTTGTAAATAGTTCTTTGTGTAAATAAGCTTAATAAATATTTTTCCTTTTGTGAATCTGGACCTCTTGGCGAGTCATCCCTAGACAAACATGCAATTGTATATATATATTACCATTTATGCACGTATTCATCTAATAAACATACATGTGTTCTCGTGTGTATATATATATATATATTGTTAGCTTGTTAGTCTAGAGGTGAACTGTGAGTTAGAATGATATAAGAAATGACAAGAAAAACGAAGACTTTCGCAATATTGATAAAACGTATATTTACACTATGTACATAATTTAAACGATACTCACACATACAAGACAAACGAAACGTCAAAAGACAGACTCTCCGAGAAGACGCCTGCACAAACTCCACAAAGGAAGATACAACTCGAGAACCGGCAATTAAATATGAGTAGCGACCACATAGGGTACACTCTCGGAAAACGACCACTAAGGGTACTTACAAGCGTGACACACAACGATGCACGACTAACACCTTACTTAACTAAAACCGGTCTCCCCGTAGACACAAGAACACTGCTATATATAGTCAACGAGACCATCCTACATTTAGCTTCAAACGAGGTGCGTCTTAACTAAGGTTAGTAAGTGCACGTGAGGATGATCATGGCGGGATGGCTGAAGGCCACTCCCAACAGACCCCCCCACTACGAAAAAGAGGAAACATTAAAAGTGTTTCCGACCATGCAGAAACTACAAATGTACATGAATTTAAACTAACTCGAAAGTTCAACATAACAGTCCACTAGAAACGTTTACAACACAAAAAGAGAATCATCTATGTAGGCTTAATGAAAGAGACTGACAGTTCGTAGAAATCTATGGAAAGTTCGTACATTAAAACTGAGGGGCGACTTAATATGTCTGGTAACACATTGTTTCGACCACGCCGATGCTTAGGCCTAATGTTCAAGGAGCATTGTTGGAGTTCAAGACTCCATCGCAAAAGTTTCGCATTCGAAGGAGCCATGCGATTTATGAACTGTAGTGGACTACGGTCCGTATAAACAACCACTGAAGCGGAACCAAAGTACACGCTGAACGCGCGTACACCGACCACCAGCGCAAGTGCCTCCTTCTCAATGGTCGAATAGCGTACTTCCGCCGAACTCAACTTCCGACTCAGGTAGCAGACCGGATGTTCAATCTCGTCCGTTATCTGAAATAGACAACCTCCCAAACAAAAGTACGAAGCATCTACAGCCAAATAAAAGGGTTTGTCAAAATCTGGCGGTTTAAGTATAGGCCGCGAAGCCATCCTAGACTTCAAACCAATGAATGCATTCTCAGCCTCAGGAGACGAAGTAAACCGGTGACCTTTCTTAAGTAACAAAGTAAGAGTTAACGTTAACTGAGAGTAATGCGGCAGGAACTTGCGGTAATAACCAGCCAAACCCAGAAAAGATTGAACCTGCTTCTTATTTTCAGGATCGGCTACCGTAAGCGCATTCAACTTACGAAAGTCTGTGCACAGCCGCAAAGACCCATCCGATTTAGGTACAAGTACTATAGGCGAAGCCCACGCACTTTCGGACTCCTCTACAATGCCTTCTTCAAGTAGGCCTTTAATCTCTTTGTCTACCTGTGCCATACGCTCAGGATGCAACCGATAGGCTGTCTGCCGTACTGGTCGTGCACCAGGTATCAACTCAATACGGTGTGCAATAAGTGAAGTCTTGCCAGGTACATCGCTAAACACACCCTTAAACGTACTAAGCATTCCCAGCAATTCATCCCGTTGCACAAAATCCAAAGGACTATTTGCGACCACCTCTTCTAATTTAGGCGACTCAGACACATTCACACTTGCAGGCACAACCAAACCGACATCAAGTGTAGGCGTACAATCAACACGCGACTCTACATTGGTTAAATCAGCATGCACTACAGTAGACTCTTTGAATAAGGCACTCAAGTCTACGTCTAACTGCACATTTATATCAGCAGACTTATCTTCTACAGATTGAGTATGCGACCCAGGTAAAGAGCCAGAATCGGTCAATTTAACTTGAGCGCGCGTAGTCACTCCCACATTTATCTCATCTTGTGGACTATCCAAGTCGTTACCAATTAGAACGTGAATGCCAGGTGGCAAATGGTCTACCAACCCACATAAGATAGTGCCGCTAGCAAATTTAGACTCAACTCGAATTTCAACCAAAGGCACACGAAGCGTGACACCCGAAATACCTCTAATAAGGCGAACCTGACCGATGTTACAGAACTCATTAGCATGCAATAATTCCTTGCTAGCCAAGCTTTGCAAAGAACCAGTGTCTCTTAACACAACAATATTGCGAGAAAGTCCAGTGGGCGTATACACATAGCCAGACGAACAGAATGACAAGTAGCCAGCGTCGACCATTTCAGTCGGCCCATCCTTCACTTGTACAGACATATCTACGCCCATGACTAATTCTACATTCTTAGGACTGGTGTTCTGCTGAGCAGCGAAATCCCGTTTTGGCCTCAATTCTGGATGTAATTTGTAACATGAAGAAACCCCATGATTAGATTTACCGCAGTAAGTACAAACAATCTGGGACTCCCATGACTTGTGAAATTGGCCCTCTTTACGAAAATTTTTCGGCGACCAATGAGTTTTAGCTCCACGACCCGAATCACGACCAAATCCAAAATTTTCCCATTTTTCATCATTCGAATGCAAGACAGAAGCATGCACAGGGAAGGGCTTATATAGAATAGCAAATTCGTCTGCCAACTTCGCAGCGGCTGAAACTGTCGCGGGCTTTTTGTCAATTATCCATCTATGGATTTCAACAGGCAAGCAAGTCACAAATTGCTCAAGTTTAAAGACTTCAAAGGCCTTAGTCAAGTCATTGAACGCATTTCACCTTCCAGCCACCTTTGAAAAGGTAACGCCAAGCGGAAAGCGAAAGCAGAGTAAGTCTCCTGCGCACCCTTAACCAAAGTTCTAAAGCTCTGCCTATAAAATTCCGGCACCCTAGCGAATGCAGTCAACAAAGCCTGTTTTAGGGTGTCATAATTCTTGCAGCCCTCAAGAGATAACTCCGAGAAAACCTGTTGGGCTTTACCAGTTAATTGAGGGTGTAACAAAGCAGTCCATTTATCTCTTGAAAATTTATGAATAGTCATAGCCTTCTCAAATGAAACAAAATAATGCTCTATATTCGTCTCGTCAAATTTAGGGACCAATTTGATGGCAGAAGCTATGCGAAACACATCTTTGTCCTGTTCGGGACCTGGGTTCAAAACCTTAGCCTCGATGCGCTTTAGCTCTAACTCATATTGTCTCTGCCTCTCCTTGTCTTCACCCTCTGCTCTCCTCACTCGTTCTCTTTCTTCCATCTTCAATTTTTCCTGCAATTCAGCTTTTCGTTCCTCACTCTCCGCTTTCCTCACTCGTTCTCTTTCCTCCATCTTCAATTTTTCCTGCAAGTTTCTGTCTTCAGCCTCTCGTTCTTGCTTTCTGTCTTCAGCCTCTCGGTCTCGCTTTCTGTCTTCACTCTCTATTCTCAATTTCTCCAATTGAAATTCTCTGTCACTATCTAACTTCGTCAATTCAGTCTTTTCTACCGCTTGCCGAGACCCAATCTCCTGCGGTCTAAATCCAAAATGGAACACATCTTTTTCCTGCGTTCTCAATTTAGCAAGAACTTTCTGCATTTGAGGCTTACTCATGCCTCTAGTGTCTTGATCTAATTTCTCTAATTCAAGCCTTAATTCATCAGCCGACATATCGAAGATGTCGTACAAACTGAAAGGCTTAGTCACCGGAGAGTGAAGGCCACTCCCAACCGGAGAATCGGTTGCCGATGTATCAGACCCAAATGTAGCCATGATACAAAGTCGTATGCACAAAAACGTGTACAACTTCCAAAGAAACCGTCAAATACGCAAATACGCAGACCCAATTTCCAATTTTGAAATTTCCAATTTTACAAAACGGAAAACGGTGAATTTTTAAGGACGAGCCCCCATATGTTAGCTTGTTAGTCTAGAGGTGAACTGTGAGTTAGAATGATATAAGAAATGACAAGAAAAACGAAGACTTTCGCAATATTGATAAAACGTATATTTACACTGTGTACATAATTTAAACGATACTCACACATACAAGACAAACGAAACGTCAAAAGACAGACTCTCCGAGAAGACGCCTGCACAAACTCCACAAAGGAAGATACAACTCGAGAACCGGCAATTAAATATGAGTAGCGACCACATAGGGTACACTCTCGGAAAACGACCACTAAGGGTACTTACAAGCGTGACACACAACGATGCACGACTAACACCTTACTTAACTAAAACCGGTCTCCCCGTAGACACAAGAACACTGCTATATATAGTCAACGAGACCATCCTACATTTAGCTTCAAACGAGGTGCGTCTTAACTAAGGTTAGTAAGTGCACGTGAGGATGATCATGGCGGGATGGCTGAAGGCCACTCCCAACAATATATATATATATATATATACACGAGAATACATGTATGTTTATTAGATGAATACGTGCATAAATGGTGATACTCTGCAAAGTCAATGCAGAGTACACATCTCAATGACATCTGTATGTGAATTCATGCTTACATGTACATGCATTGTTTGTAAATGCATATCCCATGCATACATGCATGCATGCATAAACACTCATACCTACAAATATTGCGCTTTCAGTGCACACAGGTTGTTTCTCCGGACGGAAACAGAATGCCATTGAGGTTGGATACCATTTCACCTAGTGATGGTGGCTTATTTAAGACATTTTTTTTATCTCAGGCTATCACGGGGCCTACACGGGACTTTAGTTCGTGTGACTTGCATTCAAACGACCAGCGTTTGTGAAGGATTTAACCTGCTAAATTTGTTTTTAAAATATATTAACAAAGTCGATTACATGCGGTCGCTTTAGAAACACTAGTAACATAACAACATAACATCTGTCTTTATTGCATCCAATGACTACATTTGACAATCATTTACAACAAGAATTTTATATAATTAGTACAGAATCTGTAAACTCAATTACTAAGAATTACTAGGTAAAAGGAATTGATACTTATGTAACTTCCCATTTCTCCATATCCTTTTCTAACAGATGAGTTCATGCAGTTGATTGAATTCTTGGAGTTACAAGTGGCAATGGGCGACCCTAAGAGACCTAGATCCCGCTGACCGGGGACGCCCTGCTAGATGCTAATTACAATTTCAATGATGGCACAGTATAGTTGCTCCCCTCACAGTAGCACAAGCCAGTACCTAGCTCAATTCTCTTACTCCCTCACCCCTTGGAGGCGTTTAATACTGATGGCTTAACTAAACTTAACTAACAAACCTTAAGTAACAACATTCACGGGCCGGGCCCCGGCTCCACCAAACCACCAAAGTCAAAATCAAATCGCGCTTATTGATTATTTATCCAGTATCATTACATGCGTCAGGAGAAAGCTTCTCATTTGCTTCTTGAACAAATGCCTAGTACGTTACGTATACATTGATGTCGAATGTTGTGCTTGGAAATTCGTTACACAAAGCAGTTTCTGCTTGAATCGCCAACGTATTCATGGCTCTTTCTCTTTGCAGGGTACAACATGGGGGATTTGGCTACAATGATCGGTCATTTGCGGGATCGACTAATCTACAAGTAAATTTTCCAACTTCTAGGACATCGTTTCCTTTTTGAAAGATCATTTAACTGCACTTAGTGTTTACTTAACAGTGTCTGTCAGTTAGCTATTTGCAGGTTTTAATCTACCGCTAATATTGTCTGAATGTTGAAGCAGAGTTTATTCAAATCGGTCTAATATGAAATGTTCACCGTCAACGTGAGTTACGTATTCAGGTCGTCCAGGAAGTCCCTAGGGAATGGCATAGAAAATAATGTCGCTGCCATCATAATAAATCTTCCCTGTTTATTGTCTTTCACGGTTTTTGACACATCCGGTCTACAGGTCTCTAGCGTAGACAAATTATTATATTATATATATTTTATAATTATATTCTTTATTATTTCAAACCGACAGACGCAGTAAGATTACATTGAAACATCAAAGTACAATCAATATCTTAATTAAACACACTGTTTGGCAGCCATGCAAGGCGCCGCCCTAGAGGGGGGTCACGGGAGTCGATCCGCGTACCTTATGCTCCCCTGGCCATGAGTGTTACCACTACTCTATCCCCATGAGTGATACCACTACTCTATCCCCCTCCCTTTAATGTTCCAATGTTCGAGACCACAATTAATCCTGTCTCATACATGCGTTAAAAAGTATAGTAATTATTCTACTCAAAATGCGTTATCGTCATTTATTCTGAGCCTTGGTGGCAAGTTATCATTATGTAAATAGGCTTACAAATGTCCAGTGCACAGAGGTTTGTTAGTAGATCCATGACCAGTAAAGTAATCCACTAACAGCTCTGAGTGCAAGGAGTGCATGTAAACAACCTAACCCCTTTCTGAATCCAAACTAGAAGTCTGATGTGAAAAATAGCTACCAAGGTGCTCAAGCATGCATATTAACTGAGTTGAACTTTGTGTCTTTATTCAGATGCGAGTGGAATGGTGCTGCGTGCAATGAAACTGACATTCGCAGTGAACTGACCGACCTCGGTCTCTGCTACACTTTCAACGGAGACGAAAGACGCATCCTGTCATCGACAAAAGCCGGTACGTCATCATCATCATCATTATTGTCATCATCATCATCTTCATCATCAGCCCCATGAGCATCATAAACGTTGATTGATTTATGTCAATTAACAAATTCACCTCTAGAGCACAACATTTTTCATGCTGCACACGATATTAGCCGGTAATGGTTCAAGCAAAACCGTTGTCCAAAAGCATTATCTGTTGGAGAAGTCTGATCGAAGTCCACTGAGTTGTAGGAAATTCAGGTGAATTTGGTATATCAGAATTTATCATAATGGTCGAAGTCATAATCATCAGCCAATCAGGCAATAGTTTCGGTGACATTGATAGGAAGTTATAGCGATTAGTCAGTTTCGTGGAGACAAACAGTAAGTTTCCAGCATGCTTCAAAGTCAGTGCAATGTGGCGGACAGGCCACAGGGCTTGAATGTAGGTTATAATATAATATTAGCTGTCTTATTGACGCGTTATCCAGCGACGTAGAGCATCAGAGGGCACCAGCGGCCGATGCGTTTATGGTAGCGCTAGCGTGATATTAAAATCTATTAATACTTGAGTTGTAGTTAATTTTTCCGTTTTAATGATTAAAATTATTAATTAGCATAATATTACACGCTTTCTGGTCCAATGAATAAGGCCTAAAGCTAGGGCGACGCTAGATATAATAGGTTGATTTCGATACCTTAGACACCGGCATTTGAAACGGTGTACATAGGCTAATATATAATTATGGAGGCCTGAATTTGATTTACGTACTAACTTATAGTCGTGCAGACCAATGAATCTAGCCTTCCTATGGAGGCCAGAATGTAATTTACGTGCCAGTTTCTAGCATGCAGACGGATGTATAGAGCCTGCCACACGGTGCATTGCTTATAACGTAGAGTGGCGATGTGTGCACTCTGCATATTAGTGATACGATGTATCACAAGTCCCAGTTAGGTTACCAATATTTATTTACAAGGCTAATCAGTGCGCTCCCGAGTGACAGCCGCTCCAAACGCGGTCTGACCAGTTCTGGAAAACGCCGATCCAACGGAGTAGGGACCCGCTCTGTTGTAGATAGCGAGCAGTACCGAGTCTGATCATGGAAGGTTTATTCGGGGAAGGACCGATCGTGAGAGATAAAGGCTCACAGGTCTGTATCGGTAAAGTCCGGGGAAGGCCACCCCGGCGGTTCCGTTCGATAGATAGACGGGAAAGGTCCCGTTGGTGTCTGGTTCGCTGGTGACTGTTCGATAGTCCGGGGAAAGACCCCGGTGGTTCCGTTCGATAAAGACTGGGAAGCAGCCCCAGTCTGTGGCCGTTCGATAAAGACGGGAAAAGATCCCGTGAGGTGACATTTCGATACATACGGGGAAGACCCCGCTGGTGAGCGTCAGAGATACACGGGCAGAGTCCCAGCTGTTGACCGTCAGATATACAAGCGGAAAGACCGCGCTGGTGACCGTCAGAGATACACGGGCAAAGACCCGGTGTTGACCGTCAGAGATACACGGGCAAAGACCCGATGGTAGCCGTCAGAGATGCACGGGCAAAGACCCGGTGTAGACCGTCAGATATACACTGGCAAAGACCCGATGGTAGCCGTCAGAGATACACGGGCAAAGACCCGGTGGTGATAACCTCAGTTCAAGTATCGTCCATAAAAAGTTAACCAGTGCGATCCCGAGTTACAGCAAAACTAATCACTCTTGGGTGTTGGATTGACCGCCGATTCGACAGGGCTGGGTCCCACCCTGCTGTTAGATCGCGAGCCGGTCTGATCCCGATTGTGGAAGTTTAACAGGCTGAGTAAACCTCGGGGAGAGACCGATCTTGAATAATAAAGAAAACACAGGTCTGTATCGTAAAGACGGGGAAGCAGACCCCGTTGGTGACGCTCGACGTGTTCGGGGAGAGTTACCAGGTTGATTCCGTTCGAAAGTACGGGGAAGCAGACTCCGTTGATGACGTTCGATAAAGACGGGACAAGACCCCGGTGGTTCCGTTCGATACACAGGTCTGTATAAAAACGGGGAAGGCAAGACCCCGATGGTGACAGTTCGATATGTACGGGGAGGTGACCCCGTTGGTTCCGTTCGATGACATCGGGTAACTTACCCGCCTTTCTTTTAACTCGCGGGACTAACCGCAATCTCTCAACTCGCGGTCAAACCGAAATATCTCAACTACACATAAAAGCCTATACATATTAGAGTATACAATTCAATTAACAATTATATATTTATACCCAGAATCTTAACTCGCGGTCTACCGGCAAGTTTCTTCCTTTACCTAGCTCCGTCATAGTTACTCCCGCGGTTTTCCCGCATATCTTTCTTTGGCCTTCCTAACTCCGGTCTACCGCAAGTCTTGGCTCGCGGAACTAACTGCAAACTTCTCGGTTCGGGGAACTGCCCGAACAATCTGACCGTGGTTCGTTCAGGTGATGGACGCAGTGGGAAGTGAAAACACAGGTCTGTGTGAAATAATGGGGTAACAGTACTGATAGTTACTCCACTGGTACCGTTAGCAGAATCGAGTCTGTGTACTCGGAATTGGAGCCTACGAGTCTGTGAGCTCCCGGGAAAACACAACCGTATTAAAGGTTATGTAAACCGGGTAGGGATACGCCGCAACGAGAAGATACAGCGCGTAAGATCCCTTGGTGAAATGTACAAGAGATTAACCTCAAAGCTCGGGTTGGGTATTCGGGTACCCAGCTCCGACGGAGACAAGTTCGCGTTTTCATAGCCGAAGTTCAATTAGTCCCAAGGTGAAGTGTACGAGAGTCCCAGGTAAAAGGGACATTAAATCAGACCAAGAGATTAACGTGAAAGTTCGGGTCGGGTAGTCGGGTACCCAGGTCCCGAAGAGACATGCCCGCGTTTCCCTAGCTGAAGTTCAGCTAGCCAGAGTCCCAAGGTGACGTTCCCAGGTGAAGAGTAAAGAATCCCAAGTACGAAGGGAAATAATAAATCAGACCAAGAGAGTGATACTTGAACGTTCGGGTAGTCGGATACCCAAGTATGTGCGAGGTTGGGCCCCCTCGTGCGTATGTCGGAACGAAGTTCTGTGTGTAGATAGCGAAGGATAGAAAGAGGACCTTCACTATCAGAGTGCCATAGATACCCTAAACGTTATCTCTTGAAGCAGAATTTATTACTGTGTTGGTCGATAATTGCCAACACAGAAGACGGGTTAGGAAACTTATCCGTAAATTGTGGTGCATGACAATATGCGTGTGAGGCCGGTTTGCCCTGCACGGAAATGAAGTGAGATAAACGTGACAGTGGGAAGACGAGCTGTCCAATGGACAGGTGCCTAGACGACACGACGGAGAGAGTTACACTTGACAGTTGCCCAATAGACCGGTGTCTAGGACGATGTGATGCAGACTTTTGCAGAGACTTGTCGCATGTATTCCTTATTCGCGATACTTAGAAAACGTTCGGTGTCCCTTATTAATGGCGATAGTTCAAGAGTCACGAGATGTAGAATGGTACGTCAAGGTCTAGATCAGGTGGAGAGTTGGAGGAAGCCCGTCGCTAAGAATGCACATTAAAGAGGAAGACTCCTGCTGGTAAGAGAACGTACCCTGTTCTGAAGGACGGCCATCCTGCAGGACGTTGCCCATCCGGCGACCGCGGAAGAAGCAGAGTCAGACCCAGAGATCGAGCTGTATAGTGTTGCCTTTCTTAAGCGGCCAATCCTAAATCTCCTCTGATAGGAACGTTCACTATGAGCAGAGATAGAGAACAGCCATTTTACGTTGAAAGTAGACAAGGTAGTGACTCGGGTGGCTCCAGACGGGCAGTGGGCTGGAGTCACCACCACGGAAACCCGCCCGGCGGAACGAGAGTGCACGCGTCCGGGCGGGCGAACGCCACAGCAATTATAGTGAATATTTTTTCAATTGTGATTTTATGGCATGTAAACTACACTTTTTGATCATTCACGTTTGTTTATTATAAACAGCAGACGCTGGAGCTCTATAACCTTCAGCCTCTGATCAGTTTCCCAAGAGTTCATCCGTATCTTCATGCTCTAAATTAACCACAGCCTTACATGCTGTATCTAACGACGTAGCAGCATTTTTGTAAGTGCTAGGAAACACAGAGCAATTTTAGTCTGCTCCCGGACCAAACTCCAATTCCTTTCCAGCTGAGAAACGGATCATACATACATGCCAAAATGAAGTTGGTCTAATAAAATAGTCTTAATTATGGACTGAGTCTGTGTATTTGGAAAGAAATCAACTTACGATGTTGATGAGTTCATAAATTAAAAAATTACATGTATGTGCTTATATTTTGTATTTCTTCTCTTCCATCAGTTTGCCGACGATGAGGCTCTTATGAAGTTTCTCCATAGTGTTCTGTCTCTGACAGTTTCGCGCACCATGGTTAAGTCCGTGTCTTTGCTCTTCAAGTCTTCCTTGACATTGTCCATCCACGTTTTTCGTGGTCTCCCTCTACTTCTCTCTCCCTCGATCTGCCCATGTAGGGCTGCGACTGGTAATCTGCTGTTATCCATCCTTTCTACATGGCCAAACCACTTGAGTCTTCTTTTTTGTATCTTTTCTACTACCGTTACCTCTACGCCCAACTCCTTTCTTGTTGTTGTATTTCTGATTCTTTCCCTTCTACTTCTGCCCCTAAAATTCTCCTCAGCCAACTCATCTCTGCTACCAATAGTCTTCTTTCATCTTCTCTCTTCAAGCACCAACATTCTGATCCATATAGCAACACTGGTTCCACCAAGGCATGGTATAGTCTCATCTTGGTTCCGATGGAGATGTTTTTTGTCTTCCACATTTTGTTCAATCCTCCGAATGCCGCGCAGGCCAATCCACATCTTCTTTTGATGTCTTCTGTGCAATTGCCATCTTCCGTTATCGTTCCTCCTAGGTATACGAATTTCGTGACTTGTTCTAATGTTGTGTCTCCTATCTTTATATTTATCTCCTCGTGTTGTTTTCCAATTGTCATGCTTTTTGTTTTTTCTACATTTATTCTAAGTCCCAATCTCTTGCTGCTGCTGTCCACTCGATCTGTAAGCTCCTGCAGATTCTTGCTTGTGTTGGCTATTAAATCGACATCATGAGCAAATCGTAGATTATCTGTTATTCGTCCGTTGATGTTTATGCCTACTTCCTCTCATCCCTTTGCAAGTCTCATCACCATCTCCAATAGCAGGTTAAATAAATCTGATGACATTCCGCATCCTTGTCTCACTCCTACCTTGATTTTAAAGCATTGTGTCAATTCACCGTCTACTCGCACTGTACTTACAGACTTGCTGTACAGGTCTTCTATTAACAGTACGAGCTCTTCCGGTATTCCGCAGTGTCTCATTGATCTCCACAGTCCCTGTTGCCACACACTGTCAAATGCCTGTTTGTAGTCTATGAAATTATTGTACAGTGTTTTATTCCGCTCTATGTGTTTTTCCGAGAGTTGTCTGATTACAAATACTTGGTCCATTGTGCATCTTCCCTTCCTAAAACCTGCCTGCTCTTCACTCATCGCCTCTTCCACGTATCTTTTTAGACGCTGTTGTAAGATTTTGGTGTACACCTTCCCTGCTATGCTTGTTAGACTTATAGCTGAATAGTTGCTACATTCTTTTCTATCTCCCTTTTTGTGTAATGGTACTATTACTGCTTTACCCCAGTCCTTGGGGCACTCTTTGCTGTCATAGATTTTGTTACACAATTTATACATCATCTCTATTGTGCTATGTTCTCCAGCTTGCATCATCTCTGCTGTTATGTTGTCTTCTCCCGTTGCTTTCTTGTGTTCTGATGGCTGATTCCACTTCACTTTCTAGTATGTTTGCCATCTGTTCGTGTTTGTTACGTATTGGCAGCTCTTCTAATACTGTCCTGTCCACCTGATTTCCGTTGTTGTACATTTCTTCATAATGTTGTTTCCATCTTTGCTTGATCTCTTCTTTGCCCTCTAATCTAATTTTGTATTTAACAGGTGCGAACTTTGGTCTTCGTCTCATGCTGAACGTGGAACAGTACGAAAATATTCCCGTATACAACCAGAACACTGGAATTAAGGTTGACTAACAACATTTTGCATTCATATTAAGCCATGAATAGCCGCTTTTTCTTCCACAAAAAAATTAAGTTGATTGATTTAATTTGTATTGATTGAATTCATCTGATTGACTTCAGTGACTGCTGTATCATTGATTTCAGATTCATCTTCATTACTATGACGACATTCCTCAAGTTGCAGATTCTGGTTTCGCCGTTGCCCCTGGCTACCAGGCGTTGGTATCCCTTGACTACCAGCCGGTAATACTGTGCACATATTATTTATAGACATTTTTATATTTTCACAAAAAATTATGATATGTTTTTATGCGTATAACATGTCTCATAGAAGATTTCAGGTTGGTATAGGCATCATGTTAGATTAGGTATCATGCTGGATTCGGCATCATGTTAGATTAGGTATCCTGGTGGATTAGGCATCATGTTAGATTAGGTATCATGTTGGATTGGGTATCATGTGTCAAACAACGATGTGATGTGTTCGAAGAAATACGATCAACTTCGGTCCAAAGTTTCAGACTGGATTTCCCAATGCAGGTACTTTATTCGCAGTTTCTCAATTTGCTTCCGTCCATGTATCTTTCTGCCTTGAACCTCTGCTATTCCACATTTACAATTGCATTACTCTGCGTGAACTTTGTGTGGCCAAAGACGGCAAGCGAGATCGTTTATGATGAAATAACCATGTGTAAGTGCTAAATGATAGTAATGCACAGGTATTGTAATGAGTATCAGATGATTATCTCGGCATTGAACTAACGCACGTTTTCAGTTTAGTAGGCGCTTCTATAGTGCCTGGCCGACCATCTCGTCAAGCATCGACAACTGTCCCGACCGACCACGTCAATGTTTCTCGCTGGTAACTCTATAAACTTTTGAATTACATGTACGTTGTATAACATTGGACAGACAGCATGAGACCAGCCTGACTTAAAATATATTAATGTTGGAAAATATAAATAAATTCTACCAGTTATTTTTATCTAAAATCCAATTGTCTTCATTAATTGAACTTCTTAAATAACTGCGGTTTCTAGCATTATTACGTTTATCATTTAATAACTACTTTCATCGTGAAGTTGCTGTGTACGAACATTATTCAAGCGCCTGACATAGCTGGCTTGAAGATGAAACAGTTTTCAATTAAATGTGCAGCAGTGGGATAGTCTTTCAACTTGCTTGAAATAGATACCAATACTCACCTGTCAATTTAAACGACTTTCACACAGCAGCCGAAAAACGATCAATTACGACAACGTCATCTTAAACAACTGCAGTTTCTAGCACTATTTATGCACTAGGCATAAATGACAACATTTATGCCTACTCTTTTGAATGCTCGTTCACGATAAATATTCATTCATTCATTCATTCATTCGATGATTTGTATAGCGCCCCTTCAAGGGAACTACTCATGAAACTTATAAAAAAATACATCATATTTAATAAAAAATAAAAAAAAACTGAAATGTGCTTATGGTAATTGGGCATCGCATTTTTCAGCAGGACTTGTCTTTGGGTGGCCTCTTGAGCAAGAAATTACTGTTAATTGAACTGTGCTCTGATGCGGTTCTTACTGTTGGTGTTCGACTGTTCCTGTTTCAATAAAATGCTATTTCAAACTGAAGCTTAAGTGTTTGACAAATTGCACGCTGTGTTAAGCGTTCTGGTAAGCACAGAGCATGAAATTAATTGATTTAAAAAGGAAAACGGGAAAACGGGTTTTCCAGTTCTATCGAGCCAACATGATATCTAATCTAACATCATGCCTAATCCAGCATTATACAAAAATCTAGCAGTCTTTGGTGTCGTTTAGGCTGAATATCTAGGTCCTCCTTGGGGAAGATGCTCTTCATTGGACTACGAGTTCTTCAACTCAACCGACCGATACACAACGGCCAAGTGTCAACTCGAATGCAAAACGAGATCTGTTTTGGCCAAATGTGGCTGCAAAGACGTCTACATGCCAGGTCAGTTGACATAGCCCGGTACAACTGTTTCTCCAACCAACTGATCTCTTGTTTCGCTCAGTTGACCAATTCTCTGCCCAACTGATGTCTCTACGCAGCTGATCCAATTTCTTGACAATGCTAAGTTACTAACGCTTATTAGCAGGATATAAATGCTTTTAATGAAGCCTTTAAGATAAATCAAATACATGCATGTATGTACATGATCGCGGAACAGAATTGGAATTTGTTTGGGTGAAAATCACTTGTACCAGAAAATACGGAATTTTCATTTCCAACTTCATTGTAATTTGAGATATTTGTTGAATATCTTAGGTCCTGATGAAATTTGTTCGCTGGATGCTTACCTATCTTGTGTAGAATCATCGACTGGTAAGATATTAAATGGTGCGCTTAAACGCGCCTGTTTAACAATAGTTGCATTATGAATACTTTGAGATTTTCCCAGACTAGAATCAAGATTAAATTATGCTGGATTTGCGAAGAGTTCTTCGGCTTTGTTCTGACGAAAAGCAATCTCTTGCAGTAAGTAATCAGTATAATAAAGTGATTGTTAATAAAGTGACTACACTGTGTGTTATTCTCGGCTCTTAGCCTTTTATGGAGTTAGTCATTATTCATCCACTGCGCCTGTCAACTGTGTTATGCGCTAATCTAATGAATTATAAATATTATATTTTGTCTATAAATATTATGTCTGTCTAACTGTCTGTCTGTCTGTCTTTCTGTCTGACTGTCTTTCCATCCATCCGGCCGTCGAACTGTCCATTCGTCCTGCCTAACTGACATCCATCCAACCTACCTACCTACCTACTTACCAACCATCCATCCATCCGTCCTATCTACCTACCGTCCGTCCTACCTAACATTCGTCCTACCTACCTACCAATCATCCGTCCCACTTGCCATCTTACGGTTCCATTCTTCAGCCCCATCGTTATTCCGTGATTCCGTCAATCTATCAATCAGTCAATGGTTTCACAGACCAGGGCCATTGCAGTTGTCCGGACGAATGCGATGTCTTTTCCTATGCAACGTCGCTGTCCTCTTCTCAACTCTCCAGTGCGGGATTCGCTAATATTCTGTGGAATACATACAGCATAAGGGAGAGGTACTGGCACAGCCTGGAAATCGCTCACAGAGTAGACGACGCAGAACTGATGCAAACCTTTTCTGGCCTAGAGTCCGTGATTGTCAGCCATCGGCTGGTAAAGACTCTCATCTACCAGAACATCCTGAATCCGGCTACTTCCATGACGAGTCTCGTTCTGAAGGCCGTCGACAAATTAATGGAGATCGTGGGAAGCGATGTAAACTCTAGTAAGAGCTTCTTAGAGAAGTTGCAGGATTGCTACAGCGTAAATGTCAAGGGCCTGGTTCAGTGGCTAGCAGGTCAGTTGAATATGAGAAACCAGGAGTTCTTAAAGTGGCAGGGCTGGGTGACGAAAGAAGTCTTCACACGTGACCAATATTCGGACCTGAAGAACATTCTTGAGCAGCTTAATAAGACGCTATCAATTGGAAGAGAAACTTTAAATGTGGAGGCAACCAAGGAATTCTGTCCAGTAGGCTTTTTTGAACAGCACTGTTCGAGCTTAATACAAACTTTATACTTTAAGATAAATAACATGATCGATATGATGCCGACTGACTGTGTTTCAAGTACTTTCGCTGCCAGTGAAATGCCAAGTAGTTCCACTGCCAATGGAATGCCAAGTAGCCCTGCTACTCCAGCTGCCAATATCAGATCACTCACTTTAAAAGGCGCATCTACTTCATCTGCAGAAGCTGCTGCATTCACCGCAGCCTCCACGTCATCTGTAACTAAAAGAAGTTTATCGTCAGCCTGCGATGGAGAAGATGAAATAATGCGAAGCTTCGTAGTGAACTCTGCCTTGATGGATATGCAGTTGGCTATTTCCCAAACCATGAGCTGCATTTTGGAATACGGAGACGTATTAAAATCCTTTCAGTCCTTCCTCGATACAGTCGATCGGACCGTGTTGATGGTCGACATGACTGGTACAAGGCGGTCGATGAACACACTATCGGCGGATGCAAGCTGGTTGGAGGCTCTAATGGTTGCATATCGAAATGGCAGCCTAACGAAGCGCCACATTTCCTATGAATTTCTGCAAGTGTCGAACAGCAGGTTGTTGATACATATCGAAGCCGCTTTGACTGGTCTCGAGACTTCAGTCCTGTCTGATATGACATCCATCATAAATACCATTGAGACCAGAGTCATCTCCGTCTACTCTCAGCTGATCAATTACTTGTATAAGCTACAGACATTTATGTCAGTCGATTACACAACTGTCAATAGTTTCGCCAAGGAACTGCTTTTGTGGAGAAGACCGATTCCAATGCTGCAAGACAAAACCGTAAGTTATGATGAATTATTATTTCTAAGTACATATCGATGGGTTTAAGCCAGAAGGTCGTATGTACGATTTTTTCAAAAATGGAGATTTTGACAGAAATGCAGGTTCTGACAGAAGGTCGTACCTACAAGTCTCCATTAAAGTCTAGTTGGCACGAAGATACCCCACATTTTTTGGGTCACATTTATGCCATAAGGATGTATGTCCATACATACAGCGTCTATTATTTACAGTGCAACTAGTAATTCTACCAGATGGTTGCATCTTGTCTAAGATACGTCTCTATGGCATAAATGGAATTTCTGAAGGCAAGTAAAATGAACGCTGCATATTGATACTTACTTACTTTGACTGTCGGACAGCTTGTCACTTACTCACTTTCGTAGAAATTGCATATCATTATATAATTTAGCTTATTCTAAAGTTATTAGTCGTTTTATCCTATAGGCCTAATGTTGGAAGTGACTTTGGTGCAAATTGCACAGAAATTATCAGATTATTCATTATTTTATTTTGTTCGCTAAAAGGGCGTATCTTGTCAAACTTTTACAAATTTCACCTAATTATCACGTTACGTGTAAACAAAACAATACTTCCTTTAAATCATTTCCAAAAGGATTGTTATTAGTCGGCATTTTGCTAAAAATAATTTTAATTGCCTAAAAAATTGTTAAAACAACTTTTTCTGCAAAAAATTTACTTTTCCTCGATTATCTCGGAATGTTAAAAAACTTAGATACGACGTTCTGGCTTAAACCCATCGATATCTTAGCCTCAGTATCCCACAAAAGAGTCTAATGCTATTTGATCTAAGATATCTGAAGGAAGGGACGGTTTTCTATGAGTTAAGAAATCTACATAAACAAAACCTGTTCAGCTATCGATATTATGCTTTATAAACCCATGGATCTCACAGGAAGTTTAAGCATTTTAAATTTGAGACAACAGTGTTACGAGTTCCTCTGTTCAGTTAATCAATGTACTCGTATCTTTGTTTTATTACTTGGATACTTGCCATGAAGACCTATTTCATAGGATTACCGAATGATTCGTCTGCTTGTGTGTTTGCGCAGATTTCTGGGCTTAAGCTGACATCCGATCAGGTCGAGCAGGTGCTCGGAGTTGGAATGACTATCGATGCGCTCGTCAACCGATCTGCAGCTATTGTTCCGATGCTTATTCGCGATTACGACTCGATTCTCCAGCATACGCTTAACACTTTGCAATCAGAGCTGCGTTTAGCACAACAGGCGGTCATCCACAACGTTCTTGCTCTCGACTGGCACCTGACCAACTTCAACGATTCTACTTTCATCGGAGACAGCTTTGTCAGGTACGATTACGCCATGATAAACATAAAAGCGTTTTCAGAGAACATCTGCCAAGTCCTGACAATTTCAGACTCTACAGGCCCCACAGGTGGTTGATAGTCTCACTTGATGGAATCTGGTAAATGCAACTAAGAATAGTCGTTTAGTCATCGGTCAAACAGTTTCTTGAAAGTGAAGAAATGTCTGTCGTTGCTGTTGCTGCGTTTCTTTAGGAACAATTTTCTTGAAGTGGACATTTTCAACGGAGAACTGAAGTATCGAACCCTTGAACAGACTACTGGATACGATATGGTGCAGTTCCTTAGTAAGTCTATGATCTCCATATGCAACTATCTGAAATCGTTAACGCCTAATCTTAATAATTTATCAACCAATTAACTGTTTAGACTGTGCAATGTTTATAGATTCAATCGAGAAACTTTACTATTTTTGACAATATAAATGAAACAACGTTTACATTTTCTCTATTGCTAGCACAAGGTCCGCACTTAGGAATCTTTTGCTCTCGTTCATCACACACATGTGTTGAGAGAGAGAGAGAAAGAGAGAGAGAGTGAGAGAGGGAGGGACAGGGACAGGGACAGGGACAGGGAGAGGGACAGGGAGAGGGAGAGGGAGGGAGAGGGAGGGAGGGAGTGGGAGGGAGGGAGGGAGGGAGAGGGAGGGAGGGAGAGAGAGGGAGAGAGGGAGAGGGAGAGACAGACAGACAGAGAGACGGAGAGACGAAGCGACAGAAAGACGGAGAGAGACAGAGAGAGACAGACAGAGAGAGAGAGACGGACGCACAGTCTGTAAGAGATAAAGCACCAATTATGAACTATGTCTGAAGTAGGGACCACTCATAAACTTGTAATCGTAATTGTAATTGTAACTGAACATTTATATAGCGCAACTCAAATCAGCAGCGCTCTCGACCCACATCACTTCCAAGTACCAGCAAAAAGAAAGGTTTTCAAGCGTCTACGGAACTGAAGAGGAGAGAGGGAAAGAAGCTCTTGGCGGAGGGGCTGGGGAAGACCTTCCAGGCTGAAGGACCCACATAAGTAGATAGGAATGATGCTGCCGAGGACAAAACACCTAATCCTAGGTTCAAATCGCCTCCTACTAGGTTGAAAATCGCCTACTAACCTATAGCAATGGATGATGAATCTCCGCCATGTACGAACCTATAGACATGGGGTATAATGCCCCACAAGCCCCTCATAGGGCGACGCCGCATTCGTTGAAACTAATTACGCAGCGAGTAATCGAAGAACGGCTCTCCGCTGCAGCGAGACAACGGAACCGTTTCGTACGTAGTCATAAACGGACAAAAAAACCTAGCCACATGTGGTTGTTTCGCCTTCGAGCAATACGCAAACGAATCCGCGTGATATCATACGATGAAGACATTCATACAGCCTCAGCATATGAAAACAATAGAACAATGAATCTCTTTTACGGGTGAAGAGGTCGACGTCATAGACCCGAGTGTTGAGGTCGTCCATCTATCACCGTCTTATATCATTATCATCACCACAAACTTTTTTCTTATGTATATAACATATATGAAAATATTTTCTTAAAACAGCTTAAAGGAATACCACCCCAATATAAAATGGAATACTCGAAGAAAACTGTTATTGAACTAAGAAAAATCGCCAAGCCGCTCTGCTTGGCTGGATATACGAGACTGCGGAAAGCGGAGTTGATCGCTAAAATCAAAGCTAACGAGACCCAAACACTAATTCCCTCACATTTTGCACCAACCTCAACACAAGCACCCGCACCAATCCCAACACAAGCACCCGCGTCAACCTCAACACAAGCACCCGCACCAATCCCAACACAAGCACCCGCGTCAACCTCAACACAAGCACCCGCACCAATCCCAACACAAGCACCCGCGTCAACCTCAACACAAGCACCCGCACCAATCCCAACACAAGCACCCGCGTCAACCTCAACAGCACGAAAACTTTACGACAAAACTATGTCAGCGATTGATACATGTGCTAAGGTGATTGAAAGGAACATACCTAAGCAACCAATGAAAATCGTAAAGGAGAACTTTGGGGTAATGCGAACAAAAATTACTTCATATTTTAGGAAAGTAATTAATAAACCAAAGTTTGAAATTCATCAAACAGCTTCAGCCATCAAGGGCTTCACGAAACAATACACGGTAGAGGGAGCTAAGGGTATCGATGCCACATCTTTTCTTAACACCGTTCGAGCACAGGCGGTCGACTTGTTGTTGAAAAATCGTCAGACAAAGACCAACTTTGTCCTTACCTGCACAATGGAGCGCGTTGATATGAAGACTGGAGAAGTAGATTCCAAAGATTTTCCATTCGTTTCAAGGACTGAGGTGATTCTAGACTCCACCGATGTAAACGAAATTTATTACAACGCGAAAGATAAAATTATTGAGTCGATGGCTGCCTTCCAGATGCGTGGTAGTAACTGGAGACTCAGAGCGGTTCAAAAATTAGAAATCAACACGGTTGTTTATAAACCGCTGAAAGGTAGTTCTTACATTCCACTACCGAAGGAGTTGGTGAGAAAAGAGGCTATAATCAATATGAAGAACGAAGATGAAGAATGTTTCAAGTGGTGTGTAACGAGAGCCTTAAACCCAGTTGATAACCATCCAGAAAGAATTACGAAAGAATTGATCAAGCAGTGTGAGGAACTTAATTGGTCTGGTATCGAATTCCCAGTAGCAGCGGATGCTAACGTGATAAGTAAGTTTGAGAGAAACAATAATGTTAGTATTAATGTTTTTGGTTATGAGAAAGATGTTAACCTGTTCCCACTATATTTATCAAAGCATGAGAACTATCGGTGTGTAGATCTATTACTCATTTCTGATGGAGAAAAGAAGCATTATTGTTGGATAAAGAACTTTAACAGACTGATGGTGGTTCATAGAGAAAACTCATACACTTCAATGCACTATTGTAAAAGATGCTTAACAGGATTTAGTAGAAAAGATTCGCTTCATAAACACACCGAGTGCTGTTCCCAACACGAGGCGCAAAAGATAGAACTTCCAGAACCGGGAACTATGTTGAGTTTTAAAAATTATTATAGAAAGATGAGGGTCCCCTTTGTAGTTTACGCCGATTTCGAAAGTTTTATTAAACCTATAGACACTTGTCAACCAGATCCTAACACGTCCTACACCAACAAATACCAAAAACACGTTCCAAGTTCTTTCTGTTATTACATAAAATGTTTCGATGATGACTTATATTCGAAAGCCCCCGTAATGTTCACAGCGAAGAACGAAGGCGATGATGTAGCGCAGATATTTGTAGACACTCTTATAGACGATATAAAAGATATTTACAAGCGATTTAAATTTCCAAAAGATATGATATTCGGGAAGGAAGACAAGGAGCTATACGACTCGGCTACTGTTTGCCACATTTGCGAAGGCGAAGTAGGCGATGATCGAGTTCGAGACCACTGTCATTTAACTGGAAAATATAGAGGGGCCGCTCATAACATTTGTAATCTACGTTATAGAGTCCCTAAGTTTATACCAGTACTGCTACATAATTTATCCGGATACGACAGTCATTTATTCGTAAAGAAACTACGAGGCGATGATAATGAAAAGATTAACTGCATTCCTTGCAACGAAGAAAAGTACATCTCATTTAGCAGAGAAGTTGTAGTTGATAAGTTTGTGGGTAAAGAAGATAAGGAAGTAAAGGTTAAACGTGAATTACGTTTCATCGATAGTTTTCGATTTATGGCTTCGAGTCTCGACGCTTTATCGAGGAACCTAAGCAAAGACCAGTGTAAAAATATAAGCAAGCACTACTCTGGTAATCAGCTCGATCTCTTGCTTCGAAAAGGAGCGTATCCTTACGATCACGTTGATTCCATCGATCGCCTGAACGAAACAGAACTACCACCGAAGTCGGCATTCTATTCGAGACTTAACGACTCAGACATTAGCGATGAAGACTACAACCATGCACGGGTGGTATGGAATGAATTCGGATTTAAAACGTTTAGAGAATACCACGATTTATATAACCTGTCCGATGTTCTCCTGCTCGCCGACGTGTTTGAGAATTTTAGAGACGTGTGCTGCGAGAACTATGGTCTAGACCCCGCTTGGTATTATACTTCTCCAGGTCTTGCTTGGGACGCCGCATTAAAGTTGACTGGAGTAGAGTTGGAGTTGTTGAGCGATTACGATATGATACTAATGGTTAAACACGGGATAAGAGGCGGTGTTAGTACCATTTCACATCGTTACGGGCAGGCGAACAATAAGTACACACCCTCGTTTGATGACAGCAAGCCTTCATCATTTATAACCTATTTAGACGCTAACAATTTGTACGGATGGGCTATGTGTAAGAATCTACCAACTCACGGGTTCCGGTGGATGGGTAATGATGAGCTAAACGATTGGAGATCAACGCCGAGTATATTAGAAGTGGACTTGGAATACCGAAGAGATTTGCACGATCTTCACAACGACTTCCCTCTCGCCCCTGAGAATATTACAACCGAATCTTCAACTGTGCCTAAACTCATTCCAAACCTGAACGATAAAGTAAAGTACATAGTCCATTACGAAAATCTAAAGCTGTACGAAAGCCTAGGTTTGAAGATAACCAAAATTCATCGTGGAATTAAGTTTGAAGAAAGTGCCTGGCTGAAAAGCTATATCGATCTAAATACCACCCTGAGGACTAGAGCCACCAACGATTTCGAGAAAGACTTTTTCAAACTAATGAATAATAGTGTGTTTGGGAAGACGTGTGAAAATATAGAATCTCGAGTAGACATAAAACTAGTTTCCAGCGAGAAGCAAGCTATAAAACTAGCGGCGAAAACGAGCTACGACACTCGAACTATTTTTGATGAAAACCTAATCGCCATTCATATGAAACGCACGAAACTATATTACAACAAGCCTATATATCTCGGTATGTGTATTTTAGACTTGAGTAAGACGATAATGTTCGATTTCCACTATAATTACATCAAGACTAAATACGGAGACAGGGCTAAGCTATTATTCACCGATACGGATTCGTTGGCGTACGAAATAAAGACCGACGATTTTTACGCCGATATAGCGCCTGACATTAGAAGCAGGTTCGACACTAGCGACTATCCTAAGGACCATCCATCCGGTATAGAAACTGGTATTAATAAAAAGGTTATAGGTATGTTCAAAGACGAGGCAGCGGGAAAACAGATCGAAGAATTCGTTGGTTTGAGGTCGAAGTTGTATTCGTACAAGATGGCTGGAGTAGACCACAAGAAATGTAAAGGCGTTAAGAAGAACGTCGTCAAGAAATCTATCACTCACGAAGATTATAGAGACTGCTTGTTCACCAAACGAGAACAATCGAGAAAGATGAATGTCATTCGATCCCACCTTCACGAAATCTACACCGAAGAAGTCAACAAGGTGGCTCTCTCAGCCGACGATGATAAACGAGTGATTCAGCAAGATGGCGTCCATACTTTAGCATATGGTCATTATTCTCTAATATAAAATGAGCGTTAAACAAATCGATGTCGAAGGCGTAGTTCTTCCAAATCAACCGCTAACGAATTTTGAATTATTGGATGCTGCGAAGAAACTAAATATTCTGAATTTTAGAGGTGTGTTCTTACGAGACACCCTACCGAAGAAACCTAGACGGAATGAGTGTGGAATATTAAACCTAGACGATTCTAATGGGGTAGGACAACACTGGGTCGGCTTTTTAAAGAACGGTAACGAGAAAATATATTTTGATAGTTACGGTCTTCCTCCTCCTACCGAACTATTAAAGTATTTACGGCGCCCGGTGTTTTATAACAGCGAACGCATACAGCCGGATAACGAAGTGTTTTGCGGTCATTTGTGTTTGTATGTACTGAAGAAAACATGCAGCGACGGATGCGAATTTCAAGAAGTTATAAACGATTTACATTAAACTAATAACTAATCTTATTAAAAACGATGCCTGTTGATAAATTTGGACATACAGATTCTGGATCTACACAACGAATAATTGCTGGTGGTGTTACTCTTAGTCAAGTAAATGCTAGTTTCCTTCGAATGGATGGAGCAAACCCGGCGACTGGAAATCTAAATATGAGCGGTCGTAGCATTAAAGGTCTACCTACAACGAATTCTTTGGAAGCAGGATTGGATGAGGCTCTAAGTCGGGGACAAGCCATAGATTTGTTAACGAATCGCGACGACGAACGAACTGTTTCGAAAGTGTCTAAAACAGGTGATACCGTGACTGGCGACCTATTCTTAAGCATCGGTAGGGACCTTAAGCGGGTGATGGGATGTAAGGATTTAGTTGGAAATAAAGTTTTTAATATATTGTTAGGAAATACAACGAATAAAATAGAAGGTCGATTAAACCAACCAATTATATTACAATCGACGGATGGATTTCGTTTTAGAATAAATGATGAAACCGTCTTAGAGATGGTTAAGTCAATGGATGGCACTCCTCCGTCTAAAATAAATGTGTATAAGCCCATCTTTATGCATGGTGCGCACATTACAGGCCTACGCGATCCCGGCGGCGATGGCGATGCAGCGACTAAAAAATATGTTGATACGACCGCAGTCGGACCTGTGGTTAACGTTTACACTTTATCTTACCAAGCCATAGCCGCTAAAACTCTCACAAGAGTTTCTTTCGAAAGTGTAAGATTCCACACCGAAGAAGTCAGCAGTGCGGGACTGACTCGTTTCACTCCTGGTAAAGCCGGATACTATATCGTTTCGACGTACATAGACTTTTGTGACACTAGTAATGCCTATCACGGTAACGTCTTCCTGTATAAGAATGGGGTGTCGCACATGCAAATTGCGGGCGGAGGGGGTACGGGAGGTTCGCATAACAATTCAACCGGAAGTACCATAGTTTTTCTAATCGGCACCGATTACCTCGAGATATTCGTTTATTCGACCATCGCTACAAACATATTAGCTAGAGACTTTTCAGCGGCATTCTTGCGACCTTAAACTAGGTCTGTAATTTTAACTGTAGAAACCTATCGCGTGTATGCAAACGATAGGTTTCTAAAAATGTAGAAATCTTCTTATTGTCGAGAAGACTCTTCGCTTGGGTGTGCGACTGCATCGATTGTTTCATCGTATGCTCTCGAAGTCTCTTTATCGATCTCGTAGATTCCGTCGTACACCGTAATTTCGTATCTGTTTCTCCATACTTTTCCGTTATAATACGATATTAAACGGGCGTTTTCTCTGTGAGCTTTAGCCGCTTTATGCATCGACGAATACTCGACGGTCTCGCCCGTTTCCAAGTCAAAAATAATGACTCGTTTCGGGTTGTTTCTGATACCTTTCAATCTATCGTATCTACCATCGTCATTATATTCTTTTCGACGATCTTTCCAATATTCTTTCAGATATTCTTTTCTCGTTAATTTCGGTTTACCTACCAGGGAGTTGTCCTCGGGAATCAATCCTTTCTCGATCAGCAGCTCTACCAATTCCGGTTTGTTGAGATGAGCGACACCTTTAATCTTATTCTCTTTCGCTAACTTGTGTAATTCTGGCAGCTTCATTTTATATACTACAAGATTGTCTTTAAACATGAAATACATTTTTCATACAGATGATTAGTACACTACGCTCATCTTCTGTCCATCGGATTGGAAGTTTAGCAACTTATCCGAAATTATAACCGCGTAACCTTGGGTATCAGCTGGAACCTGAGCGTTGAAAGTAGCTTTGATTTGGATATCGACGACCGACGATTTCAGTCTTTCCGACTGTTTACTAACATCGAAAACTATGAGCGGATATAGATCTTTGTAATCGGCTGGAGTGATGTTGCTTTGCGTAATCAACGGATCCATTCCGTAGAACTTTTCGCTGAACGACGCCGCGTCTCTATAGGCTCTCGAAAATTTCTGGTTGGGAAACGATAGATCGTAGTCGACCGCTGGATATCTCTCTTGATTCATCATGACGTACATGTTTTTGAGGTTGCAATGATCGAAAATCGAGGGGTTATGTTCTTGGTTGCCGCTTCGATCGGTTTGAAATCCGACGACTATCCACCTAGGTTTTTCAGGAGCCGTCTTAACGCTAAGACGCCAACTAAAAGTATTCGATTGAGGAACCCCTATAGTATCGCATTGTCGCGCTCGATATGCGACGGGTACCGATGCTTTCGATTCGATAGTTTTGTACAATTGCATCTTCTCCTTATCCGCTGGAGTAACGTGCGGCATAAACCACGAGATTTTCACGAGGTCGACTTTCCCAGCATCCGCGGCAGCGAGTCTAAAAATAGCGTCGTCGTCCGATTTGCGAACCATCGTTAGCGTGTGCTTAAAACCGTACACTATTTTATCGTAATCTTCGCAGAATCCGAAAATATGTTTAAGGGGTACTACGAAACTAAACGTTCCCTTAGTCGTTGGTTTTCGAATAAGATACGCTTGACGAACCGCGAAACCCGCGTTATCCGCTATAACCGCGGTTGCCCCTGTATCTTTACACCATAATTGATTGAGACCTTGCGCTTTAGCGAAGTCGTCTGGATATTTAAGCAAACCCAGCATCGTCGTTGCTTGGCCTGGGTGAAATACCGTTTCGATATCTTGATTCGATAGGGAATACGCGATTTGGCTGAAAAGATGCAAGAGTCCGTTATTAGCGAGGGCTGCGGCGTCACCATTAGCGTACGCCGTATTCATTCCATCTCCTTTAACCAACCTACCTTCGAATAACAAGTAAGATTCGGCGGGATGGCAAAAAAGATCTTGGGTTTCGATATTTATACGAATCTCACCGGGCGTGTTAAACCCCGTTCTCGCTGCCGGTTCGTATTCGTGCCATTCGTATTTTTCGATTCCTTCGTCGACCTCTGAGGGTGCTGTAATGTTTAGAATATTCGATTGCATTTTATTTACTAAAGATTATTTATTTAAACTCACGCGAGTTTCAATCCCGCTCCGTTTTTGTTGAGAGTACGCACGAGATCTCGAATGGACACGGCATTCGAGGAGGGTCTGTTAAGTCCGTCACCGGCTAGTATCTTATTAATATCAGTAGTTCCTACATCGTTATCGATTAGCCGTGCTAAGATAGCCGCATTCGATTGCGTAAGCGCTGGCGTTGGTATCGTTTCGGCTACACGCGGCTCCATAACCGACGATGCTAAAAGTTTAGCGGCAGCTTTTTCCATTACTCGCTTACCAGCTTCTACGGCGGTATTCTTCCCAACTTGTAGCGCCTTTTGGGCCAACTCTCTCGCGGCGTCTTTACCCGCGCTAAGGGCGGACGATGCGACTCGTTTACCGACATCCGAAGTGAAGAGCTTCTTGAACACTCCCGTAATAGTATCCATTATTCCCGCTCCTCCTATAACGTGTTTTCTCTTAATTCTTCTATTAGCGATGACGAGCATGTTTTATAATCGCAACATTAAGTTTTTATACTGTTCTTTGCCGATAACGTTTTGTCGCAATAGTTCATCGCATATACCGACGATCTCGTTTCTCACTCCCGTATTACCCGCGTCGTAGCTAGCGAAACGCAGACTCAACATTTCTACTAAAGCATTCGAATCTTGTGGAATTACAACGACTCCTTTACCCGTCTTCAACGCTTGTTTCCCAGACTTCATCTCCCATATCGGTTTAATGATGTTTCTATACTTAGAGCTTCTAGACGATTTTGGTTTACTCGGATTCTTAGGTTGCCTCATCGCATTCGTCGCGTCTAGGATCTCGGCGTAATCGGACAGATCGTTGTCGTCGTAAATCGAACTGTTCGGTTTAGCCATAGTCACTAGCTCCCAAAGTCCCGGAGTACCTGTATAAGTCTTCTCTCCAACTATTATATCATCGTTCTGGAACGATACGCGTGTGTCTCCGATATAAAATTTCCCGTCTTTTGAATTTAGACCGAACGTCGTATCGGTAGACTTGTTATTAGAAGCGTATTGGGACAAGTATTCCTTTGCCACGTCTCCTAATTCTAACATTCTAACGTCTTCTACGGGATCCTCGTAAGCCTCTATCGAGGGATACTGCGGAAGCTGTATGGCTTTTAACGACGACGATATCGACGCGGGAAGCGCCTTTAGAGCGTTAGACGTGGCTGCTGAGTTTTCCTTAATAGTTGATAACAAAGCGTTTTGTTCTTTCGATATGGTCGATTGCGAGTCCACGATCGGCTTGTACAACTTTACCAAATCTCGCTGCAATCCTATATCGCCTAGTTTCTCGGATAAATAATCTCGTTGAATGTTTTTCTTCGTCTTCAGAAACTCTTCGACGATATAGTCTCTTTTGGTGGGATCGTTAATCTTTAGAAATGACATTGTTTTTTAAATAGGTGTTATAATGTTTTAACACGTTTTTGAAACACGCGTTAAAACATTGAAATGGAACGAACGTGATTTTTTACGTTTTACGTTCTATGTTTTACGTTCTATGTTTTACGTTCTTCGTTTTTCATCGATTTCCCAAACGCGTCCTTCAACGACTCGGCTATAGTTTCTCGATTTTCCGATTTTCTGATTTCTTCTTTCATTTCATTAAATTTCACGCGCTCGTTTAGAATTAACGAGTACTCCTCGTCCGAAACAATATCGTCTTCCAAAGCTTTCGAGATGCAGTCACTGATCGCGATGAGTCTCGCTTCGGCCAACGTTTTAATCTTTTCGTGCTTCTCCGCCTTTTGCGTGAGCTTTCTGTTAATCACATGCCCGATCACGCCGAAAACACCCGCTCCAACCGCCAGTGTTTGTAGACCTATCGCGATAGGTGCCGCGACTATCGTAGACAGAACCGTGATCGCTGAAGCCTGCGAGCCCAACGCGACCAGAGTCGATATACCGTCTACTACGTTGATAATCCTAACGCCTTTACGATACTTTTTACCTAGAGTCTCTCTTTTATCTCGTTCTCTTTCGATTTCTCTTCGAATTTCAGTGATCTTCGAAACTCGGTAAACATGAGCGCTTCCAGCGATTTTCGTTTTCAGTGGGATCTCCATTCTTTTTATGATACAGGACATAATTTTTTAAACTGCGATTATTTTAGGTAATTAACGAAACATAGCGAATCGCCTTCGATTATATTAACTACCGAATCCGTGTCGTTTTGAATAGTAATTTCGATGTCTTCTACTTGCCCGGTAACGATTCCATCTCGTAGACTCGCTTCGATTTCCTGTCTAAGCGAAACAAGACACGATCCTTTTGTCATTCGAACTCCTAGTCCTAACGCTACTGTAGCTGTTTCTCTAGGTTGAATCGTTATCAGTTGTTGCGCAAAAATCTCCCATCTTAGTCCGCCCAGTTGTCTGCAGGGCGTATGCGTCGCTTGTTTCAACGTCCAACGCACCTCTTTCGGTTGGGTTCTAACTTCGATCCGACGAGTGGGTCTCGTTATAAATTTATGAATAGGCCTGTTGAATCCCGACATTTTATTTATACGAGGATTATCTTTTAAAGCAACATACCGAGAATCGGAATATTTTGGAATGGTGAATTAGGACCTAGTATAAGTCCGCTACCCGTTTTCATATACAACCCACTACCCGTTTTCATATACAATCCCGATCCCACCGAACTGCCTTTCGACCACGGAGACAGATACAACCCATTTCCATCCGGTCTTACTTTACAAGCCAGGCCGCCTTTGTTAATGTACACTACTCCCGATCCGCTTATTTTATCGATAATTTTCGAAGTAGCTGCTGAACCTAATCCGCTTAAAGCGCCTTGTGCTAAACCAGGCAGTACGCTTCCAAGAAGGAATTTCCCAGCCGTAGCTAGAAATGGTAGAATAGCTCCGATAAAACCACCCTCGACTTTAGCGTTATATATTAATTGCGTTTTACTCATTTTGATCGTCGTGCCCTTTCCGTTCTGGCAAGCTTTCGCCGCTTTGTTAATTTGCGCTTCCGTAAGAGCTAAAATGTGGTCCCCATCCAGATCATCGTGAGATAGTCTAATACTAACACCGTCGGCTCCCGCTTCAAACGCTCGTTTAATCTTGTCTTTTTGTCCTTCCGAAACATTGACTTTGAAGTTCGCGTATCGATTCATTTTATATATAACTAAGATAAACTTTTAATAGTCTTCACACTTCTCTGATATGAAACTTGATCGACATCGCTTCCCCTCTAATGTTAATTAGTTTTCCATTTTGGTCGGTAAGTCTCGTTTCCATCGATGAAATCGTATTCATCGTAATAGGGAGATAAATTAAATTAGCTGGGATTTGGACGATCTTATAACCGGGTCCAACAGTAGGAAAAAAAGAATATATGACGTTCGTCGTCGATCCATTCGAGTACGAACCCCCGATTATATCGCTAGTTACTCTAAAGCTGTCTATGTTCATTATGTTCACGATGTTTTCCGATTCGAAATAACCCTCCATATATGTCCCGGGAGTGAAACCTAGGACCGTTCTGATCGAGTTGTCTGGTGTGAAATCAACCCTATAATTCGGCGCAATGTTTAACACCGCCTTCAACGTATTAGTGTTTGCTTCTAACGTAATGCAATATTCTTCGTTTGCGGTATCGTAATGACCGTTCTCTTTCATAATTTTCTTCACATAGTCGTTTATATCCGCGAGTTCATAGGACCCTTCCGGGATATCTACGTCAAACCACGTCGCGCCACTGTCCGGCGAATACTTGAAGTTGTCGTTGCTTGCATCTATGTTAGGGAACACGTAGTAAGTATACAAATCGACTAGAGCCATTTCGTACTTTTTGGTTTTATCTAGTTCGATTACCGGATTGTTTTTCGTTATAATTCGTGCGGTTCTGCCCTTTTCGTTGCCCACTAAAATGTAAAACGACGATTTCGTATTCGTGTTAGTTGCAGTCTGTGCCGTGTTCACCTGTATCTTCACGAGGAGGTCTTCCATTTTTACTAGTATATTATATTATTTTAATTCAGAATTGGGGATGTAAAATTCATCTAATCCACGTCGGTATTTACCGCTGTTCTTCTTGCTCGTTAAGTCGATAACTACGAATTGATGCGGTTGTTTCCACGTCTCTTCGCATAGTTTTTTGAATTCCTCTTTAGGCATGTCCGTACTTACATGATCGTTGTAGATATGAGAAACATTCTTCATGTCTTGTGGAAATAAACAAATAAAGTTTGCGTTCTCTCTGATAGTCTGTCTAGGTAATTTAAAATAATTCTGTGCGAGGTACAAACAGTCGACGTTACTATGTCTCCCTCTGATATAATACGTTTCGCATTTGTTCTGCTTCTCCAAAAGTAAATCGTCAAAAATCATCAAGTTTTTCTTTTCACGGCTCAGCTCTCTCGGATCGGGCACATCTTCCGCTGATTCGTAAAACCTGCATTCGATATCCGACTTGTCTCTTAACTCTTTCGCTATCTCTTCTACTACGCATTCTGGAGAAACATCGCGTCTCATTATCTCATCTCGAATGTTAAACAGTCTCATGATCACCTCTTTAGGTAGTTTTTCTTCGAATGCCTTCTTTAGAATTTTGTACTCCGGTTGAAATAGAGATTTTCCGAATACTTGCAAATTGTTATAGTCGAGCCATCCGGGTCTCAAAAGTAAGTTTAACACTAACGCCGTCTTACCACATCCCGATTTTCCTACTATTACACCCCTTATACTTCTAGGTAATAGGTTGATATTAAATCTTTTCGACTGTAAATCGTTCCACGTTAAGTCTTTCACTTCCATTTTAAATATATAAAAGTTCTATATTAAAACTGAAATGTATTGCGTAAAGTGTAGAAGACAGACCGAAACAAAAGATATACAAGATGCCGTGGCTAAGAATGGGAGACCCATGCAACGAGGTGTATGCGTTGTATGCGGGAAAACAAAAACTCAATTCGTAAAAGGAACCGCTACGAAAGGTGGAGATGTAGTCGGTTCGTTGAATGCAGCCACTAGTAAGATAAAGTTACCTTGGGCTAAATATCCTGGTGAGATGCATCTTCCAGGTCACTCGTTTACAGGACCTGGGACAAGACTAGATTTGAGACTGAATCCCGACGGCACTCCTAAAGATTGGAGTAACCCCATCAACAGAGTAGATAATGCGGCTTACCATCATGATTTGGCTTACGATCGACACACTGATACGGCTTCTAGGCATGTTGCTGATAGAACGATGATTAATGATTTGAATAATATTCCTACCCCTAGCTTGCGGGAACGTATAGAGATGGCCATAGTGAAACCTATATTATCTACTAAAGTAAGTCTCGGGTTAGGTTTTAAAAAAGCTTAAAATTACAATCCGATCCGAAATGGACTGACGAGCTCGCGGATGAACTACATAAACCAGTAGTAAGGCATTTTAGAAAGAGAAAAGTCTACGTTAGCGGGATAGATGAGATATGGGCGGCTGATTTAGTAGATATGCAGGCCTTCGCTAAAGATAACGGTGGTGCGAAATACCTGTTAACCGTTATAGATGTGTTTTCTAAGTACGGCTGGATCGTACCATTGAATGACAAGAGTGGGAAATCTACAGCAAGCGGCTTCGTGAAGATACTCGAGAGCGGACGAAAGCCTGTTAAATTATGGGTAGACAAGGGAAAGGAGTTTTATAACAAAGACGTAAAGGCTTTGCTCGAGCTGTACTCTACGGAGAACGAAGAGAAATCTTGCGTAGTCGAGAGGTGGAACAGGACGATGAAAGATAAAATGTTTAAATACTTTACAGCTAATTCAACGAGAAGATATATCGACGTTTTAGACGGAATGGTTAGTAATTACAACAATACGAGACATTCTTCCATCAAAATGACTCCCGCGAAGGCTAGTATGAAAACGAATGAAAAGACTGTATTTATGAATTTATACGGTGGAGAAGTCTCACAGCCTGTTGCGCCTAGATTCTCGATTGGAGATAAGGTGAGAATAACTAAAAAGAAGAATATCTTTTCGAAAGGATATCTCCCTAGATGGACGGAGGAGGTTTCTATAGTATCCCAGGTTCAATACACAGATCCACCAACTTACAAGATTACTGATTCTAATGGTGAGGAGATACAAGGCTCATTCTATGAACAGGAGCTACAGAAGACGACTCAAGAAATATTTAGGATCGAAAAAGTGATTAGAAAACGCGGGAATAAATCACTCGTTAAATGGCTTGGGTACTCGGACTCCTTCAATTCATGGGTAGAAAATGAAGCATTGATGACGTTGTGAAACGATTATTCAAAAATGCTATTATGAAAAAAGTTGTCCCAAACGCTTAGTTTTCCTACTACTTACTCAGACTCGTTCAATTCGTGGGTAGACTTAGTGATCATATGATGGTGAATAATATCGAAACTTCCTACCAGACTAACGTCATAGTCCTCCTACGGTGTTTCCGTCTTATGACGATGAGTCTGCCCGCGTTGGTGTTAAACAAGCTGTTTCTTTTATTCTGATAGCTTGTGACCATGAATGTACGCAGACCTAGGGTATATAATCATATGGTGTGACCAGGTATCCTGTCACAAATTCGAACGATGTGTGACAGGGTCGTTTTCAAAACGTTTTCAGACGACGCGTGACAGATTTCTGTGAAGAGTTTTGAAAATTTCATACAGAGCCTGACGAACGATAGACCCGCGAATATTAGGAGAAAAGAAGTTACACGAGTTGGTGAAGGCGCCTAACGAACTGGCTTTCTTAAAGAACGAGGCTATACGGGTTTGAATCCTAGCGTTTGATGATAACATCGCTGATTGAACGAAACCGCACAGACCCAAACTGTTGCTAACCTCTCTCCATCAAAACAAAACAAGGGAGACGCCATCAACTAAATATACTTCACAAATAACACCCACTATCTATAAAAACCTGGTATATTTAATTCAAAATGTAACATACCTTTTGCAACGGCTCGGTGCGGTTGTTTAAACAGCATCTCAACATAATCAAGAAGAAAGACTATAGGCTTACATACACGAAATCATATAGATGGAAGGATGGATGGAGCATAAATTTTATTAGAACAGCAGGCCGCTAATGACTATGATGTTGATGATACTATCCTCATTTCTGAAGGTCGGAGACGGCCTCCACAGCCCTCCCTATCCTCCATTCCTCTCTGTCAGACGGGCGTATGACATAGGCCGTTATGAATGGGTTTAATTACGTGAGAGGCTTAATGCCGCAGGCAATCTCGTTGCGTTGAACAATTGTTAATTGTTTGTCTCGCTGCAGCGGAGAGCCGTTCTTCGATTACTCGCTGCGTAATTAGTTTCAACGAATGCGGCGTCGCCCTATGAGGGGCTTGTGGGGCATTATACCCCATGTCTATAGGTTCGTACATGGCGGAGATTCATCATCCATTGCTATAGGTTAGTAGGCGATTTTCAACCTAGTAGGAGGCGATTTGAACCTAGGATTAGGTGTTTTGTCCTCGGCAGCAACATTCCTATCTACTCACATAGATAAAGCTCCGTTGTTGTTTTATTTGTTCAGGTGATTTCGGCGGATGTTTCGGGTTATTCCTCGGAGGAAGCATTCTCTCCTTCTTCGAGTTTTTGGATCTTGTCATTTACAACCTCATAGTTAAGATGTCGAGCAGAAAGATTGGTTTGTCGACCAGGATCAATGTTTGACCAACGTCAGGAGTCCATGATCCTCGTCCAAAGTCCGGAGTTAAAGTTCATCCTTTTCCGGCTACAGACAATCTACCTTTGGAATCGGTTCGAATTAAATGAACACTATGTCTCGAACAGATGGTGTATTTTTAACACAAACTTATATTTGTTTAATTTTAACTTTTTCTTAGATGTTGCTGTCGCCATTATTGTGTGGTTATTTGTAATTTAAATGTAGAAATGCTTTTATGTGTTACGTAAACGTGATATATCGATGGTACAAGAGTTATTTTCCATAGTGTCAAGGTCGTCTTGTTGCAGTGGAAATTTGCAATTAATTTCTTTGAATGCGTGTAATTTGAGCGTATTCTTAAAGGCCCTTCTTTAGTGTTTTTTGTTGACTATTTGAAGACGGCTTTTCGCCCTATCTGCGGTTCGAAGATCAACAAGAGACGAGTAGCCTACGATAATCGCACAGTGTATCGTTAATAATATATTGTCGCCCGAATAGCATAATTAGCAGTAGTCCGAATGAAACGGTAAAGAAAATGGAACGATTCCGGGAATTCCATCAATCCCTATGCGAACATTCGATACTAAACATGCGTCAGTTCGTGTGCTTAGATACTGTAAAACTTTTGCCAGTTGACGAAGCGTATTTGTGAATAAAGTGTTTTTTAAAAGTCTTCATGAAGTATAACTATTTTCAATATAACTTATTGGTTGACTACGTGAGTCGTTTATTGACTCACGAGCAATGGATTGTTTACGGTTATGGATCTAGGCTGGACTCTGACAAAAAATTAGGTGAGTTATTTTATGTAAAGGAACGGAAGTCGATGGAGAACCCAGAGTCTGAAGTTGATCCCGTTTTTAAGAGGCAACTAAAGGTCTACATCTTCGTCAACTGAGCAATGACCGATAGAATGTATATTTATATATTTACATAACGCTGCTTTTAAACTCTCGACGACGACGATAGTGTTTTTAACCAGTTTCTCTGTGACTATCTTGCTACCTAATCCTCTATAGTTCGATATCCCAGTAATACGTTAAGAAATTAAGTGTTTTCAAGTTGGCAGGGCTCATTTAAAAAAGCACATGCACACGAGCAATGCCAGTTTATCAGCCATCTAACTACTACTACTACTACTACTAGTACTAGTACTACTACTCCTACTACTACTACTGCTTATGCTGCTGCTACTACTGCTACTACTGCTACTAAAGCCTTCTATTGCTATTACTGCTACTGGTACTACTACTACTACTACTACTACTACTACTACTGCTACTGCTACTGCTACTGCTACTGCTACTGCTACTGCTACTGCTGCTGCTGCTGCTGCTGCTACTGCTACTGCTACTGCTACTACGAGTGGCGGAATTGTAACTAGAACTGGATCTGCAGTTTAACGACAGCTCATGGAAACTAAGGCCGTTGATGTGGATAGGAGGCTATTTTTTTTTTCTCAGAGAGGAACAAACAGGAAGACAGTTATGGTGGACTGACTTAGATACAGGTGAGCAGCAGTCGTTATTTGAGATCTCTGGTACCTCCCGATGTCTTGAAAGTTAGCAGCATGCTAAATTTCTGACGACCTCCATGGAGTAAACTGATCTCGCTGCGTAGTACTTGGCTGCAACAATTAGGTTGTTGCTGGTCGGATCAGCCACATCGGAATCTCCTATTCAGTAAGTAAAAAATTACAGAAGTGAAGTTTTTAATTTATTTTTTTAAACTGGTAGTTGACTTTTTACGTTTTAATAACTAGTAAATAGGCGCATACTATTTCAATACTATTTCAATAGGACCTTTTACGCGACTATTTTAAATAGTAGTATCAATAGTCAAACTATTGACATACCATTTAAACAGTATTAGTATTTAAATAGTACCCAACACTGAGCTAACGTAATTTTTGCATTTTACTCTCAAGCACATTAAAGTTTCTAAACTAAATTTACATACCGTGATTTTTCACGGGTTACAGCTAGTTCATGTCTTAATAGATGGGGCTGCTTAGGGCAAACGATGGAGTTCTACAGCTAGTTCATGTCTTAATAGATGGGGCTGCTTAGGGCAAACAATGGAGTTCTACGATCGTCGACTTTTCATCAGTTACAGCTAGTTTATGTCTTAATAGATAGGGCTGCTTAGGGCAAACGAAGAAGTTCTACAATCGTCGGCTTTTCATCAGTTTGCCAAAGGTTCATCTCGATCTTCATGTTCTATCTATACCAACCACAGACTTAAAGGCTCTAACTATATTTCTGAAATATTGTTAACTCCTGAGCAACTAAAATCTGCATCGAACGATAGCTCCAGTTCTATTCCAGTTGAGAAACGGACCAGGAATAAATGCCGAAATCAATACGTTTCAAAACTAGTCGTGTGAATTGTGGACTGATCATGCACAAGCCGTAATTTTGGAACGAAATCAAACTGTCATGCTGCTGTATTATAGATACATATTTGTTATATATTTGGTATTCAACAGATGCGAAACTCGGCCTTCGCCTTATACTGATCATGGAACAGTACGAAAATGTTCCTGTATAAAATCGGAACACTGGCATTAAGGTGGGCCAGCAACATTTGCATTTCATATCAAGCAACGAATAGCCGCTTCGACTTCTATACAAAAGATTCAGTTGATTGATTTAATTTTGATTGACACGACGCAGTTGATTCACTGCATCGAGTGACTAATGTATCGTTGATTTCAGATTCATTTCGTAGCTATGCTGACCTTCCTCAAGTCACCGATTCCGGTTTCATCGTTGCACCAAGCTTCCAGATGTTGGCACAGCTTGACCATCTTACGGTATAACTGTACATGTGACATTTTTAGACATGATTGCATATTTTCCAAGTCCTATTTTATTATCCAACTTATCTTATATACTAGTTATGTCAAATGCTTTGTGCATTACGATATCGGCGTCTCAGTTGAATATTCAGATCAGATTAGGATTCATGTGTTTTAACCATGGTTAGAAGAAAGAAAAGAAGGAGGGGTTCAAGCTAGTTTTCCAAGTAATGTTCTTGTACCTTTTTTGCTCCCTCGCATAGGTCTTTCCCCTATGAACTTTGCCCGTGAGCACAGCACCTTCATTGTGTAAATCGTAATGCATGTAAAATTTTTGAGGCACTGAATAATAAGAAGTTACTGCAGAGATATTGTTTGGCACTGTTAATGAAATTTTTTACCACATAGAACACAATGGCATCGGAATAATACACTATCAGAAATTTCAGACTACCTTTTTTCTTTTTAGTAGAATGCAACATGGTTACTTAAACGTTTGTACTTCCACGTATAGGAATATTCACGATGGAGTGCCACAAGGATCATATTGTCCACTATTCTCACTTTGTATAAATGATTTATTATCAACTTCTACGGAATTCTTATTCTTGCTATTTGTAGATGACATCCGAACACTCACCTCTAGTAAATTTGTAGTGTTGCTTCTTACAAGGGCATATCGAGAATTGATAGCTATTGTGTTGCATCTCAAACTTGTAAAGCGCCTCTACCCAGTGCCCATCAAGCAGAGGCGGTTTGTGGTTTAGATTCAATAAACTCTTACTCAATCATTTCATTTAAATGCGCCGGACAGCCTTTCATCGGACTCAAACCAGGTATCAATCCTCAGTTGCAGGTGCGAAAAGCCAAAAACTTCACCTATGTTCATAAACTAGTGTTTTCTAGCACCACTATTATTATATATTGGCGACAAAATATACTGCTTGAAATGATTTTTCATCACCAATAGTTTGCGACAACTTATAAACAATGCACCATTAAAACATTAAAAGCCACTTAAAATGTGTTTACGGTACCTGGGGTAATAGGGTAGACCAGTTTTCAGCAGAACCTGTACTTTTTGCGTGATTAGTTGAGCAATAACATAAAATTTTTAACGTAGGCCTACAATATTCTGATTTCGTGTAAGAAAGAAGAAGGAGAAGAAGTCTCACGAGAGGCAGCAATGTGTATAAAGTATCAGCGACTTCATATTCTCAATCTTGGCTTACGAGGCGAGTCCCATTTCTCGCCGTGTGATCATTGTACCGACAGTGTACGGTGTGTGCTCATTATGGCTGAGTTGGCTTGGGAGCAGGTGAAGAACTCTCGAAAGAAATGTTAGCCGCTGGCTGGAATTTGAACTACGATCTTTCGTTTGACAGGATCTTACTTTAATTTAAGAGACGATTTCACAGTAATGATCAACGTGGATATTAAAAACTCAGTCATTGGATATTAAGTGGATATTTCTGGAAATTGAAAAATAAAGTGATATGTTGATTCATTGTGACGAACTTATCTTGAATTCCTATAGCGTGGGTTCACCCCCACTACTTTTGAAGTCGCATTTACTGTTTTTACCGCATAATTGTTCTAAGTGTTAAACAATCATCATCATCATCACCATCATCATCATCATCATCATCATCATCATCATCATCATCATCATCATCATCATCATCATCATCATCATCATCATCATCATCATCATCATCATCATCATCAGTTCCTGACGCCAGCCATTTGACGGCGATGGGTAGGAATAAATTATCTCCATTGTCCTCAGCAGTGTTTTTTTTCAGCCGGAACGGCGTTCGGGAACCTTTCTCAGCTACTAAAAAATAATTTATTTATTTTAAGAATAAAAACAATAATTTAGTTATTTTAATTTAATTTCCGTGTTTCTGAACTGTTTTCAGTGGTTATTAAAACCCCTCCCAAACCCAATCCCGTTTTTCTCGTGATTTTAGCCCGCCCATAATTGTTGCGTTCCGGAACCTATTGTTCCGTTCCGGAACCTTTTTTCTAGAAAAAAAGCACTGGTCCTCAGTCATTTGTCAAGTCTGTTGCTTCGCTTAGTGTTAGTCCAAGTGATGTTGTGTCCTCAGTTATATTATTTATCCTGCGTAGTCTTGGTCTGCCTTTGTGTCTTTTTCCTTTGAATCTGGCATGTAGTGCACTGTGTGGGATTCGGTTAACTGGCATTCTCTCTACACGTCCAAACCATCGGAGTCTTTGTTGAACCACTTTGTCTAGCAGAGTTGTTTTGATGCCTAATGATTGTCTTATGTCATCGTTTCTTATTTTCTGCAGTCTTGAAATCCCTGCAATCTTCCGCATGCAGCTCATTTCTGCTGCAAGAATTCTTCTTTCATCTTGTTTTCGCATTGTCCAACATTCCGATCCATATAGGAAAATGGGTTGTATCATTGCCTCGTATATTTTTGTCTTGGTTTCTTTGTTAATTCTTTGCTCCTCCATATCCTGTTCATTATTCCAAATGCTTGTGAACCGCGTCCAATTCTTCTTTGTATGTCGTTTTCGTTGCTGTCATCTGCATTTATTAGCCCTCCTATAGATAGACGAACTGTTCTACTTGCTCAATGGCTTCTCCTTGGATTGTGATAGTTTTTTGCGCCCGTTTGGTCTTTTCAATCACCATTGTTTGGTTTTCTCTGCGTTGATCAAAATCCTTGTCGTTTCCTATACAACTGCGTTGTCCTTGTACTGATTTAATCTTTCTATGTACACGCCGTAGCCTCAGTATCTCGCAAAAAGTCTCATACTAGTCTAAAGCTAGTCCAATCCAGACCTAAGAGGTCTGAACTTACTCTGAAGGGAGCGGTTTTCTATTAGCTAAAAACGACACATTAAACTATTCACAATTTTGAAGTGCATAGACTTTATGAATCCGCGGATCTCGAAGTAAACGTAAGAATTTCAAAACCATAACAACATTGTACGAAGTTTATTTGCTTATCTTTGACGGAAATCAAAGATTATTTGGCCTTAACTAGGGTAATTAACTCACACTTGGAAACTGCTATTTAATATTATCTGTATGCTTTTCTTTTACTAGGCCTACTTACATGCTTTTCATTGAAACCTATTCTATAGGATTACCAAATGCTTTGTCTGCCTGTGTGTTTGCAAAGACTGCTGGGTTTCAGCTAACCTCCTATCTAATCGAACTTGCGCTGGGGGTTGAAATGACTCTCGCTGCGTTCGCCAGCCGATCTGTAACTGTTGTTCCGATACTTGATCGTGCTTACGACACGAGTCTCAACCAGACGCTTAGCACTGTCCGATAGCGTCAGTACTTTCAGCAATAAATAACAACTGTTAATTTAACTCTGCTCTGATGCGGTAGGTACTGTTAGCGTTCTTGTTTCAATAAATGGTATTTCAAGTAGAATTTTGTGTTTCACAAATTGTACTCTGTGTTTAATATTCTGGTAAGTATAGAGCATGAAATGAATTGATTTACAAGGGGAAACGGGTTCCTAGTTTTATCGAGCCTTTTGTAGTTTTTGTTGTCGTTTAGGCTGAATATCTAGGTCCTCCTTGGGGAAGATGCTCTTCAGAAGACTACGAGTTCTTCAACTCAACCGACCGATACACAACGGCCAAGTGTCAACTCGAATGCAAAACGAGATCTCTTCTGGAAAACTGTGGCTGCAAAGATGTCTACATGCCAGGTAGGTTGACACAGACCAGTTCGACTGTTTCTCCAGCCAACTGATCTCTTTCTTCGCTCAGTTGATCCAATTTCTTGACAATGCTAAGTTACTAACGCTTATTAACACGAGATAAATGCATTTAATTTGTTCGCTGGATGCTTACCTATCGTGTGTAGAATCATCGAATGGTAAGATATTAAGTGCGATATGTAATGAAAATTATAGTACTGCGTATGTACGCGCCTGTTTAACGATACTTGCATCATGAATACTTTGAGATATTCCAAGAACAGAATACAAATTCAATTGTACTGGATTTGCGGAGAATCCTGCGGCTTTGTTCTCACCTGGATTTAAGCTGAACTCCGATCAGGTCGAGCAGGTGCTCGGCGTTGAAATGACTATCGCAGCGCTCGTCAACCGTTCTGCAACTATTGTTCCGATGCTTGTTCTTGCTTACGATTCGATTCTCAAGCAGACACTTAGCATTCTCAAATTGGAACTGCGCTCAGCACAACAGATGGTCATCAACAGCGTCAGTTCTCTCAACCAGCAGCTTACCATCTTCAACGATTCTACTTTCATTGGAGACAGCTTTGTCAGGTATGAATATGCCATAGAAAGTAAAATTTCATTGAATTGACATCTCAAAGGCTACTAGAACTTCAGAGACTCTACAGGCCCTTCAGAGAGGAATTCTTGTAGTGTTTGTATCATATTGGTGGAATCTGGTCTAATAAGGATAAAACTAGCCTTTTAGATATCTGTCAAATAGTTTATCTTTGAAAGTGAAGAAATGTCGTTGCTGCATTTCTTTAGGAACAATTTTCTTGAAGTCTACATTTTCTACGGAGAACTGAAGTATCGAACCTTTGAACAGAAGACTGGATACGATATGGTCCAGTTCCTTAGTAAGTTCAGAACCCTATGTGCAATAAACTCAACCAATTAATGCTTACGCTTAAGTGCAAGCGTTACAGGTATTTAGAGTTTCATTGTCAACTTTTGTACTCATTCATTCATTCATACAGAGAATTTGTATGGCGCCTCGTCAAGGTTATCCACTCAGAAGCACTCTCGACCCAACCCCGGCTGAAGAGTACAGTCTTGAGATTTGAGTAAATTGTAGCGGAATGGGTGCTTGAGACCAAGCGAAGCGCTACAGATTGCAGGGCTAGCGATGGAAAAATACGGCGCTGCGGGGAACCAGAAGCTCGGTCTGCTTAGAAGAGCGCAGGGAACCACGGCGCTGGATGTTCAGGGTGGAGCGGCAATGCTCTCGCAAATACAAAGGGCCTCTCCCACAAGGCAGCGCCACAATAGGGCAGAGACCCGATAGGCAATACGCTTCGGGATAGGAAGCTAATGCAAAACATCCCGCATGTACTCTGTGGAATGGTCAAATCTCGGGATGCGACCAATTAGGCGTGCCGCTGCGCGCAGGACCCGGTCCAAGCATCCAATCCGAGCCGCTGGGAGACTTGACACTGCAATAATTGTCAAGGCGAGAGGCGACAAATGAGTGGACCAGCATGGAAGCGACGGTGGAGGTTAGAGAGCGAGAGACCATTCTAAGCTGGCGCAGTTGATAGTAGGCCTGCCAGTTACGGCAAAGCAGGTTTATGTGTTGCGCAAAGGTCAGCTGTTTGTCCAGTATGACACCAAGGTCCCGGACCGATGATGAGAAAGTGAGCAATGGAGACTCCAGGGCCTCAAAGTCAATCTTGGCAAGCTGCCGAACCAGATTTACTGGGTCTTAGCAGAATTTAGGCACAAGCGGTTGGAGGACATCCATGCCTACAGGACTTCAATGGCCCGGCCCATGTCACGAACTGCAGTTATCGCTGCCGAGGCCGGACAGTGCAGATATGCCAGGGGGTACCAAAGTCAGCAGTAGGCCCATATAAATAATGTATAAGAGTGGACCCAAGACGGAACCCTTGGGCAAGCCATACGAGCAGAGACCCATGCAGACTGTGTAAATATAAACTAAATTACCGTTTTCCTGAAGCCTAGTACAAAGGCCGCACCATCTTTCTCTCTGTTCGGCTATAGACAAATGGTGACAGAGAGGCAGACGGGCAGAGATAGAGAGATCCAGGTATATTTGAAGTGGCGAAAATGCACAAATGTTACTGTAAAATTTTGTTCAGGTGATTTCGGCGGATGTTTCGGGCTATTTCTCGGAGGAAGCATTCTTTCCTTCTTCGAGTTCTTGGATCTTCTTATCTACAACCTCATAGTTAAGATATCAAGCAGGAAGATTGGTTTGCCGACAAGGATCAATGTTCGACCGAAGCCAGAAATCCAAGATCCTCGTCCACAGTCCGGTGTTAAAGTTCATCCCTTCCCAGCTAATGATACTCTACCTTCGGAATCGGTTCAAATTAAATGAACACTTTTCCTTGAGCGCATCTTGTCGTTTTAACTTAACCTTCAATTAATTGTTAGTTGCACTTGAACTTTTTTCTCAGCTGTTACCCACATAAATGTTTAGTTATATGTGAGATACATATTTTTAATTAGTTGCACGTGTTGGTTGAACATTCATCGTTGAAATATTTTCTCACATGTTTTACAGACATAGTCGTTTAGTTATTAAATTTTATAATTTTAATATGTAATTAGTTGCACTTGAACTTTTTCTACCATGTTTTGCTGACATAATAATTGAATGAGCGCTTTGCCTCGAGCACATAATGTCGTTTTAACTTAAGCTTCAATTACTTGTTAATTGCACTTGAACTTTTTCTCAGCCGTTGGTACCCACACAATTGTTTAGTTATTCGTAAGTTAAATATTTTTTTAATTACTTGCACGTTTGTCGAGCATTGACACTTGGAACTTTTTCTCGTGTGTTGTTACTAACATGATGGCTTAGTTATTTCTAATTATAACATAATTATAGTTGCTTAGTTAATTGTAATGTAAATATTAGAGATATGCTGTGTGTTGTGCAAACCTGATTTATCGAAGATACCCGATAAAGTTTCAGAGTTTCGAAAGCTTTTGAGGGACACTGAATTCCTAGAATGCTAAATTATGTAATATACATGTACACGTACTCTTAAATGATCATTTATAGCGCCTTTTGAATGTGTTTGAAAACGATCCTTCGCAGTATATAGGCCTACAGGCCTAAATAATATCTTTGAATACACCCATACATATCGTGGAGTATGATGCACAATATGGGTTCATATTACCCAGGTGTTGGGGTGAGATCTACGATTATTTGCTCAATTGTTTCTAGCATGTTGGATCCTACTGTTGCTATGGTTTTTTTTACAAATCGGAGTTAATTCCTCGGTTCTTCTTTGTACGTTTGACGGTATTTTGGTAGCGTATCGTCTTTGCATACATGACTCTACGAAGAAGGATGGGCATTTTCCCCTCGAGTTTTCCATCTAAGTACCGTGAATGACGTCTAGAACCGGGTCATTTTCGTGTCTGCTGAGAAGAGGCGGAGGGTCTTCAGAATGAACTCGGCCGTTAGTCGCTGGTGGCGCCTCGACCAACCGACCAATGCTCAATGTGGACCGTAAGTGAGTAAGTCGATTATCTCTGTATGCGATGAACGATAACAGGAATCGTTTGGCTGGGTACACGCCTGTAGGTGGGTGCACCATTGGTAACCCTTCTGGTTTCCTGTGCATTTATGTTGTACTAACATTGTTTTGTTTACTAATGACATTTCTGTCGTAATTACATTGTTTTCTTTGCTAATGACAACTTCTGTCGTAAATACATTGTTTTACTTGCTAATGACATTTCTATCGAAACAGCACATTCTTCTGTTTGCTAATGTCATATTTGTCGTAATTACATTGTTTTGTTTGCTAATGGGATTTCTGTCGTAATTACATTTAACATCATTACAGGTAGAATAAATGTCCAGATGTTTTGTTTAAATAATGCATGTATACAAACAAAAGAAAACTTTTTTAAATGGCACATAAAGTACGCTGAGATTAGTTCCTCTTTTGCACATTTATAGCATAATTTAAGTGACTTTATTTAGGCCTACTCTACTTTATTCCAGAAATGCTACACGCAGACTGCGATTTCAGTCGAAGTGACTATCTAGTATCTACTTTATTCCCTGTCATAGATATTTTGATAAAGGCGCTATAGAAGTAATTAGATTAGATTATTTTATTTCCTCAATACGCCACATACATTTGTCCGCACAGACTACTCATCATCACTTTCTAGCAGACAACTTTCAATATGATCCTTGGTAGACTGAATCTTTTTCACCCGCCCCCTACAACATATCCAGTACTGAGCAAACCAGAACGAAATTTCAATGTCATCAGGCATTTCATCGAAAACTAAACATCATAAGATTCAATACAGCAAGAAATTTATATAACAGATGTCTACAAAAGGCTTTACAACTTTGCAAACAATGTTTATAATAATTGCACAGAACGTCCAAAACTCAAGACATTAGTTTTTGGAAGTGCATCCAATTTTGCACAATCGTTTTACATAAAAGACGTTATATTAAGAACATTTAAAATGAACTAGCATATAATATATAGTCGAGATTACAATGATATCTGCAGATTCTGTTTTCCATCCAGGAACAAAGCCTGGAAAATCGTTGGATGACTTAAGATTTGAAACAACATAGGGCATAAAACATAAGCAATAATATAAAGACAACTAGTGTTCAAGCTTCACACAATTCACACGTCTGCAAATGAGTTGAAAAACAACCTTTTGAGAGACTTATGTCCGCTAAATTTAACAATTTAGCGACGAGCTTCATTGGTTCCTTTCGGTGTAAAAGCGTTAAGGTAGACTCTGCGTTGTCCAACTGGAATTCGCTGAATGGCTGGATGATCTCGTCGAGGATGCGAGCGATGATTCGGTTGACGCCGGCGTCATGAGGTGATTTGCGTTGAAGGATTGTTGCTAAGCAGAAGGTCGTCCTTGTGTGGCAACGATCGCTTGGCCAATCAAGACAAGTCAAAACGTTTATTGACACCAAGCGCCAAATTCAAGTACAATATTGCATTGATTCAATCTATTTAAGTACTTCACTGTATACAGTAGCAATACCATTTCGCCTACAAATGCCCAGTATCAAGGGTTAAACCAAAGGAGAAAAAATTGCTCCGATGACAGGGAGCCCAATTTCCAACAATTTCCATTTTTTGCACATGGCAGCATCAGTGATATTGTAAAACCTTAATACTTACATAAATATTGCATCAGTGTTCTTCAGTTTCTGTGAAGAGGCGTTATATAATTCTGAGATTACATTACATCTGGACACTTACTATTGCGCCTTCTTAGTACCTCACCAAAGCGCAGATTATTTAATGTTAAATGGCATTAAGAACAGACATGTCATTAAGAGCAAGCAAAACAGTGTGTGTGTGCGTGTGTGTGTGTGTGTGTGTGTGTGTGTGTGTGTGTGTGTGTGTGTGTGTGTGTGTGTGTGTGTGTGTGTGTGTGTGTGTGTGTGTGTGTGTGTGTGTGTGTGTGTGTGTGTGTGTGTGTGTGTGTGTGTGTGTGTGTGTGTGTGTGTGTGTGTGTGTGTGTGTGTGTGTGTGTGTGTGTGTGTGTGTGTGTGTGTGTGTGTGTGTGTGTGTGTGTGTGTGTGTGTGTGTGTGTGTGTGTGTGTGTGTGTGTGTGTGTGTGTGTGTGTGTGTGTGGAGGCGGCTCTTTTGCATGCAGGTGAGCATCTGTTGCTGGGATCTGTAGCATTTCATTTATGGAAAGTACTCTTTCATACTTTCGAAATCTCAGAATACTGTCGTTGCCAGACATAAGCAAGTTGCAGATTGGTCTATTCATGTTTTGACTCAACATAAGCTATTGCCAAAAACGTTCGCCAGTAACTTCCATTAGAATTCGGAGTTGTATTGTTACTTCACCAGATCTTGTAATAAGTTTCACAAGGACTTTGCTCTGCGAAAACTAGAGTTTTCAATTCCTTATCGTGGACCGTGTGTATGGAATTCACTGCCGACTCTTTTGACCAATGGACCTACTCTAAGTATTTTTAAACTAAGACTTAAACAGTATCTTCATGACTTAGAATGCACCTAGTACTGTTCTTGGACAAAATGAGCACTTATGCAATATTTATGTAGCATCGTACATGTTCATTCATGCACGTTGCATGTTGTCATAAATACTGTCCTTCATGACGTATTAATTACAGTACACGTAAATGTAGTAATTGTAAATTGTAATCGCCTCTGTAGGAAAAATACTTGATATGCGTAAGAAAGATGCATAAAGCGCTATACATGGAAACACTTGCTAGACGTTCACATGCATGCAATGGCGCTGACAATGGTTTTGGTACTGCGAGGCATCGTTTGGTAAACATATAAGCTTACTAAACTAAAACCACCAATTAATAGTCACACTGAACTTGTTCTGTGTGAACTACAGCGTTCTGCCTGCTGTATTTGAAATAAACGAATATACATAAGGCCTACATAAATGGTTGTTTGTTGCCAAACCAAACGGGGGAACACATCTGAATTCTGTGCTGACTCCGCTGTGCACATTGCTGTCTTAATGGCGTTACAATAAAATCATCTCACTTACTACAATGGCTACCTAAGCAGCGTCGTTTTGTATGTACGTTTCTGGACTTTATCAAGCGCATTTTTTTAACCCATCGAAAGCGCTATGAACATGGCTGTCTAAGATTCATGAACAGGTGTGTTTTAACATAGCTAGGAAAGGATCTTCAGCAGAATTTAAACAGACAAACTCGAATATCAACGGGAGGATTGTTTCAAAGGGATGGGCCAACGCATGAGGCTGCACGGTGCACTCGTGTTGACGTAAGGCAGCGAGAGACTGTATTTAGTATGATTGGCTACTTGTAATTGTTAATTAATAAAACTCAGAATACGATATACATACGATATACATGTATATACAGAATACGATATACAAATAGATAAGGAGTCTGAGTATCTGAAGTGAATACCCGGTTGTCCAATGGTAACTCACAGAAGCTGGGAATGAACTTAGGCCATTCATCTATGATCAGACTTTCCTGCTTCATTTTAGTCACAGATATCGGATATCGTTGCTATCGTTTTCTGCGCTACATCTCCATATGATGTCGGCGATGATACCGCCATCTGAAACAAGGAAGAGACAGGTGTTCTATATGAAACAGGTAAGAGACAGGTGCGCCATCGTACCTGGTTTGATAATTACTATCATGATAAGAAGCAGAATTCTTTAAGTTCTTATTGAACTTCAACATCATTTAAGCTAGTATAGTGACTTGTTTCTCCTGTATGCGTTTGTTATGCTACTTCCATGCTAGTCATGTAAACCTTTGCATAGCATTACTGAATCAAGTGTATCAAGTGTGTTTGTGCAAATTGCTGGGTTGAAATGACTCTCGCTGCGCTTGCCTACCGATCTGCAACTGTTATTCCGATGTTTGTTCGTGCTTATGACACGCAGACGTTTAGCATTGTCAGGTCGAAATGCGCTCAGCACAACAGGCGGTCATCGACAACGTCGATGCTCTCAGCCAACAACTAACCAACTCCAACGATTCCCCAATCATCGGAGACAGCTGTGTACCCTTAAGCAGAGCAATTGATAAGCTGGCACCGTTCATGCACACACGTTTTCTACGTGAGTGAACCCAACTTGGTATACGTTCAGATATAGGAAGCAGTGTATGGGACGAAGAGCAGGAACCAAGGTCTTGACTTCAACTGCGGTTCACGACCTTGGCGTCGTGCTTGAGTCGGACATGTCCATGAAGCGGAACGTCGCACATACGCTTGGCCTTTGCTTTTCTCAACTTCGTCTAATCAGGGGATGCGTCAGGTCTCTGCCGATCAAAGCAGCCTGAGCGGCCGTCGCCTGTTGCGTCACCTCCCAGGTCGACCGCTGAAATAATCTGCTGGTAGAAGCGCCTTTGTATCTCCTCGATCGATTGCAGTCAGTGCTCACTGCGTCGGCGAGGTTGATCTGCAACCGGCGGAGATTCGACCACGTTACACCGCTTCTGCGCGACGTCCTGCATTGGCTGCCTGTACCGCGTCGCGTCGAGTTTAAGCTTTGTTTAATCGTCTTCAGGTCACTTCATGATGCCGCGCCTGGGTACTTGAGATACTACTGCAGTGGTGCACAACCGTCTTCGGCCAATGGCCACTAAACAATAAATTCCCCCATTCAGTGTGTCCCAGGAAGAATCAATTCCACAAGTCATTTGGTCCTAGGAAGAATCAACTCCACCAGTCATTTGGTCCGATCTCAAATGAAAACACTCCCGTAGTGTTTATTCGCAGTGTGGAGTGTTTTTGTCCTAGTGTCAATTAACTCTCCGGTCATTATCCTGCTATGATTAAAACACTCCCGGAATCTTTTTTCGGGAGTCTATTCAGCCTCCAACACCGGCTCTTTTATAGTCGCTTTTTCTGTTGGACATCGCGGGCCACATGAAGACTTGTCGCGGGCCGGACGTTGTACACCACTGGACTACTGTATCGACACGCATTCGTCGGCGGCGGGCCTACGACTGGGATCGTTAAAGCGCGACCTACGTGTCGGCCTACGAAGGATGAGCACGCATCTTTTTCGGCTGCCGGTCCTAGATGCTGGAACAGTCTCCCTTGCGCAATTTAATCCGCCCACCCAGTAGAATCCTTCAAATCCAGACTTGTGACATGTTCGAAGGCCTATTTGGTTCAATTGGTTGTGCTGCGCCATTTGTATCGGCAAGGTTGTGTTACGACGCCATAGAAATCGTCGTTGTTAATATTAATATCAGTAGTAGGGGCCTATTATTATTATTATTATTATTATTATTATTATTATTATTATTATTATTATTATTATTATTATTATTATTTTTTTTTTTTTTTTTTTTTTTACCCGAGGTATATAATGATCCCTCAGGTGCAAGATACTAATTAATTATGTTGACTCTGGAGTGGCCGTCCTGGTCAAGATTCGGGAGAACAAAAGTGCTATGGAAGGCGACTGCGTTGAAACGTTGAATTACAACGGACAGGCGCTGGAACAGATAGCTGGTTTCCCTTGGGTCTCCAGAGATTTGGCTCAGAAGACGTCCAAGGTCTGAGAGGAACGCCTGTCCCACGGCGTTAGCTGGTCCCAAGGTTTCAAAAGCCAATGGAACAAAATGGTAGAGATGCATCAGTTCGGTGTACTTAGCGTTTTTCCTGGACTCAGCCAGTTCCGCTGCACCTCCCGCCCGAGTGGAGGTTGTGGGCAGATAAGAAGGGGCTACTGTGTCTGCCACAGTGACGTCCCAGGTCAAACAACGGCCCGAGCGCCATGGTATTAAAGTAAGGCCATCTGGTCGTTTACCGTCCGACCTGGAAAGGCCTGGGGGTTCCTTAACTGCCGGAATGCCCGCCTGAACGAGGCTTCTGCAGATAAGGTCATTCAGGACCGCATGCCGGGCGTGTCGGCCCGGGCCGAGACGGCATGACAGGCCATGCGAACCATCGGCGGTCACCAGAGTGCCGCACGGGCAGTCATGTGGATGGCATATGGCCGTGCCAAGGCGAAGGCCGACAGCTATTCGGACTGCCTCGTCATCCAGTCTGAGGCTGCACGTGCTGATGGGCAAAGCAAACAGCCAGTCACCCGCGTGTGGTGCGGAGACTGCTCTAAGTCGTGCTTGATGGTAGGCGCTGGTGTGAAACTGAGCAAGCTCAGTTACTATCCTCTGAATAACGGGTAATTATTATTATTATTATTATTATTATTATTATTATTATTATTATTATTATTATTATTATTATTATTATTATTATTATTATTTCCTCAGTTGACGAAGAACTAATGTTGATCTCTAGTTGCCCTAGAAAATCGGGTTTTAGTTCTGAAAATATTCCACGGTTGTCAAAACGCATTGATTTCTACGGGTGATTGATAGAATTTCGATTTTTGGCTTCAGTCATCTTTATGCCTGACGCAGTTGTTGACGAAATATAGTCTCGGTTGACTTAGAAATTAAATATGACGATTGTTGCTCGCATGTAAAGAGATGAAAGCTATTGTCATTCGTTGTGTCGCTTAATTACATTTGAAACTTTGAGCACAACAATGTTGGCTGTAGTTCGCATAATATCCAGTACCAAATTTAGTGCTTGGTGCAATGGATCTGCTGTAATCATTCATCGCGACTTTTGTAAACGCATTTTAAGAGCATTCGTTTCCGCCTTTGAATGGAACCGACTCGCAAGTCAGTCGATTGACTGTTAGCAAATAAAATACACAGCAGAACAGGCACATAATTAAGTGAGGGGGATGGAACAGCGGCGTCACATTTAATGCGACTCGATGTAGACAATGACATTGTTAATATTTATTGTAGCTTAAAATGATTTAATTATGTGGCTAGACTTAAACAAAGGACCGTTGCCTCTCACATAGTAATTCTTGTCTGGCTCTGTTCTTTAGTTGCGAACGTTCTTCACAACATGTAACAGTAACGCCGAAGCTGATATTTCTATTTATTCATAAGGTGTTCTTTGGATCTGTCTGTTTCTCTGCGATTCATTGCGTAGTACAATAGAAGACAGAGTATGATCTTTATGTTTCCTCATTTCTGTCTTTCCGCAAATCTCTTTCTCTCTCCGGTTATATCCGTTGCCTGCCAAGACCCATTTTTCAGCTGGTTCGGAATAATTTGTCGAATTCGATGTATAGTAAGTAGACAACGGGCAGAAATATGAGCGTCGGAGTCTTACACCAGGAATACGCGTTCGAAGAGAAGAGGATCGAGACACAGAACGGTAGATAACATTTCTACAGTCGTGTCTATAAAAATTGTCGATTAAGTTTCATTTTGACGGAAAGATTCAAGTTTATTTATAAAAAAGTAAGTAATTTCTTAATACAGATTTTCGGTATTTTTTGAAAGTTAATCGGCCATTTTCTCATTATTCAGTCTTGATTCACTGATCACTGATGTTGATTGATCAACATCAGTGATTGGCAATAGTTAACTATAAAGTTGCTAACTTTTAGTTTAACTAAAAAAATTAGTTTTAAGGAAGAAATTTAACTAAAAAAAAGTTAGTTGCTAACTAAAAAGTTTAGCTAAAAAAGCAGCAATATGCAACTATTTTTCCACAGTGAACATTGAACACTGTCAGCAAAAAACATTTTAACACTGCATGGTTTTAGCATTAGGCTAACAGCCTGTGTTTGCAAATTCATACACTACTTACAGTACAGAAACTTGGAAACCGCGATTGAAACAACAAGCAAATATTAAGTGAACGAAGTCACTAGCAGTCGATGGCTTAGCAACTGATTTCGACTTGAGGGCTTAGCCGCGGCGGCGACATTGTCAGACAGTGAGAGAAACTTATTCTAAAACTGAAGACCAACACTAACGTCGTCATTGAGAGTTTCCAAACTTAGCTAGGTCGGCGAGATGAGTCCTATGAGACTTCACCGGTAGCCTGCCACTGTATTAGTGTTGATTTTTGATATTGCTTTATTTGGTGGCGAATAAACTACTTACTTACTAATATTATCCATCATGGAGCTAGATGTCGAGTGGGTTGCTGCCAGGATGCGGTCCAACCGATTACTGCTCAACCCCTCGAAGACGGACTTCCTATGGTACCCAATTGTTATCTTGACACCGTTCCCCTGAGCGTCTGCGGGACCAAGACCTTGCTTTCACCTGCGGTGCACGACCTTAGCGTCGTGCTTGAGTCGGACATGTCCATGAAGCGGCACGTGCATAACGATTGGCCTTTGCTTTTGTCAGCTGCGTCTCATCAGGGGCTGCATCAGGTCTCTGCCGTTCGAAACGGCCTGTTGCGTCACCTCCCACGTCGACCGTTGAAATAGTCTTCTGGTAGAAGCGTCTCTTTATCTCCTCGATCGATTGCAGTCAGTGCTCACTGCGTCGGCGAGGTTGATCTGCAACCGGCGGAGATTCGACCACGTTACACCGCTTCTGCGGGACGACCTGCATTGGCTGCCTGTACCACGTCGTGTCGAGTTGAAGCTTTATCTAGTTGTCTACACTGTTCTACAGGTCACGTCATGGAGCCGCGCTTTGGTTCTTGAGAGACTACCGCATAGAGACACATTCATCGGCAGCCGGTGTCCCCCGTGAGGTCTTGTACGGCATGAAATTGTGTCCGACTCCGCCCACTCCCGTTGTCAAGACTGTATTTCACGCTGCAGTTGGGAGATAGTGTCCGACATGGAGAGGGGGGATAGAGCAATGGTAACACTCATGGCCAGGAGAGCAGCAGGGGAGCAGCAGTACGCGGTTCGATTCTCGCAACCCCCCTCGGGCTGGCGCCTTGCATCGCTGCCATAACGTGTGTTTGGTTAAGATATTGATAATTGTAGGCCCTACTGTCATGTTTCAATGTAATCTTACTGCGTTTGTCGGTTTGAATTAATAAAGAAAAAGATTAATATTGTTATGAAATAATGTCCGGACCAGAGTCGGACAGCAAGGCGACGTAAGAAGTATTGTGTTAACATTTGAAGTATCGTGTTAACTGACATGCGAAACAATATTTTTGTCAGAGGAGATGAGCAGAACAATAAACCGAGGAGTTAAATCTTTATTTTAATGCACGATGTTTGTAGCTGCGACAGCGCTGATGAGATTTCTATTTTTAGAAACAAATTTCCCCTTGCTGGAAAGGTGCGACGGAGCGAGTGTTATGTAAACAAAGTTATTATCCTTATCAGTCTTGAAAATTATTGTACACTAGGGTTATAACTTTTTTTACAACCTCATGTTCCTGTAGCTTAGTTGGATGAACTTTTGCCTAAAAACAAAGGAATGAACTGTCATTTTCAAATATTTTGAAAAAAGGTCACCCCGAAATCAAAAAATCGATTCGTGTATATGTCACTGTGTAATGTATTATGTAATATGCATGCAAAGTGCATACTAACACGTATTATAATACAGGAAAGAATGAGCTAGAAAATTTCATAATATGTGTACAATATTTTGTAGGTACTTATAATACTTGAACAATATTTTGTACATCGTACAATGTACAACTGTACAATGTACCAGGGTACATCACTGCTTATTGCTAAGAATAAATCGATGTTGCAGTTTTTCTTTGTTTCTGTAAGCACCATGAAGTTCCCACATTACTATGATTGCGCGTTCTGCGCACTGATTACTTCTTGGTATCTGGAGTACGGATGGCTCCTGCTTCCAGTGATTCTCCAATACTCACAAACCTTTTTTGTAAGGTTTAAATATTTCTGACAAGTTCTTGAAGTCATTTTTATTGTACATATGTTTAGTAAACCAATAGTCTGCCCAGTCATATGAAACGAATCTGCAAATCTTCTCAAACGTTTTCCCTGTTGTAAGGACAAGAATGAATGAACGGAAAGCAAGAATGGCTCTTGAATTCCACCTGGCATTGCTGATGTTTGGTATTTTCTTAAACTTAACCAGTGGAAAAAACCTTTTTCCTCAAAGAATCTGAACACCCATGTAACATGGTGTAACAATTTCATGTCATCTAACCAGCCTGCTTTATCGAGGATTTCTTCTGTTCCATTAACAAACTGTGCTTTCAGTTCCTCATACTTGTTCATCAGTTGAGACATAAGCGGATATCCTATGTTTGGAGACCTGGTGTTACCACCAAGTTCCTCATCCATGACCACCCTGAGAATCCTGTCCAGAACGTGATGCTGGCAACTGATAAAGTGTGGTTTGCTGACACCCATGCCAGAGAACAAAAGTTGCAAATTGACAACAACTCCATTTCTTTTCCCAGTAAAAGGAAAAAACTGGTTGTATCAGCAGTGATCATCTTCGTTGCATTCCATAAGTTAATACAACGTATGGAATGCAATCAAGAACTTTTGCAATTCCTGAAGCAATAGTTTCGGTCTCGCCATCTTTCACAAGCAGACTTTTACTTCGGTTCTCTCATTCTTCAGTACCACACCCTGATATTCATTTTCCTCAATATGCTTGCCATCAAAATGTAAGGATCACTGTTCCATCTGTAACTTTTCAATAATTTCCTCCTTCAATTTAGCCGCGTCTTTGGTAGCCTTTTTGCAATTTTCTTGTGTGACACTGTAGGCCTATACTGCCACTGATTTTTTTTCAAATTAACAAGTTCAGTTTGCCCACTATTTGGATTCTTCTAGAAAGTGCTGAACAGTTTTAGGAAGTTCCAGATAGCTGTAAAAGTTCTAAACGGTTCCATAAAGTTTTTATAAACGCTACTACTTATGAGTAGTAACGTTACATATATGGCGAATCAAACTTTTCATTTGGGGTGACCTTTTTTCATAACTGAGAAACATTAATCACTTTTTCAGTGTTTCTAAGCAAAAGTTCATCCATTTATGATACAGGAAATCGCTTTTTTGAAAAAAAGTCAAAAAGTTATAACCCTATTGTACACATTCGGTTTCGCGTTCCTATTACAAGTTTAGCTTGACAGTTGCTATCTGACGTCATCTGTCACGTGAACGAATGACAACATTTTTCGTACACAATTTCATGCCGGACAAGATCTCACGCGACACCGGTCCTAGATGCTGGAACAGTCTCCCCTTCGCGATTCGATCCGCAGACTCAGAAGAGTGCTTCAAATCCAAACTTCAGACGTGTACGAAGTTCTATTCTGTTCAATTGGTTGTGAAGCGCCCTTGTAACGGCAAAGCTTTGTTACGACGGCATAGAAATTGTTGTTGTTGTTGTTGTTGTTGTTGTTGTTGTTGTTGTTGTTGTTGTTCTTCTTCTTCTTCTTATTATTATTATTATGATTATTATTATTATTATTATTATTATTATTATTATTATTATTATTATTATTATTATTATTATTATTATTATTATTATGATTATTATTATTATTATTATTATTATGATTATTATTATTATTATTATTATTATTATTATTATTATTATTATTATTATTATTATTATTATTTTTATGATTATTATTATTATTATTATTATTATTTTCTCTGTTGACGAAGAACTAATGTTGATTTCTAGTTGTCGCAGAAATTCGGGTTTTAGTTCTGAAAAAATTCCACGGTTGTCAAAATGCATTGATTTCTACGGGTGATTGATAGAATTTCGATTTTTGGCTTCAGTCTTCTTCAGGCCTGATGCCTTCATTTGACGAACTTGTTGACGAAATATCGTCTCGGTTGAGCTGGAAAGTAAATAATATGACGATTGTTGTTCGCATAAAATGAGACGAACGCTATTGTCAATCGCTGAATCGCTTAATTATATTTGAAACTTCGAGCACAACAATGTTTTTGAAGTTCCCATAGTATCCGGTATCAAATTTAGTGCTCGGTGCAATGGATCTGCTCTAGTTATTCAACACCACTGTAGTATTGTCATATAACTCGTAAGTCAGTCGATTGACTGCTTTGTCAGCAAATAAAATGCACAGCAGAACAATCACATTATGTGAGTGAGAATGGACCAGCGGCTCCAGATTTAATGCGACCCGATGTCGCAAACAATGACTTTGACAATTCATTGTGGTTCAGTATACTTAATTATGTGGTTTGGCCTAAACAAAGAAATGTTGCCTCTCACCTAGAGGTCTATCAGATAGCCTATATTGATTGATTCCAAAGACAGTAAATGGCTCGAGGTGACAACGTTTTCCCACTCTTCTCACTTTGTTCTGTAGATGGAAACGTCGTTCGCAAAATGTAGCAGAAGCTGATGTTTCTATTTCGTACGTCTCTCTGTGTTTTTTGGATCTGTCTGTTGCTCTTTGCGATTCATTGCGTTCTAACTCGAAGTGACCATCGACTGAGGTTCTGTTTATTATGATAACAGCACAATAGAAGACAGAGTATATCTTTCTATCTCGTCATTTCTTTCTGCAATTCCATTTCTCTCTCCCTTGCCATTTTTCAGCTCGGTCGAATAATTTGTCGAATTCGATGTAAAGGAGACAACGAACAGAAATATGAGCGTCGGAGTCTTACATCAAGAATACGCGTTTGAAGAGAAGAGGATCGAGAAGCAGAACGGTATATAACAATTCCACAGTTGTATCTATAAGAAATCTTGATTAAGATTTATTTTAACAGAAAGGTTCAACTTTAGCTATAAAAAGTAAATAATTTCTTTATATAAAGTTTCGGTAATTCTTGAAAGTTCATCGGCAATTTTCTCATGATTCAGTTATGTTTCATCAATCAACAGAGAGCAAAAAACTTCTACGTTCGATATCATTAGGTTACAATATTGCTTAACTTATGATTACAGTGGAACAGTGATCGTTTCTTTGTAGTAGCACTCCAAGATGAAAGGGAAGAGAGGGATTTCAGTCGTCCGTGGCTATTCCTGTTGTCGGAATTCGCCATAGGTACAACGGTTCACGGACTCAAATTCCTTGCTGAACCATCGAAGTATCTTTGCAGGAAGTAAGTCTTCTTGAACTACCCAGTGGGTCATGGGTTCCTTCCGTTATCCGGCTTTCCAACTCTGACATAAACTGGTTTTCCATGCTCAAACATCCGCCCATTTTCAGGGCGACCACTACAAAGGCGTGGGTGCTAGTAACGGTGGAGTACTTCACTCTCTTGGACACTAACGCACGTTCCGCATCTTCGCCAGCTCCGATGGATGTGTGGGCAGGATGGGAAGTGGCGTAAGTGTGAGGCACTGTCAGGTCCCAAGCCAGGCATCTTCCTCGTGACCAAGGGATCAGTGTGACACCGTCTGGTCGCTTTCGTGTCCTCTTGAGAGGCCGAGAGGTTCTTTCTGAGCATGAATTTTCGCTCTGCTCAGCGCTCTCCACATTAAATCGTTCAGAATACCGTGCGCTGTTGTTTTCCGCCGCCTCCTCTACAAAGCAGTCGGTGAACCCTCCTGCGTCGAATTTTTCTCGGCAGTGGTGGCACAAGTGCGGTTAACAGGGTGTCGTACCTAGCCTCACACCGACTGCGATCTGTATTTCCTCGTCTGAGAGGCGTTAGCCCAAAGCATTCACAGGGGGTGCTAGCATCCAGTCACCGGAATGTAAATCTAATTATTGTTTAAGCGTTTCTATAGCGATTTGGACCCAAGTTGACTAGCGCAAAGTCGCAAAATTAGTAGTCCTATTAATCTTGTAGTCAAAATGTCTCTAAAGATCTTGAGCGGCCGAAGGCGTGGGAATACTGCCTGGAGTCATTTCAAGTAGGCCTAGACCCTACGAATCAGTCAAAGCGTATGTTGTTGTTGTTGTTGTTGTTGTTGTTGTTGTTGTTGTTGTTGTTGTTGTTGTTGTTGTTGTTGTTGTTGTTGTTGTTGTTATAATTTTTTTTATCGCCCGAGGTAAGTAAGATCCCTCAGGCTCTAAGATATTAACAGTGATTGAAAGGTTAAGCTTGGAGTACGTACGTGGTCCTCATCCCCGGAGTGTAAAGCCATGGGTTACAACGGAGATGCTCAGTGATATGGAAGAAAGAAGAAAATGGAAACACCTGAGCACAGAAAAGGCACGGAGGGAATACATCGCTCAGTTGCAAACACCGTTGAATGAAAATGGTCTTTATGACTTTGATTGTGTTCCAGCAACCAGGTGCACATGAATATTAACGTTGCTATTATATATCATACTTATACATGACATATTGATCAACCATATTTCAAGTATGTAAGTTAGAATGTAAATATGAGAGTGATTAAGTAACCTTGCAACTCGTCTGACTAATCTTAATGCAACAGAGGTTTAACTGAATTAATTTCCTGAATTAACGATGCTTATTTTCAAGGTTCATCTGGCTGATTTTGCTTCTTCTTTCGCTGGGTCTCTTCATTTACATGATCGCAACCAAAGTTAACCTGTTGACCTCTTACCAGAAGAACGTCAACATCGATGTTCTCTACAATGACGCGCTTCAGTTTCCTACAGTTACCATCTGCAACCAAAATCCATTCAGGTAAAATCTCTTAATCGCTTCCGCAAAATTATGACATACAGGAGTTCTTCATCAACAGCTGTTGTATTGTTCTCCTTCTCCTAATTCTTATCCACCTCTTTTTCTTTTTACTGCTTCACTTTATTCTTCTAATTTCCCTCCTCCCCCTCCTCCTGCTGTTTCGTCTCTTCTACCTTTTGCTCCTCTTTGCTCTTTTTATCCTCTTCCTACCATTTCTCTAACGAACACGGGAAAGAGAAAGAGAAATGGAGCAAAGTGGACAACAAAGACGGACATGACGATTATGCCAATGGCATCTAAGAAAATGTAAAATACTAACGTTATCTATTTGATCCAGATTGACTGCATTGCATGAGAATGGTCTACATGATTTGATCGTGTCCCACTACGGTCGCAAACCATCCCAAACAGATGAAACTGGTAAGAATGTTTATATAAGAAAAATGCACATGTGTATCAATCAATCAATCAATCAATCAATCAATCAGTCAATCATTGAATTTATATGACGCCTCTTCAAGGGCTCTATTCAGAGGCGCTCCCGAGCCAGGCCTGATCGTGGTCGAAAGTCTTCAATAGAGCGTAGAAGGAAGACGAGTGAGAACGTGGAGATAAGCAAAGGAAATATGGTAAGTCATTCCACACTGTTGGATCAACGACAGAGCAATGCTCGGCGCTGCATAGTAGCAGTGCGGGCAAAGGGAACCAAGAAGTCACTCCGAGAAGAGGAACGAAGGGCTGAGCGACCAGTAGAAGAGGAAGAGAGTAAAGATAGAGCTTAAGTAGCGAGGAGCTGTACCAAAGACACTTTGCCAAACAAGAGAGCAGAGCCGATACAAGATGCGCTGCCGAAGAGGAAGCCAGTGTAGAGTATGATGCATGCAGAAGGATACACTACCATAGCGAGGTAAAGAACCAAAAAGACGCGCCGCAGACCGCAAGACCCTCTCAAGGGAGGACAAGCGGGCTTGGGGAAGACCAGTGTAAAGAGAAGAACAATAGTCTAAACGAGAACATACAAAGGCATGGATAAGAGTAGTGGCAGCAGAGGTTGAAAGAGAGCGAGCAACGACCCTAAGCTGACGACGATGGTAAAAGCAGGAGCGAGACAAAGAGGAGAGGTGCTTAGTAAAGGTTAGTTCCTGATCAAGGATAACACCGAGATCTCGAACAGCGGAAGAGAATGGTATTAGAGGGAATTCAGCTGCAAGAAGGTTCAGGTCAAGTTTTGCCAGCTGCAGGCGGCTACCCAACCATATATTTAAGTGGAGTGTACACTTACTTTCGTTGATAAATGCACGTATTCATTCGAAGATCGTATGTTGCGTATGCTATAACTGCATATGTAACAACATCTTCCTAGTGCCTTTGAAGGACGATTCTGGATAACACTAAGTAATGTGTGTATATTTATGAGCAGCGGGTTCAACTCTAATGAAACAGGACTCCGATGTTCATAATCTTACTCGTAAAATACACACATCATTTGTCAATGATATTGAGAAGAATGTGCACTGTGGTTAATTAGAGCAGAAGAGTGCATCCAGACTGACTGCACGACTGGAAAATGTAGACCATGTTTGCAATTTGTTTGTTAGGAACTTGGTGCATGAAAAGTAATCCTCTCGTGCTTAAAAGGGACGCATTACGTCAATGTTTAAAAAAATGCTAGGCCTAATTGTTTCGGGTAATTCAAGTCAAAGTTCGCTTGAACATTTATTTATCTTGAATGTTGAAATAGTACGTGATGTAGAAAATTGTACAGAAGAATAAGTTTCAAAACCAACGGCTGATTAAAAAGTGGAGTGAAGATGAACTGCAAAAGGTATCTGAACATTTCTTCTAACATTTCACGTTCACCTTTTTTTCTCTGTCTTTCCTTCTGCCGATAGTTAATTGCGACGAATACTTTCTCTACTCTGGGATCTGCGTTATTCCGGATATTTTTACTGTGAGCAACATTCTTGTGGGAGAAGCGACGCGATCTGTCTGTCGGAATCTCTGTTCGGACATGTTTGATACGGAATGCAGCTCGTTCCTCTTCAACAGAATCGATCGCACTTGCATCATCAGCGCCTACACGGGCGAATGGCTGCCACGCTCCACTGCATCCAACTCTGCTGCTGCCTCTTTCAACTGGTCAGCTGACGTTAAGAAAATTGAATTCTACAGAAGGAAACGATGCCTCAGTAAGAAAATCTCATGCAGTGTATCAGCATTAATCCTTTTATGCTTAAGAAGGGGCAAGAATGTTTTGTCAATTTGTTAAAAAAAAGCAAGTCATCCAAGTTTATCTTCATGTTCCAGTTTTAAAACATTTTGATCAAGAATTTTTAAAGGGTATGTAATGCAAAAAGTTATACAGAGAGGATGTTCTAAAAGCAACGAGAGACGTAGGTGAGGTCTAGTCGTTAGATGTTTGCTACACTGTAGAATAGAGGTTTCGCAATTGATCGTTTTGAATGATTTTAATTAACGAAGCACTGATAGCATCAAGACAATTATTTTTTATTAAACTTCCATATTAGTCCCAGGTTGAGCAACCATCAGATTCACTACAATTCAAACAGAAAATTATAATCACTACACTGAAGAGCGGAGAAGCGATATTCATTTTGATCTGTTGGCAATTCCAGAGACACCTGAATTCTTCTGCAATTTCGAAGACAACCTTTGTCCTCTGGCCAATGATACGAAAGCCACCGAAACCTGGACTTTGGCACAACCCTATGTGCTTACAACGATCACCGTCGACAACACGCTGAACTTAGGTAGTTTTAGGCACTGCTTAATAGTCGAGAATGCGAAAATAAAACCTGCAGTAGAGCAAAACTTCCTTCATTTAAACCAAGGCAATTGGTCTTAAAATTTTTTTATATAGAGATCGTTTGCGCACAGTTCTTCTTTTTATCAGCAGGGTTAAGAAGTTTCACAGCCTTAAAAAAGTCATAAAGTAATTTTGAAAACGCTAAAACGGTGATGCGGTAAAATGTTTCGATTATAGGGCCTAATGGTACGAGTGTAAAATCTAAGGTTCTTCTCTGTCCTTGATATTCATGTTGAAGATCTAATCTGACGAAAGCCTGGTATATTTCAATATGTTGATGATCTGTTGGTGATGCTGGGACGTGTCTGTACGTTGCTGTAGGAATCGGTCATTTTCAGATGATGCTAACGACCGACCAGCGTCTCGGTTACTTTGCTCGCCTTCAGTCGCCTTACATGAACACAACCGGTCAGTGCGTTGAACTCTTCTACTGGATGGATGCGTCCGTCGATGTGTCTGTCCTCTCAGTCATCATCGTCTCTGAAGAGAAGTTGGAACAGACGGTCGCCAGAACTATCGGACAACCAGTGGCCGGATGGAATCGCATATTCACTCAGTTGCCCAGCGGAGTCTATCAGATCGTCATTGAGGGAAAGAGGGGAGGCGTCAGCTACACTGGATTGGCTATCGATGACATCATCGTACAACGATGCGAGAAATTCGGTAACGACTATGTTATTTTTATCAGCTGAATACTCTTCCTGCCATAAACCAGCAAATTGAAAAAACCGGGTCAAACCGTTGAAAAAATTGACTGATTAGATTTCCGTTTTTTAGTGAGTTGGTGGTAGATTTTGTTGAGATGTCAATATTGGACAAATCCAAAGATGCGCAGCGATTCTGCTGTGAGAACAGCTTTCAAGATGAAACCGTACAAGATCTAAAAACTGAAGAAGTAGAAAATGGTTAATTTGTGCAATTTCATTCGTCTTAACAGAAGCTTTATGATATCCTGGTTACACTGAATTTCGTATGATGCAATACAAGATATTTTAGCATCGCCTGTTGATGTTAGATGCTGAGCGCGAATGTCGTGTAAATCCGATGGGCAGCGGTTACTTTGGGACGATGAGTCGATCTGCTTCGGGTGAGTCTTGTCTGATGTGGGCGGATGTAGGAAGCGATTATGGACCCCAACTGCCCGAGGTCAACATCAAAGACAGTCGAAACTACTGCAGGAACATCCTCGGACTCTCGGCCTGGCCTCAGCCTTCCTGTCTCGTCGCTACCACCGTCGCATTTTCAGCCACAGAAATCCGACTGGCACCCTGCGAGATCAACTACTGCGGTTAGTGAAGCCATCACTGATGTCTAATGTTTACCAAGAAATTTATTGAATCTCTGAACAGTCTTCTCAGATAAATATCTGTTTAAAATAAAATCGTTCCTGAAATATCGTACACGGTTATCCAATATTGGACTGATCACGTGTCATAACGTCAACTTTTTTCGCATATTTGTGTTTTTGGTAAACCTTGGTCCAATTAAATAAGTTGGATGTAATATCAACTTGTGGATGAAGCGCAACATTCATGTGGGCTGGTCTCATTAATTATAAGTTAGAGAACATCATTTGCCTAGTTGTCTCTTGCAAACATCCTTTAGTTCAGTCTAATGGTCGCTGCTTTCTGTTGGTCTCGTCAGAATGCCGAGCCAAGAGTCACTTTCGATGTGAGGTTGGGATGTGTCTTCCGCGGGAACTCACGTGCAACGGGATTTCTGAATGCAGTGATGGAAGCGACGAAAACGCGGGTCTTTGCGGTATCTTAAAAAGTCAATCTGTAGAGATGACGAACTGTACGAAATACAGGAAACTTATACAATAAGGTTGCGCTTAGATAAAAGTCAGAAAAGTCAGTATCGACTCTTAAATCGAAAATCACACCAACCTTTGAATAAATTATCAGTTAAATGTAGTAACTTAAAACTCGTGTAGCTTTATTGCTCCATTTATTTCAGAGAATGTGTGTATAATTATGAATACAGAAACGGTAGCATAACTTTCGATAGTTTATAGTTTTTAGAGAGCGGTATAAACAAAACAGTTCTGAGATTTACGCATGTGTAGGCTACATAAGACATAGACATAAATAAATTGTCAGATTGAAACTAATTTTAGCGAAGAAGAGAAGTGTGAGCTGTGAATTTGAAGATCCTTACCTGTGCGGATATGAAACCCAGGGACAGAACTTTCTATCGTGGAGACGTAGAAAAGCCAGCAACACGGATGACATCAGCTTCCAGGGACCAATAACTGATGCCAGTGGATCTCTCACTGGTTCGTCCGTTCAACTTGTTTCGTCCTGACTCTCCATAACGCCAATTTCAATGTTTAACTTCAATTTCAACATTCAAAGCAGAATAAACATATCGGATGAGCCTTTTTTGATTGAGAATATATTTCATGTAAGCCTATAGATTTAACTTCAGTTTGAATTGCATTGATACGTACTGTTGTTTTCTGGGACAGTATGGAGTGAACTGAAGCTTATGGCTTTCGATTGGAGTTGTAATGACTACTCCTGTTTTCGATTTTTTTTTATTTGAGACGCAAACAAACAATATTAAGTTGCACTAAGTTGTGATTTGCATATAAATCTAACTTCAGCTATAATTCATTTTCTAAATAGATATAATTATTTAGGGACTTATATTCGTAGTCTGTGTGTTCTCTGTGCCGACGGTAGGATACTACATGATTTTCAACTCCCGCCTTGGCCAAGTGGGCGACAGGATGAGATTGATCTCTCCACTCATCACCATTTATCAGTCAACCCAACTGCAGTTCTCTTATTACATGCCGATCAAGCAATCGGACGGAGGATCCCTGCTTCAACTCTACCATGTTTCCAAGTTAGGAATTCAAGTTGAATTGCTGTTCGAAAACAGCATGAGTGCGGACAGCTCTTGGCGACGGGCAATTGTCTGTCTTCCGTCCGACTCGTACTACCTAGCATTTCAGGCAACAGTGGGAAATCCATTCGTGTCGGATATAGCGATCGATAGCATCCGGGTTTCAACGAACGAGCCGTGCTTGATTGCTTCCAAACCAAGGACCAACAGCAAGAACGGTAAACAGACAATTGATAATCCCAATGTGATTCTGCTTACAGATTTTATTTTCGTTGCAGATGTAGTCAATGGTTTCTCGTTTTAGTTATAGCTACAGTTATAGTTGGTATTACATGTTATTTATAGTCATAGTTATATTTACTGGCTTTTATTTTAGTTAATTGTTGTTAGCACTTAGTTACAATGTGCTCCCAATAGCACTCCGTCTGGTTCCTATGGGTCACTCCACTACTTTTTATGCTAACCTATAGACTGCTCTTTTGACCCGTGAATGGACTGGAGCGCTCCTGAGTAGACTGCGTGGAATGCCTATGAATGTTCCTTAAAATAATAATAATAATAATAATAATAATAATAATAATAATAATAATAATAATAATAATAATAATAATAATAATAATATAATAATAATAATAATAATAATAATAATAATAATAATAATAATAATAATAATAATAATAATAATAATAATAATAATAATAATAATAATAATAATAATAATAATAATAATAATAATAATAATAATAATAATAATAATAATAATAATAATAATAATAATAATATGGGGACCACGTACTCCAAGCTTAAAATTTCAACCACTGTTAATATCTTAGAGCCTGAGGGATCTTACTTACCTCGGGCGAAAATTAATAATAATAATAATAATAATAATAATAATAATAATAATAATAATAATAATAATAATAATAATAATAATAATAATAATAATAATAATAATAATAATAATAATGGTAGTGGTAGTGGTAGTGGTAGTGGTAGTGGTAGTGGTAGTGGTAGTGGTAGTGGTAGTGGTAGTGGTAGTGGTAGTGGTAGTGGTAGTAGTTTTTGTACCACTCTCTGCAGCGCAGACTTCTTTGTATGTAGGTGGATGGTGATACTTGAGATGATTTTGTAGATTAGTCGTGATATATCGGCTATGAGCCGGTGTCACGAAATAGAGTAATTGTAATTGTAATTGTAATTGTAATCGAGGATTTATATAGCGCCACTCATAAACAGAGGCGCTCCCGACCCGTGTCAGTGTCTTCACTGACAAAGAGAAATGTTTTCAGGCACTTGCGAGACTGGGCAGGAGACAGAGAGAGGAGGACAAGCCTAAAGCCCTGAGGGAGGTTGTTCCAACTGGAAGGGCCCACAACCGCAAAACTACGGGACTGGGCAGTAGCAGTGCGCATCCAAGGGACTAACAAGAGGCCACGGGCAGATGACCGGAGAGAGGCCCGACCAGGCAAACTGGAAACTGGGGTGCAGTAAGCCCTGAGATACAGCGGAGTATCCCCCATACAAGTATATCCCCTTAGCAGAATGGAGTATCCGGCCTGATGAATGTGAACGGGAGGGACTATTCCCCCCTCGTGTAAACGTATGCCCCATGAGTCGTACGAAATTATCCCCCGTCAAAAAGTATCCCCTGCAATATAATTACAAATTGTCCGATTTAAGTCAGTTAAGAACTACATCAGTCGTGGTCAAAGGCAAAGCCATTATATGCTACTTATTGTTGGTATGCGTGGGAAAAGAATCCAGTGGTCATTGACCACTGGTCAATGAACCTCGCATTAGCCTACTCTCTTTCTCTACTCTATACTCTATTTACTCTTTGGCAAGTTGTGACATTGATATCGGTCGATTCATTTCAATCGGTAGACCAGGGAAACGTGGGAGACAAAACGACAGTGTCATGAAAAGGGACTAAGGTGCTAATTAGTTGAATTGGTAGCTCGCGCTTGATATCGGTCGATTCTTATCATAGGTACACCAGGAAAGCCAGTGAAGCCATTTGAGGCAATGAACCAACTTCAATGACTCTTGTGTTCTTTATGGCGTTGTAATCTCACGCAAATTAAACAATGTCTTTTCGCATTATTAGTTGCGTGAAGGGCTTGTTGCGATGGATGTGTCTAAAACAAGGATGACAAATATCAGCAATCAGTTGCCAATCACAAACGACAGTGTCATGAAATGGGACTAAGGTGCTAATTAGGTGAATTGGTATAGCTCGCGCTTGATATCGGTCGATTGGTATCTCGGCAAATCTCGGCCGACAATTGCGTCAGCTCTACACAAGGCACCTAACCACATCTGGAACCTATAATGTTAAAGTCCTCCCTGCCAGCAGCAAAAGGACTTCCCTTCATGTGGGCTGTACGCAGCTGCCTATCCATTTGAGATTGCTTCCCATTTTGCCACGCTGGATGTTGGCTTCGGTGAGCCTTCAGAATTGCGGAAATATCTTGATAAATGTTTCAACGACAAGGTAATGCTGTTCCTACTGTAACTTCGGTTTGATTTACTCTAAATATTGCTTACAAGACTTGTAACACTTAGAGTAACTTTCTTTACCTATTTCTCGTTTTGGATTTTGATTACAGCATAGATTTGTCTCCCTGTTGCACTAGGCCTGGTTCCTATGACTCACTTTACCTTGTTCCTTACCAACTTAAAGACTACTGTCTCTAGCTGTGGTTGGACTGGGAGCGCTCCTGAGTAGATCACCTTGATGGGACGCTATTTAAAAGCTCCCTAATAATAATGATGATGATGATGATGATGGTGATGGTGATGGTGATGGTGATGGTGATGGTGATGGTGATGGTGATGGTGATGGTGATGATGATGATGATGATGATGATGATGATGATGATAATAGCTGCCTATCCATTTGAGATTGCTTCCCATTTTGCCACGCTGGATGTTGACTTCGGTGAGCTTTCAGAAATGCGAAAATATCTTGATGAATGTTACAGTTACAGTAGGAACAGTTTTAGTAATCTTGAAGTCTCTGAGAGATTTTTTTTTACCTCGGGGTCAAACATAATAATAATAATGATAGACTATCAATTATACGCATTTTCAATAATACCTTATGCCTGTGAATTTGTTATCCCCCGGGGGATGATTTTACACGATGGGGATAGAAATGGTTTATCCCTCGGATACTCTATACCGGTAGATTCCATCCGGGGATATTATTTATTCATCCCCCGGATAGCTTTAGGACGGATAGTCTGTCACGCGACACCGGCAACATAACTTCCCATCATTAACACCATCACCTCTGATTATACACGCTTTTATTTCTGACTAATTCCTAGTCTATTAGAAATGACTCCAGACATAATTCCGTCGTTAGCGACCGCTCAAGACCTTTGGAGACATTTTGATTACAAGATTAATATAACTACTTATTTTGCAAATTTGCGCTTCTCAACTTAATAAGTCGCAATCGCTATACAGAAACGTTCACAAAGTGATTGAATATAAAATACCGTAATGCGCCACTACTACAGAGTTATTTCCCAAATCCAAGATCTGGGACGAGCATAGGCTATTAGTTATAGTATTTTCACGTTCTTATTTTAGTCGATATTGCATTTTTTTTTAAATTTTGTAACGAAAACAACGATGAATTTTTTTAGTGTTATTTTCTTTGTACTTATTGTCAGCGCACTGTTGAGAACAGCGAGAGTTCATTGTGAGAAACCCCATTATTGATTACTTCGCTTTGCAGTAGTGTCGTTTATACACATGTATATAATATAATGCGTGAATGTATGCGTCTGGCTAAGCGTTAGATATTGGGCGCTATTGTCCGTTGGCCAACTGTGGATCTAATCTATAATTAGTTCTTTACGCAGGTGTTAGAATCACGCGGAAGATTTTACTGAGAGAGAGAGAGACAGACAGACAGACAGACAGACAGACAGACAGACCAGACAGACAGACAGACCAAGACAGAGACAGACAGACAGACAGACAGACAGAGAGACAGAGAGAGACAGAGAGTTAGAGAGAGATAGAGAGAGACAGAGAGAGACAGAGAGACAGAGAGAGAGAGAGACAGAGAGAGAGAGATACAGAGAGAGAGAGAGAGAGAGAGAGAGAGAGAGAGAGAGAGAGAGAGAGAGAGAGAGAGAGAGAGAGAGAGAGAGAGAGAGAGAGAGAGAGAGAGAGAGAGAGAGAGAGAAATTGGTTTCAAATAATTATTATTGTGTGTGAATTGCAAAGAAACAATTGTGAAAAGTGTTCGAATTGGTTTTTAATAAGGTGACAGCAAGGCTTCAAATTAATTGAGCTACTTGTACGTAGATATAGTAAAGTAAAGAAGACGTTTAAGTAAGGCGGAGTATTGGCTAAGAATCGAGTGACAATATCAATAGAGAGAGTGTTAACAGTTATAGTTAATGATATTTTAGTTATAGTTATCGTTACAGAAATCATTTTATTTTCGTCAACGAACATTTTCGCTACCGTTATCGTTAACGAGAATCCATTATTTCTGAAAGTGTTGAAAACTAATTTGCCAAAGAGAACTGGCTACTGTGGTCGAAAGTAAACAAACTGTACTGATCTTAAAATTGTGATTTCGCTTTCTTCATCAAAGCAGTAAGTTATATAAAAGTTACATTATTGTAATGCAATTTATAAAGGTTTACAAAACGTAAACTTCGGGTGTAGATGAATTTGTACAGCCAGAAAAACTAGTGAAAGAGAGGTTTTGCTGGAGATATGATTGGAATAGAATGCACTAAATTGTTTCTTGATTCTGCTGCTGATGATTTCAGTTGAGTTCTGTTTTGTTTGTTCAAGACAACAGAATAAGCGGTATGCCAAGAATAGCCTACATTTGACATCTTTACAAGAGATACGTACATGTACAATATGTCTGATTCATATTGTCTGATACGCTTAAATATATGAAGATGATACATCGCTAGGGGTATAGATGAATGGTAAAACTCTGGCCTGAGGAACATTAGATCTTAAAAAGTCGTGGTTCGATACCCGTAGCCCCTCTTGGTCGCCTCAGCCTTCCACTCTCTAGGGGAGCAGTAAACGAGCAGGTGCCTTGCAGGCTGCCAAGACGCGTGTTAATTAAGATCTTGCACAATTGTACCGTCATGTTTCAATGTTTCAATGTAACTTACTGCGGTGTGTCAGTGAGATTGTCAATAAACACGAATATTATTATAAAATGATTGATTGAAGATAAGTCATGCGAAATTAAGAGCTGACTATCGAGGCTGCAATGAATGTAATCTTTTGTATCTGTGGTTTTCCACTCCTAGGAACGACGTCTGTTAATTGCACTTTTGTGAGAAGCGACTCTTGCGGTTACACTCTGGTATCAACTTCATCCAACTTGGAACTTGCTTTCAATTTTAAAGAACAATCAAGTAGGTGCCACTTAGCATGAGTATGAAGGTTATTAGCTATTTTGAATTGTCAGTGATCCAAATTCTATTAATTGTGGTCCTAATGGAAATAATATAGACCGACCTTGTATATTCAAGTTTGAAAACCATGAAGCTGTTTTCAGCGCAAAGATCGTTTGCTTGTTAGGATGCCATTTCTTTAGTATTTAAGATTCGCTATTCGTGATAACGAATTCTTGATTACAGACAGAACTGGACTTAATTGATACCTTTTGCCTGTTTTCCGTCTTAAGGCAATAGGAGCTTTGATCGACGAGGAGCAAGGAGCCCATACTGAAAGACAGTTTCTGTCCTGTCAGTTACGTCCGCAGGACTCACAAAGAGTCCATGGTTTGCCACCAGTGGCATAATGCGGACCAGCTATGGACCCAACGATGGTCATTGTCTTGGTACTGCTTGAGTACCATAGCAATATTCTTATATGGAATTTGTTTTTTTTTAGGCCAGGTGGAGGCTTCGGATGAGTGTACACAGGTGTATCGAGACATGATGGGTGTTATCGTCTTCAAGATCTTAGCCTATTCTCCCTGTGACGAATCCAGGAGCGAGATTCAAGCTCCCAACGGTAGTATCATCACCATCGCTTTCAACTTCGTGCAACTCGACGAATTCGACAAATATCAATTTTTAACGGTGGGTTTTCATTAGGAATCATTGCACTTTGTGAGTTGGACCGAAATTATATGAATAAACATAACAGGACAGGGAGACCATACGATCGAGTAATGAACTGGGTGTTTGGTAGGTCGTTCGGTGTCACATGTTTGTAAAGTTATATTTCTCTTCAGGTATACACATGGGATGAGTTGATGGAAGATTGGCCATGGCAGTTCACAATATCGTACACAGGTCGACCGCCTAGTGTGTCATATAAGACGACTGCAGTGCATTTGACCTATTTCAGAGGCGTTGTTAACAAAGTGGATGAAGTCAAATACAACGTCACTTACAAAGTCTCCATGCCCAAGAACACAGGTAACGTATGATTATAACTTGGGTACGAATTATGGCTTGTAGGAGTTTGCGTAACAAGGACTGTTATAGGCAAGCGCAGAATACATGAAGAGGACACAGTTTCAACTTCACAAAAAATCGCATCGTCTTCTTTTACGATGCACACAGTGTTGCAATAGCATGTGGAGCCATTCACTGCCATGGACCTCTGAAAAAGGCGCTAAAACATGCCTAACAATCAGATTGTCTTGAAATATTTCGAAATGACAGGATGTAAATTTTCATATGCGTACGTTGATGAAGATAACTGATACCTTTTGCTGACTGCGATTTGTACACAACCACTGGCGTAAACTTGTCCAAAGTATTGAGTGGGGGGGGATTTGGCTATTCATTCTACACTTGTGGCATTGGGTGTACAGTCCATATCAATTATTGGGGGCACGTGCCCCGGCTGCCCCTCCAGAGTATACGCCTATGTACAAAATCTTCTGTTGAAGACACGTCTTCTGCATAAACGGCGTAGTTTCCGACATGTATGCTGAGGAAGTTTATACATCTCAATCAGCACACAGGCGCTGGTGGGGGAAGTGCATGATGGACGATGTTTAAACAATGTTCTACAACGTTGTTCGTTCAACCTTGTCGCAATGCGTATGTGGTTGCAGGGTTGCATATATGTTTATACTTTCTAATATAAACATTAGTTTGTCTTTACCTGTTGTCTAGATAATTGTTTATAAATTCTTAAGCACGTGAGCGGTGTTTCATTGTAGATCTGCTGCTAGTCTTGCGCATGAAATTACAGAATGAAGGACAGGTAAGTATCGGTGAACAGGTGGCCAGACTGATGTCTCCTGCATTCCAACTGAGCAAAGAGAAGACGTCTTGTCTCGTCCTCCGATTCAAAGCCCTGGTTCAGCTCAGAGTCATGCTCGGATACGTGAACAGCAGCGGAAGATACGAGGAGAGATTGCTCCATCGCAATCTGATGCCGATGTCTTCCGTCGATTTCTTTACTCTTCGAAGAGACGTTGGAGGTTTTACGGTCGAAGGACAACAGTTCGTCCTCGTCTTTGAGTCGAGAGGCCAACAACTGAAGGGAGATTTAGTCATCATCAGCGAAATACAACTTCAGGAGAACCAGTGTAACTGTAAGAATCTTTCAACTTCATAGATCCAGGGTATTGTAAAAGATGGCTAGGATGACCTTCACATTACATTTAATCAGTGGCGGCGCGCGGGGGGTTTAAGGGGTGCTGTCGCACCGGGCGGCCACTTGAGGGGGCGGCACTTTGGCTACCTGGAATATTTTTTTCGGCGAGTCAGTTACTGATTCGTGTCGTATACTATTTCCGTTACTTTAGCGACGACGTAGTAGTGTTTGACGTAGTGCTTTCTGTGGTCAACGTAGTGTTTCATTTGGAGCTATTACGTAATTCGTTGTTAGAAATTTCAATCAAACTTTAACATCGTAATTCAGTGAACTGTAAATCTTCACTGTTTATGTGAGCTTCAAGGTATTTCTTAGTCTTGAAATTGATTGTGATCATTTTAGGCTTGGTTTTTAGAAATAATGATTGCAAGAGCTTGATTATACTGATAATGTGGCATTGCCACTCCACGAGCAGTATGTCAACGCCGTGAGCGTTTGGGTGGCCTATGCTTTGCTTTTCTATTAGAAAACTAAGTGGAGTAAGAAAAATCAGACGAGCGCTCATAGCGGATTGCTGTCGTAAACTCGAATGTTATCCAAATAATTTGGCTTCCTTCTGTAACAGTATTGATTGAGTTGTTGAGTTGGCTCCGCTTCTAGGCTGGCTAGCCTAAATTATCTTACGCTATGTCAGGATCACAAATACGATAGAATTAAAATATACAACAACTCGACTAGCTTAGCCTAGGCCTACGTTTAACAAATTTTAACCGTTTAGTGTTCTCGAGTCTGAAAACAGTTCTGACTCGTAGGCCTATTTGAAGGCTATACTTTTTATAGCCACTGCTACACTGCTCGATAGACTTATCGAAATTGTTAAATTGTCGGTTTCATGTTTGAATCTTGAGGTTTGCAAATTATTAAAAACTTGACTTCGTGTGACTTTTAATGAACATCTAACTGCGGATCTAACCGGCTTAATAAATCTGACTTAAGTTAAGTCACTGAACTGATGCAAGTTTTCCTTGTTTATTCACGTAATCCACTTTACAATAATAACCTATTAATGATTTAAATTTATTTTGACTTTCAAATTTCAAGAAAAATACCTGGTACGTAAATTGCTAATGCTAAAAGTACTTTAAATGCAGAGTACGCAGTGACATTAGAAGCGAATGTACATCATTGGCTACTGTGCTCTGTACTAGGCCACTCTACTAATGGCTAAGGTTGCTACTAACTACTATCAGACACAACACATACAGAATTTCACTACTAGACAGGCCTGCCGCCTTAAGGGAGGGGGCGGCACACTGCTGCTTCGCACCACATTTGAAAAATCCACGCGCCGTCACTGCATTTAACTCAACATTAATGACAAAGAGAGGAAGATTAATGACGAAAGAATAACACAGAGTCGGACAGTCAGCAACGTGTCTGTCGGTCTATATGACACGTTGTTTCGAACAGAAGAAAAGTGAGAAGAATTTGACTGGCAGGTGAAATTGCATACAGACGACTAATTTAGGAGAATTAACAGGAAAAAGGAGAAGAAAGAAGAATGAGGAGGTGGCAGAGGCGTCTACTCCATAGAAACCTTGGAGCAAATATCCATCTGTCAGTGTGTGTGCGACCATTTTACGGGGGAGGAACGGGGAGGGGGAAGAAGAGGGGGAAAGGGACGTTGCTCCAATGACTGATAGACGCCCCTGGGAGGAGGACAAAGAGAAGAGATCGAGGAGGACAGGAAAGAGAAGATGAAGAAGCATAAGGAGGAGGAGGATGACGCGGAAGAGTGTATGAAGAGGACGCGAAGAAACAAGAGAACAAAAAGGAGGAAGAGGAAAGGTCGACGAGGAGGAGACGTAGATGCAGAGGAAGCGGAAGAGAAAGTGTATAAAAGAAAACGAGAAAGAGTAGCCAAGTATCAATTCTGATTGGTTTAGCAAGTAATGGGAGGAAGATTTATTAAACTTCAGATTTTGCAACCGACGTCGCTTGGAACGGATTCTGCGACTTTTCCTCGACAGATGGCTCGTGTCCTATGGCTGACCAATCGGAGTCCGGATACAGTTGGTCACCTGCTCTTCTGATCAATGCCATCTCAGGTAACCAGTCAAATTGTGTGTGTGTGTGTGTGTGTGTGTGTGTGCGTGCGTGTGGTGTGTGTGTGCGTGTGCCTGTGCGTGTGCGTGTGCGTATGTGTGTGCTAGGTTCGCCCCAGATTAGAAATTCTGTTAGATTTGTCCCAATGCAGAAGGAGTGTTGAGTAAGAGGACATCTGGCAAAAAGTAAACTCTATAAAAGCCAGGTCATTCTAGTTTTTAGGGAGCTTGGCGGTTTCGTCTGACTAGATATCGCTTCTGTATTACATGTAGATGCCAGGTTCCATAATTAAACGTGATTGTACAGGATGCCGTTAAAGGTGGATCCTAGTAGAATTTGACCCAGTTCTGTCTGTCTCCTGACCGACTCAGAGTTGTTGTTTTCTGTGAAAGCCGATTTTTTGTGAAGCAGCAGAGTTTGTCAAGTTTCGGTTCCTTTTGGTTGAGATATTTTGTCCAGTGTATTGTTCTGTTTGCAAATGATGTGCTTTTATATTATTACAAGCGAGTTAGCACAATCTCCTAGACGACCTCCATGTACATGTAAATAAACAGAAATATTTATATTACAGTTGACTTGAGTAATCAAACAATTTAATGAGTAAGTGTTGCAGTTTAATAGTCGTTATCGTAATCCCGAGATTTCTACAGCGCCGAAAAACCAAGAGGCGCCAAACAACCTATTCCCACAGGCGCTCAGTCAAAACAAAATCGAAAGGCATGTACGGTCAGAATTGGTTTCAGGTCAAGATCCAAATAGTCAAGCTGGCAGAAACACAGATGATTATATGAATGGTATTTAGAATTGAAGCGGTGAGAGCGGTACGGGGAGAGATTCAGTCAGTGTGGGATTTGTGAAAGAGCAGTGATTTCAGTAATGATTGAATGATCTGTAAGGAGTTAAGAGTGTCGACGCAACGTAGTCCAAAACTCAGAATTTCATGCTGCGTGTGTAGCTGAGAATCACATTTATGCGTGTATAGGCCCGACACTAGTGACTTTTCTTTTTTGTAGCTCTTTTGCTTTCTTTTCAATGGCATTTACCTTCAGTTTATGCTATGGAAGACTATCCGAGTGGAATCATATAAATTACCATGATTGGTGAACACTGTGAGAAGTGCTTTACAAATTTTCAGATACAATAAATAATAATAACAAACTAAAGAAAAATAAATTAAAAGGACTGTTACAGATGTTTTTCTATTCTTTTAAATTATATTCAATTCCGTGATGGATCTCATGCATGTACTTCGGGGTAAAATATAATAATGTTCAATGAATATTGAATAGAATCGTCGACGGGCCTTCGTAGTGAATTTGACGGCTACAGTAGAGGCGAAGTGTCCAGATTACTAACTCCTCCGTACACTTCGACCGCACAGGTGCCATGTCTCCTGCTCTCGGCCACACTCAACTCCACCAATATCCGTCTCGGTTTCTCTCTGTTTCCGACCAACAACACGGATCCTCTGCCTCCGCCAGAGATCTTCCAGACAGCATCCCCGAATGGATCCGATATCCAGCTGTACTACATTCATCTTCCGGTTGGAGTGGAAGTTATGCTCGAAATAAAAGCGTCTCAGTTCTACTCCGGATCGATGGAATATTCAGCTGTCTTCCTTCGACGTATTGAATCGAATTCGTGTAAAGTCATCCAACCAAGTAAGATCACAACATTGAGAAAGAGCTTTTTAGACGTAGGTCTATGTTACGGATGTTGTTGTGGTCATCACAGTTGTTGCAGATATGGCTCGAAAAGATGGTCGACAGGATCTTTAGAGAACTCCAAAGAGACTGAAGAAGTACCATATAGCCATTCTAAGTTCTCCTTCATTCACTCTACACTAAAGCGAAGGCAATGATCTATACTTCACTACACGATAATTGAATCTCCTGTTTTATTCTACTCCACTCTGAGCTTGATTACTGTAATTCCATTTTCCTTAACGCCGAATCCACCCAAGTTAAGCGTCTACAACTCATACAAAATTCTCTCGCCTGACCCATCACCAGGACATCTAAGCATCACTATATCACTCCCGTTCTTAAATCACACCACTGGCTGATAATGCCTGAGCGCATCCACTTCAAAGTTTTGTCGCTAACCTACAACTCACTACAATACTCTCAGCAATGTACTTACGCGAATTCTTCAACATCCAGTCACCCCGGTCTACTCCGCTCATCCTCATATCTCGCTCTCTCACGTCCCCCAGTGACTACTCGCCTTATTAAAGTTCTCAGACCGATCCATATCTCGCACTGCACCTTAACTCTGGAACGAACTGCCCCCGATTTCGCATTTTCTCGGTTCATCCACCAATGTCGCCCCTCACCGTCATCTACCTCAGGCTCCTCTACTCATCACCGAACAGGCTTTCCTCTTCAATACGAAGACTCACCTCTTCAAGAATTCCTACCGTAATCCGTCTCACCCTCTGTCTTCCAAGCCTTCTCGACCTCAACGAAACCCGCCGTTACAGCTGCTCTGCCTCTCTGGTCTCTTTGGCAACCGAACTCGGATCTCCAGTTGACATCGATCCAGAGGCGTCGCCGCCTATATGGCTTTTTCCGTACCACATTTTAAGGTGGTGTGGCAACAACATACTTATGCCGTGCCACTTTTTAAGGTGGTATGGCAACAACATACTTATGCCGTGCCACTTTTTAAGGTGGTATGGCAACAACATACTTATGCCGTGCCACATTTTTAGGTGGTATAGCAACAACATACTTATGCCGTGCCACTTTTTTAGGTGGTATGGCAACAACATACTTATGCCGTACCACTTTTTAAGGTGGTATGGCAACAACATACTTATGCCGTACCACTTTTTAAGGTGGTATGGCAACAACATACTTATGCCGTGCCACATTTTTAGGTGGTATAGCAACAACATACTTATGCCGTGCCACTTTTTAAGGTGGTATGGCAACAACATACTTATGCCGTACCACTTTTTAAGGTGGTATGGCAACAACATACTTATGCCGTGCCACTTTTTAAGGTGGTATGGCAACAACATACTTATGCCGTGCCACATTTTTAGGTGGTATAGCAACAACATACTTATGCCGTGCCACTTTTTAAGGTGGTATGGCAACAACATACTTATGCCGTACCACTTTTTAAGGTGGTATGGCAACAACATACTTATGCCGTGCCACTTTTTTAGGTGGTATGGCAACAACATACTTATGCCGTACCACTTTTTAAGGTGGTATGGCAACAACATACTTATGCCGTGCCACTTTTTAAGGTGGTATGGCAACAACATACTTATGCCGTGCCACTTTTTAAGGTGGTATGGCAACAACATACTTATGCCGTGCCACATTTTTAGGTGGTATGGCAACAACATACTTATGCCGTGCCACTTTTTTAGGTGGTATGGCAACAACATACTTATGCCGTGCCACTTTTTTAGGTGGTATGGCAACAACATACTTATGCCGTGCCACTTTTTTAGGTGGTATAGCAACAACATACTTATGCCGTGCCACTTTTTTAGGTTGTATGGCAACAACATACTTATGCCGTACCACTTTTTGTCGGTTAAAGGCTTCAGTCCCCAGACCCTCTAAATTTGCCGTTCTACTTTTCAAATCGTTGCAACGCCACTGCAGTAATCTCTGGACAACCCCCCGGATATGACGCAGCGCTCGTGAATAAACTGGTGCTTTGCGCTTACCTTAAAAGTGGCGCTTTAGAAAATCGGGGATTATGATTACGGTTATTTACTATTATGAACTATATTATAATCTTGAATCTATTTGGTGAACGCTTTTAGAATGCATTTGTGTGATTACACACGAGCAGCGCTCCATTGCATTATTTCTTCATACAAGGTTTTGTCACAAGGTTGAGGAACTAGCCATTAGGAAAGACGGGCTGGTGCTGCATTCTTCACCTTACAATGTCTTCAGCGTTCGACTTTTATGGCGTCTGTTTCTGTCTGTCTGTTTGTCTGTCTGCCTGATTGTCTGGATTCTTCATGCCGTTCTATAAACTTTCTGACTACACGTTCTTAGCTTATGAACTGCAGCGCAGTAAATATTACTTTGAAATTTATATTGCGCCGACAACTAGTTCCACTGCGGTAACATTGGTATACATAATTATATATGTTGTTGACGTACATGCTTCCTTAAGGATTCGTAAGTTGTTCATATCCACATCAATACGTATGTGTGTGGTTACAATAGGTATAGGTTTGATTTGTATTGGCTGCACCATGGACAATTTTGTTGCATTCTGTTTCTCGTCACTTTCAATAACTGCTCAAGTGAAAGATCTGTCCACAACTTTATATTTTCGGTCAATTTCATTTTCGGTCTTCCCTAAGTTCTTGATCCTGGAGCTGTGCCTGGTATAATCTTCTCTGGCATTCACCACTCTCCTACGAAATATAAAAGCCTCCTCTATTTGATAAATCGGAGTACAATTCTTTTCACTTCAGGGGTATCAAAACCTGTTCCTTTGTCTTCCTTGCAGTTATGAAAACACCAAGAATCTGCCGCATACACTAAGTTTAATTTCATATGCTGTGATCTCTGCCTCCTCATCTTTCTTAATTAATAGTCGAGCTCTGCATGTCATAAATTGCCACAGCCACACAATAGCACACTTAAGTTCCAGCTTTGTTGCGAGGTATGTAATACGTAAAGATAAAAAAATTGATGTTCAGACTGCTAAGATTTGAATACTACGCATGCAATTTTCAGAGAGTTTATCTACGGAATCCGTCAACTGCACAGAGTCGTTCGATTCGTGTGGCTACCGACTTGAAACGGATTGGTCAGATTATTGCTCGACCTTCGATAGCCACCGATGTGAGATGGACTTTTCAACTGCCTCTTAAATATATCTATTAAGCCGTGCTGCATGGTTTTGTAGAATCTCGGCACTACAGAGGCTCTCTGTCTGTGTTTCTGTGTGTCTGTCTGTCTGTCTGTGTGTCTGTCTGTCTGTCTGTCTCTGTCTCTGTCTCTGTCTCTGTCTCTGTCTCTGTCTCTGTCTCTGTCTCTGTCTCTGTCTCTGTCTCTGTCTCTGTCTCTGTCTCTGTCTCTGTCTCTGTCTCTGTCTCTGTCTCTGTCTCTGTCTCTGTCTCTGTCTCTGTCTCTGTCTCTGTCTCTGTCAACCCAATCCTTCCGTTGACAATCCTTCTGATTAAATCCTTGTTCTCTTCGTACTTAACGCCTATTTAACGTTCACCTTTTGAACACTAATTCTACGTATAAGTATAACCTGAATTAATCAGCAACACAGTTTAATATCTTTTAGTTTAATAAGAAACAAACAGACAGAACTCAATTCGATTACAACTCAACTAGTCAGCCACACTACTACAGCGAACACACTCGAATTCAAACTTCTCTAGTCAGCATAATTCTTCGCGCCTCTTGACACACCTGTCTTCTGTGCGCCTAAGCGAACACTAATAATATACATATAGCGCGCCGCTGCCGAGATTGGCCGGCCGCGCGTGTCACTAAGACTATACGTTATACATCTATCATATATACATATACACGTGAAACTAAAGTAAGCGCACTAAATATATACGCCAATATCTCGCACTGCAAGACTGTACACAAAACTCAGTTCACATTACCTCCTTCCTTTTTCTGGAATTGAGCAAATTAAATTTCAAAATTTGCGAAATTACCAAAATACATGAAACATATATATATATATATATCTAATTAATAAACAGTCTTACGATTACTTATAACCTTGACAAACAATCAGCAATAACATTCAATCTGCCCTTCTTGTACTTCACCTCAACATCAAAAGTTTGTAGGGCTAACGCCCAACGCACAAGTTTAGCAGACTTAGACATTGACTCAGTCAAATATGTAAGAGGATTGTGATTAGTAAAAATGAAAATTTTTGATCCAATTATAATTTCTTTTAACTTGTTTAGAGCCCAAACAATAGCATAGGCTTCCTTTTCCACAGTAGCCCATCTCTTCTGGGTATCAGTTAATTTCTGACTGATAAATGACACAGGGCGTTCTATTCCCTTGTCGTCCATCTGTGTTAAAACAGCACCGACTGCAAAGTCACTACTATCGCAGTACAAATTGAATGGTTTTCCCACTTCAAAAACATATAACACTACTTTGGATCGCACAGCCTCTTTAAGTAAATCAAATGCTTGCTGATGTTCAACAGTCCAATCAATCTTATCAGAAACACGTTTACTAGTTAAATCAGATAAAGGTTTCGCAATCTGTGCAAAGTCCTTAATAAACTGTCTGTAATAATTAAAAAATCCAAGCGGTTGCTTAACTTGCTTCTTAGTTTCTGGGATCTTCAAATTACTCAAACTTTCAATTCTGTCTGGATTCATCTTTATCTTACCAGACCCAACCACATGACCGATAAACCTTACCTCACTCTTACCAAATATGCATTTTTTCAAATTTAAGGTAACGTTATGCAATCTCATTTGCATCAAAAATGCATCTAACTGCTGTAAATGAATTTTCCAATTGTCAGAATGCACAGCAATGTCATCAACATACGGTTCTGCAAAGTCACTTATAGGCTGTAAAACTAAATTTATCGCCTTAACAAAAGTTCGGCCTGAATTTATCATTCCAAAAGGAACACGAGTAAATTCATACAGTCCATTATGTGTTACAAAAGCTGTCTTCCATTGATCAGATTGTTTTACAGGACAAGTCCAATAAGCACTTCGACAGTCCAAAATAGAAATCACATTAGACTTTCCAACTTTGTTCAAAACGTCTCTGACAATCGGCATCGGATATTTACAATCCACTGTGAATGAGTTAATGTATCTGTAGTCACAGGCAAGTCTCAAAGATCCGTCTTTCTTTTTAACAATAACCAAAGGGCTTGCCATTCTGCTCGATGATGGTTTAATAATGTCTGTTTTTAACATTTCTTTGATCTGACGTTCCACTTCTGCTCGATAAATCAAAGGAATTCGATATGCTGCAAATTCCTTTCCATGAAATCCTGGTTTTAGTTCAATTTCATGTTCAACCAATGTACATAATCCGGGTTTTTCTGAAAATCTATCACAGTATTTGTTCAAGACTTTCAACAACTGTTCTTGCTGAGTTACTGTCAAATGGCTAATTTGTTCAGGATCGAGGTTAAGTGAATTCTTGTCATCTTGAACCTCATTCCTCATTGGTAATTCAACCACTGAACCAAAATCTTCATCTTCTTCAACAATTAGACCACAACTTAATGCTCGAGTAACATATTTTCTGATCTTGTTGGCGTGAATTATTTTTCGACCATTTTCACCCATATCGACTAAATAAGAGTACTTTGATCTTCGATGTATGATCATACATGGACCATGCCATCGAGAAATAAGTTTGTTTGTTGACGTTGGATACAAAACTATGACTTTCTCACCAGCTTCAAATTCTTTGTGCTTTGCTCTCTTGTTATACTGATTCGTGTATTGTAATTGCTTTTCTCGAGAGTAGGATTCTGCAAACAATAATGCTTTCTCCATATTTTCTTTGAGTTCTTTCAAATACTTTTCTGGTTTAACTCCAACATGAGGTGGTAAGTTTATTTCTCTAGTCCAACTCTCTTTTAATATTGCCAATGGTCCTCTCGGAATTTTCCCATAGACAAGCATATATGGTGATACTCCAGTAGTTGCATTCGGCACTTCTCGTAATGCCCACACTGTGAAAGGAATTATCTTATGCCATTTCCTCGGGTTGTCTATTATCACATGATGGATCATCTTTTTAAATGTCTGATTCCATCTTTCTACTAATCCAGCAGCCTCTGGGTGTCCTGGTGTGTCGAATCGTGGACTACAGCCCATTAAATCGAGAAATTCTCTTGTCAAACTGGCTGTGAAGTTCGTTCCTTGGTCACTTGTAATCACGGACGGCACACCAACGTTCATGAATAGTTCCATCAACGCTTCACACACAGCCTTCGCTGTCAGCGATTTCAATAAAAAGATTGTAGGCCATCTGGTGCACGAGTCCACAATGCATAAACAATACTTGTGACCTGCAGCAGATACTGGATCGATCGGGCCAACGAGGTCCATCGTCATTCTCTTGAAGGCGACCTCTTCTCTTGACACTGGAGTGATGGGCACTCTATCCATCACCAAACTCCTTGCCTTTAGTTGACACTTCTCGCAAGACTTACAAAATTTCACAATGTCTCTTCTCATCTTTGGCCATACAAAAGATAATTTTATTCGTTCTCTTGTTTTCTCTTCTCCTAGATGTCCTCCAAATACCGACTCATGTGCCAACTCCATCACTTTTATTCGTCTCTCTTTTGGTAACACTAGTTGATATATCGTCTGGTCTAATATCTGATATTTCTTATGCAATAAACCGTTGATTACACAGAATTCAGATTCTTTCTCTTGTGCTAACTTCCACCACGGCTTCAACGATTCATCCTTTCTCTGTTGCTCTTCGAACTTCTTCGAATCGGCAATCTGCACCTTTTGTTCTTCATCCATTTCTTCATCTCTATACAAGTCTCCTATCCCCACATCACATTCATCGTCTTCTTCAGTTTCATTTAATGTGCCATTCTCACATGCAGCCATCTCTTGCTCATTCATCTCTGATGTTATACCATCTCGCGATAAGCTTCGTTGCTCATTACTTTCGTTTTCCTCATCACTTGAACTTTCAGTTTCACTCTTCTCATCAACATCTACCTTTTCATGTTTCCGACTCTGCGCTCTCGTCATTACATTTGCTCGTACACTCACATCTCCTTGTATCGTTTTGACCTTCATCTGTGGTACGGCTTTTAATTCGGCAATTATCTCTGGATGCAACAAGAATCTTTCTGTACTGCCCATCTTTGCAATACTAGCACACATCAAGGTGACATAAGGTGTAAGTGAACACTGGATTTTACGCGGAAATCCCTCTTCTTCCACGTCACTACCACACAATCTAACATCCACTTTCACTAACTTCGCAGGAATGGCATCTCCTGCCACACATTGCAAATTCACTTTTCCAATTTGTTCCACCTTCATGCCTTCCAGTAATTCTTCACTAATCACCGGAATCTCTGCACCCGAGTCGCTCAGTGCTTTGACTTTCACTGGCTCTTTACCGTCTACTCCACGAATTTCAACCTCGACATATTGCAAGAACGATTTCTTCAATATTCGATTGTCATCTTTTCCTATGACTTCTCTCTGAACTTCAGCATCCAATAGAATTTCTTTTTGAATACCACATTTCATTACTGACTTCACTTCAGTCTCTTGGTTTTCTTGACCCGTGGTTTGATTATCTGTATCACTAACCACTTGAATCAAATTCACCCTTGTGTGTTCTTGATTTCTGCTAGAACTAGCTGCTGCCACTGGAACTGGACAAAATTTAACCAAATGTTTGTCTGAACCACAGTTGTGACAACGCTTCACAACTGTATGGTATGGTTGTGAAATACCTCGTTGTTCATTTCCTTCATATCTCTTATACTGCGTAAACGATGTGTTGCCTTCCCTCTTGGCAAACGGCGCTGACGATTTGTTAAATCCCTGACGACCAAACGTCACTTCTCTGGTCTCATTGGGTACAGGGACACTAGCCTTGACTTCTTTACCTTTGAACTGATTCCCTGTTCCTGGATTACTTCTCCACTTTCCACTCTGGCTTTGGTTTACAGAACGCTGAGAAGGATAACTGTTTATATTTGGGACCGCAAACCCAATTCGATTGTTTACATGAATGTCTGCTAGGTCTGCCACTGCACTAGCTTGGAGACAGTCAGTTCCTTCCTTCGACAATACAAACTGTAGTGGACCTGGCGGTAAACATTCTTTTAGCTTATCCGCTACCAGCAAATCAAAGAGCGTATCATACTCTCTGTTCACGTTTCGACTTCTCACGTAATAGTTTAGCAAGTTCTTCAGTCTTGCCGTAAACATCGTATAAGTCTCTTCTGTCGTCTTCTTAGCATCCACAAATCTGGCTCTGTATTCTCTCGAGGTCAATTTAAATTCTTTTAATAAGTGCTGCTTGACTCTATCATAATTGTCTAGATCATCGTATGACAATCTATTCAGAACGGTTCGAGCTTTCGGCGTCATCAATGGTAGTAATAATTTCACCCAAAACGGCTTTTCCACAGCAAAACTACGAAACGCGTTCTCGACTGTTTCAAAATATAATGGCACCTCCATCATATCAGTTGGCATCTGAGGCAATACATGCTTCATTGCATCACCTATTTTCTTAATTTTTGACACCAACGTTTCACTTTCTTGCTGCTTCCTTCTTTCAGCTTCCCGTTCTTCTCTCATTTGCGTTTCTTTCAATGTCAATTTTGATTTCTCCAGTTTCAGACGTTCCTGTCTTTCTGCCTCTGCCTTTTCCAAACTTTCTTTCTGAAATTTGAGTTCTTCTTGTCTGATCTGTTCGGCGCGTTCTAACTCTAACGTTCGCGCTTTTTCTTTTTCTTCTTCACGCATTCTCTTTGCTTCAATCTGTTGCTGACGAACCTCTTCATCACTTTTTCTAGCTCTTTCAAATTCAATCATCTGCTCCAGTCTTCTTCTTTCAGCATCTTCCCTATCTCTTTTCAACTGTTCTAATTGAATCTCAAACTGATGCTTTTGCAATTCCAGTTCTGCCTTACGCACTTGTTCTGCTTTATCTTCTCTCTCTCTCTGCAGGCGCAATTCCTCTTGCCTTACAAGTTCCGCTTTCTCTTCTTTCTCTCTCTGCAAGCGCAATTCTTTCTCTTCTTTCTCTCTCTGAAGACGTTCTGCTTTCTCTTCTTTCTCTCTCTGCAAGCGCAAATCGTCTTGTCTTACACGTTCTGCTTCTTGTCTCAGCTCTTTCTCTTCTTGTCTTCGTCTCTCCTCTCTTTCTTTCTCTTCTTGTCTCGTCATCATCATCCACTGCATCAACATCTCCATAGACATAGGCGCAGGAGGTTTTTCAATAGCCTTTTCTACGGCACCGCCAACGGCACCTTCTTCTTCGACTTCTTCTTTAACCCACACATCGGCGAGTTCCTGCATCATGTCACCACGTGACATACCTTCTAATTGTTCTTCTTTAAAACCGGCTTTCAACAAACGCTGTTTTAGCCTTTCCGTAGACATCTTCTTAATATCTGCTTGTCTTTCAGCACTTAGTTTCTCCATCTTACTTGTTTACTTTGGTGATTTCTCTTTTCAAAGAAGTCACGGTTTTTCTTGTTGTGTGAATCGATAAACAAACGGGATTTCTTTTATATTTGTTCGTGGAAAACAACGAAATTTTTATACCGTTTCTCGTGTTCCACCGTCGTTGATATCGTAGACACGTCACACAGCACACAACGCGTAGATTCTTCTAACACCGTCGTAGATTCTTCTAACACCGTTGTAAATTCTTTTATCACCGTCGTAGATTCTTCTATCCGCCGAAGGAGGTGATAACGTGAATTTTAATCCACCGTGAGTAATTATTCCACCGTGAGTATTTATTCCACCGTGAGTATTTATCCACCGTGAGTATTTATCCACCGTGAGTTCTTATCCACACCGACGCTGCCACCAATAATGTCAACCCAATCCTTCCGTTGACAATCCTTCTGATTAAATCCTTGTTCTCTTCGTACTTAACGCCTATTTAACGTTCACCTTTTGAACACTAATTCTACGTATAAGTATAACCTGAATTAATCAGCAACACAGTTTAATATCTTTTAGTTTAATAAGAAACAAACAGACAGAACTCAATTCGATTACAACTCAACTAGTCAGCCACACTACTACAGCGAACACACTCGAATTCAAACTTCTCTAGTCAGCATAATTCTTCGCGCCTCTTGACACACCTGTCTTCTGTGCGCCTAAGCGAACACTAATAATATACATATAGCGCGCCGCTGCCGAGATTGGCCGGCCGCGCGTGTCACTAAGACTATACGTTATACATCTATCATATATACATATACACGTGAAACTAAAGTAAGCGCACTAAATATATACGCCAATATCTCGCACTGCAAGACTGTACACAAAACTCAGTTCACAGTCTCTGTCTCTGTCTCTGTCTCTGTCTCTGTCTCTGTCTCTGTCTCTGTCTCTCTGTCTCTGTCTCTGTCTCTGTCTCTCTCTCTCTCTCTCTCTCTCTCTCTCTCTCTCTCTCTCTCTCTCTCTCTCTCTCTCTCTCTCTCTCTCTCTCTCTCTCTCTCTCTCTCTCTCTCTCTCTCTCTCTCTCTCTCTCTCGTACAATATCTACACGCTTCTCTTTAGCTCTTCTAATCCAAAAGTCTTCTGCATGCCTAATAACTGCCCTGGTCTAGAAATCTGTGTCTTATGTCGGCTCTGTTAATCTGGGTCCTGTATGGGGTTCATTAGGGCAAGTTGACCGTGTACTTACTTATATCAACGGCATGACAGGTCTCTCAGGTTTCGACCTGGCTTCTCCAATCGATCGTAATTTTTTATTCTGAATTCACTTGAAGCGACAGAGAATGGACTTGGTCTCGATGCAACAACCAGACTTGGACCAAATGATGGATAAGGCCGACGGCAGACTCTTACAGGAGGTTATACGTAACCCCTGCCACGTCCTTCGATGTATATTCAAGGGATTATACCTAGGACCCACGGGGTTCGCCAAGACCTCTGAATGTTGAACTCCCAAGGATGTACAATCAGTACTTTATTCCAAGAGTTCTCTTGTGACATGTGACATGTTCCAGAAACTACATGCAAATCGTTTTCTACTTTCTGCTTACAATACCTAATCTAGACTTATGCATTTCTGTTAGAAGTTGCGGTAAGTCAACTTTGATTCATAATAAACGATGTAATAATAATAATGATAACAACGTACAGAAGTCATTAAAATTTATTATCATTATTGTAGTGAATTGTAAATGCTGTTCACTGTTATTGTTCCTGAGGTCATCAGCTTAAATCGTCCTCCATAGTCTTAGATGAAAACGTGACATTATCAACAATTGTAATTATTCAGGGCTTTTCTGGTTTAGCTAAGATGTCCAATATTTATGGTCCGATATATCCATATAGTAAACCGATTGGTATTTTAAGGAACCGATTTAGTTGACTGTTGCCTTGTGTTGTAGATCTGTTGTGGGGTCTTTCAACGGGAAAAATTCCGTCAACCTATAAATACATGCAAAATGTGGCACTGACACCCTACATCAATATCGACAGATCAGTTTTACTGACATTTTCACTAAATTTCACAGAAGCACCTGCTACTCGATCCAATACTAGTCTCAGTTTGGAGGTATATACGACATCGTCACTCGGACTCCTAACAACAAAACTGGCTAGCTACTCTTACGTTCAAAATGCAACCGTTGAACTGTGTCTTCCAACTGGACGATTCCAGTTGGCGTTTCTTGCATACACCAACGCTTATTCTGTTTCCTCACAAATTCAATTGTCTGAATTTCAGTTAACGGAAACAGAGTGTGATCCACCAACTCAAATCAGTTACTGTGAGTATCTGACTGCAACGCTATTCTTAGTATCATTTCGATACGCCAATGCTACTCGATTCCATGTAAATCCTATTCTTTCTATTGTTGCATAATGCGCGTGATTCAGTTCTTTTAGCGAATTTTTGGTAAGCCAAACTGGTTATTATTTGGATCATAAACAAACTAAGCGTACAGACACTGCTCACACATCTGAAAATTAAAATTACGCATTCGTTATTTGAGAATTTCTGTGCACGAAAAATTTCTCTGAGAAAGAGTTTTATATATATAGAAGTTCTGTGGTTATGATTCTGATTCTGCGTCTGTCCTGTTTTAACCGTTTTAGTGTGTGCTGACGACAACGTTTGTCTGTCTCGGGTGATGAGTCCGTCTCCGCAGTTGGTCTGGAAATATTCGACGGATAAACTCCTACTGATTAAAGGCGATGGTAAGAATCTGCCCGATAGCGCATTGGATAACATCTGGCGTAGAGTGCGAGAGGTACAGAGATCGAGTCCCATAGGCGGACATGCTTTGTAGGCTGCAATTTGCGTCGTGTATTGCAGGCTGTCTGTTCTGTTAGTAGTTAAGATTAATTGCATAACACAGCGGTTCTCAACCTTTTGAGACTCAAGGACCACTTTTAAACTTTGTGTCTAAGTCGCGGACCACCACTAAAAATTGTGCCACAAACAAATTAACACAAAAGAAATTTTTGCCATAAATCCGGGTATTATTAGTTTAATGGTGCCATTTAGCCGATTCTAGCGATTGAAATTTTTTTTAAAAATTGAAAAAATTTGTCTGTTTCCATGTTTTTAATTAATAAAAAAATATAAATTGTAGGCCTTGCTCGCGGACCACCAGGCAGATGGCCGCGGACCACAGGTTGAGAACCACTGGCATAACATATACATGTACAGCGCAGTACGTTTGCAGGCGCTTAATCAAAGAATAAATATTATTATTATTATTCATCAGAAGCGAAGATATCTTTAGTTGCCTTTCTAATTCCATCCTATCCCCGCTACCCATTACTGAATTCCCACTCACATCTGATGAGCTCCTTGGTCACTTTGCACATGACTGAGGGTATTCGCCATTACACTAAGGACGCTCATCCACCTTACCTTAAATTCAATCATTTGAACCCTCCTGGTTTTATTGCTTTTGATGAGATCACCCTACCTGAAGTAGACAAGCTCCTCTGTGATTCCTCCACCAAGCACTGTGAACTAGACTCCTCTCCAGTCTAGATAATAAAATTCCTTCATCGTATTTTTGCCCCCATCCTAGTCTTGCTTTTTAATTCCTCACTCTCTACAGCAGCTCTACCCACCCTTCACAAGCGTCCCATTATCCGTCCTGGCATAAAAACCTGGCCTACATTTTTCTGACCCATCTAACTACCGCCCAATATCAAATCACGGCGTTTGATTCTGGCCTCATCACTGCTCTCCTACTACTGGACTTTAGTTCTGCTCTCGATTGTGTTGATCACTCCATTCTCCTACAGTTACTTGAATTACAATTTGGTATCATGGCCACTGCCCTTATCTGGGTTGCTAACCTCCTGACAAATCGATCACATGCAGTTCGCCTTGGTACAATAATTTCAAAGTGACTCATCATAATTTTCGGTATCCCTCAAGTCTCCATCCTTGGCCCTCTCTTATTTATCCTTTACACCTCAAACATATTCGCATTGCCTTCAGTCATGGTATTCCCCTTACACCGCTCTGCAGATGACACACAACTATATAAGTGCTCCAGAATAATAGCACACTGAGTTGCTATTACGGTTCTATGTAATCGCTCCCTTCAAGAGGGAATTCTTCCTGCTAGCCAAAAGAAGTCCATCGTGGTTCCAGTGATTAAAGCGGAAGGACTCGACACTACTGAGCCAACTAATTTTAGGCCAATAGCAAATGTCTCATTCTTATCTAAAATAATTGAAAAGATTGTTGCCGCACAGCTCATGTGCTACCTTGACAAAAATGGTCTCCTCCCCACTTTCCAGTCCGGTTTCCGTAAGGGCCACTCCACAGAAACCTTGTTGGTCCGCCTGCTATCTGACATATATGGAGCCATTGATAGATCTCAGGTCACTCTCCTTGCGCTGTTTGATGTGAGTGCCGCGTTCGACACTGTTGATCACGACATTCTCTTGCAGCGCCTATCCACTTCTTTTGGCTTCTCTGGCAATGTTCTTGATTGGCTTACCTCCTTTCTGCACGACCGCTCCTTCATGGTCGTCCACGGATCCACTAGGTCTCCTTGGGTCCCTGCTCCATTTGGCCTGCCTCAGGGCTCTGTCCTTGGCCCCCTTCTTTACATAATCTACACTGCCGACCTAGGGTCCCTGCTGGCGGCTGGGTCGGTCCTTAGCCAGTCCTATGCTGACGACCTGCAAGCCTATATACACTGCCCGGCTGTCCGCGCTGTTGCAGCGGTGGAAACCATGACCCATGCCATGGAGTCCCTGCAGGCCTGGATGTCCTCAAACCGCCTGCGGCTAAACCCCGCCAAGACGCAGTTTATATGGCTTGGCACTCCCCAGCAGCTCTGTAAAATAGATCTGTCTTCTCTTGCCTTGCAATTCCCACACCTTGCTTTCTCGACCTCGGTCCGGGACTTGGGAGTCATCCTGGACCAGGAACTTGCATTCACGCGGCACATAAATCTTCTCTCCCGCAGTTGCTATTACCAGCTCCGGCAACTCAAGGTGATCTCCCGTTCTTTGTCTCCCGGTGCAGCTTCCACGCTTGTCCATGCTTTTGTTGTTTCTCGATTGGACTACTGCAGTGCCATATATGATGGACTCCCGGCCTGCCGGATTGAGTCCCTGAACAGAATCCTGCGTACTGCTGCCCGCCTTGTAGGCCGCATCCCCAAGTTTGGCAGAGTGTCTGCGTATATGAGGGATGTCCTCCACTGGCTCCCCTACCCACAGCGCATCACTTACCGAATCTCTGCCTTGGTCCGGCGGTGCTTTGAAGGTTTGGCCCCTCCATACCTGCGGGAGCTCTGCTGTCCCACCTCATGCTCGCAGCGCCGTTCCTCTCTCCGCTCAGCTGCGCAGGCTGAACTTGTTGTTCCCCGCGTGCGGACAACCATACGGCAGCGCCGTGCCTTCTCTGTGGCTGCCCCCATGACCTGGAATGGGCTTCCTACCAAGCTCCGTCAATTACCGATTGGTCATTTCACCCTGTTTCTTACTGTCCTCAAAACTGCGTTATTTGACCGTGGTTGGGCTGGGAGTGCTCCTGAGTAGGCAATCTTGAAGGGGCGCTATATAAAACTACTTTAATAATAATAATAATAATAATTGTCGCTCAGAACCCGTGTGTATAACGATTGTGTAGAAGCGCACTTTGTACACTACTCTTATTTGACAATCATATTTTAGCGCCTTAGGATCTGTATGAAAGAGAGCAGTTTTGCGAAACGCGATGCTAGTTTTCTGTGTGTTTAATTCATTCCACCCGTCTTTATTTTGTGTTTTTTAGTCGCCTTGATTGTCGTTTATGATCTTTACGGCACGCTCAACGTTGCGGAGCTTGAACTGGCCATGTTAATTTACCTGAATGCGGCTGGAAGTTTCAATGCAACTCTGCAACTAAGACTTGCAGTTAAAGATGATTGTTCTAATGCCACTAAGTACTGGGCATCGGTTAGTTTTTATACATTACCTTGATTCTAGCTAAAACATGCACGGCTGATCACCCTCTCGGCATTACTCAAAGATCGTGTTTGATGATATCGGAGTTTAACGTGAAGACTTTATCTGTGATTGAAGTTGATGTATCTCCGCAGGTAACCAGAAAAACGAAGGGAGAAGTGGCTGAAGACTTCGAACTTATCGACTTGAAGGGGTCGAATACTTGGTCTTCAAATGATATGCTTCAGATTTATCTGACGTCGGACGTGGGCTATTGTATGGATCGCATAACGTATGCCATCGATGGAAGTGATCCTCCGAACGGTTGGAATCATCATTTGCATTATCAGTATTTTATTATTATTATTAAAGCAGTTTTTTATAGCGCCCCTTCAAGACTTCAAGATTGCCTACTCAGGAGCGCTCCCAGCCCAACCACGGTCGAACAACGCAGTTTTGAGAACAGTAAGAAACAAGGTGAAATGACCAATCGGTATTTGGCGGAGTTTGGTAGGGAGCCCATTCCAGGTCATGGGGCCAGCCACAGAGAAGGCACGGCGCTGTTGTATGGCTGTCCGCGCACGGTGAACAATAAGTTCAGTATGTATTTTATATATGCACGCCAAAAAATTAGGCAAAGGTAAAAATTGAACCAAATCTCACATCGAATATTAACGATATTTCATATTTCTGCAAAATGTATTTGAATCTGTCTAGGCCAAGACATATTTTCTTTCGACGCTTCTTGTACTTTGAGATTTTAAACAGATTCTGCATTGGGCAAGAGTGTGTCGGAATCATTTATCCTGGTTAATTTAAAACTGTTGCATCGATTTACACACTCTCCAGCTTCAGAGCTACATGTAACATGGTTGTCCAGGTTACTCGCTGCAGTTGGTGAGGAACATGGAAAGCGATCTCAAAGAATCGGACAGTCTAACAGCTCAATGGACGTCAGATGTCCTCAGTGTAGCTGCTGGAATCGTCTGTCTATTAGTGGACTTTGTTCTGCCATACAGCGTCCAGGCGAAACTCTTTCAGGAATCGCAGAACGGCACCGTCTGGAACCAAAGTGTGTTCACGAGTGGCAGCGTTACGGACGACCGAATTCGCGGAGAATTCCAAGTGCTACTCAACAGAGACGCTTCGCGAATTCAGCTCGCTGTTTACCTGAACGAAAATGCTACAGTTAACAACATCCAATTGGAATTCGGACCCTGTCACGACAACGGTAATCAAATTACGGAAATAATAAAAGCTCGTGAGAGTCTGCAAAAGGCGGTGTAAAAAGAGTCTTGGTGAAGAGATGTATATGAGAAGAAGAAGCGCAGTCACTTAAACTAGCACCGAGGCAGCCATGAGTATGTTGTGTTAGCGACTTTATTTTCTAAGCCTCGGCACATGAGGCGGGTTGACTTATCTTCCCACCGACAGTGTACGGTCAGTGTACTCATTATAGCTGATTTGGCTATTTGTATATGTTGGCTAGAGGATAAAATTATATGCATCAGTTAACACTAAAACATGTATATTGTGGGGCGTGGTGGCTCAGTGGAAAGTTCGGCGCCTTGTGACCGGAGGGTTGCAGGTTCGAATCCCACTCTAGCCGCTGCGTACGGACCTTGGGCAAGTCCTTCACTCGCAAAATAATTATTGCTCGTGGCGCTTCGGCGTGAAAATTCCGGCACAGAATCAAATGCTGTAGTCGGGAGCGCCTCTGAGTAGTAGTAGACTTCGAGAGGCGCTATAGAAATATCCGGAATAAATAAAAGTGTAAAAATAGAGAAGAGGTCGAGGAAGACAGGAAAGAGAAGATGGAGAAGAATAAGAAGGAGGAGGAGGACGACGTGGAAGAGAGTATGAAGAGGACGATGAAGAGAAACAAACAAAGAAGAGAACAAAAATGAGGAGAAGGAAATGTCGAGGAGGAGGGGAAGTAGATGTGAAGGATTGACCTGAGATGACGAATTACATGTATGCCCTGATATTTACCAGGGTGTTTACAAGCAGTGCCGGGCCATTGAAACTCTATGGATTATGCAAAATAAACAGTCTTTTCCCGGCCAAGCAAAATAACATTAAGTACGAAAAAAGTCTATATGCGGTATTACAATGTTCAAAGATATCACATAGCTTTTTTTATAGCCTTAAAGTGTTTCAAGAGGTATACGTCTGGTCTACTAACGAAACCTAAAAACTGTTCACGCCAAAACTGAGCTTCACACTTAGCATAGAAAACCTTTTGTAAATGTTTGGTTTCTACAGGTTCTGCGCCGATGGCCGATCTGTCCTGCGACTTCAAGAATCTGGACAGTTGCGGTTACCACGACGCATCGGACAAAGAATCGCGTTGGGTAGCAACAGCTTCACAGGCGGAACCAACAGGTGATGTTCCGTCTGGATGATGATTATGATGATGACGTCAATGAGTGGTGAAAACAGTTTAGTTATGATGACCATAAAGATAACAGCGTTGGCTATGATGACAAGGATGAATATCATGATAATTATGATAATGATGAAAATCATGATAATGATGATAATGATGAAAATCATGATAATGATGATAATGATGAAGGTTCCTTTAGTAATCCACTATTGTAACTGCTCTGAATGCAAACAGTGCATGTAAACAATATAACCTCTTTCCGTATCCGAAATACAACTCTGATGTGAATCAGTACCGGTATCTACCATTAGACTAGGCGCAAAAAATTGAAAATCCCGTATGAGAGGCAAATCATGTTCATTTTTTAAAACATACTTTTCTTTTATTAATTCGACCCTGCTGATTACGAAAATAGCTGTTGCCAAGCTGAATTTTTAACCGGAAGTCCAGAATCCAAGATCAAAAACAAGATTTCTCATAAAAAAAGTACGTAAAATCCATCAAAAAGCTGTGTTAGCGGCAAGTCATGTTCAGTTTTGGAAACAACGTGTTTTAGACTAATGTGACCCTGCTGATTACGAAAAAATTGTTGCAAAGCTGAATTTTTAACCGGAAGTCCAGAATCCAAGATCAAAATCAAGATTATCCATAAAAAGTACGTGAAATCTATCAAAAAGCAACATGAGCGGCAAGTCATGTTCAGTTTTGGAAACAATGTGTTTTAGACTAATTCGACCCTGGTGATTACGAAAATAGCTGTTGCCAAGCTGAATTTTTAACCGGAAGTCCAGAATCCAAGATCAAAAACAAGATTTTCCATGAAAAGTACGTGAAATCCATTGTCCACTCTAAGCTTGATTACTGTAATTCCATTTTCCTTAACCTCGAGTCCACCCAAATTAATCGTCTACAACTCATCCAAAATTCTCTCTCTCGAGCCGTCACCAGGACACCAAAGCATCACCATTCACCATATCTCCCGTTCTTAAATCACTGCACTGGCTAAAAATCCCCGAGCGCATCAACTTCAAAGTCCTGTCGCTAACCTACAACACGCTACAATACTCCCAGCCAAAGTACCTTCATGAACTCTTCCCCATCCAGCCACCCCAATCTACCCGTTCATCTTCCTACCTCACTCTCTCCCGTCCCCCAGTCACTACTCGCCTCAAGTTCTCCAATCGATCCATATCCCACACTGCACCTCAACTCCGGAACGAACTTCCCCTCGAATTCCGCATTTTCTCAGTTCTTCCGCCAATACCGCCACTCACTCACCGTCATCTACCTCGGGCTCCTCTACTCATCACACTACAGGCTCTCCCAACTGAAGACTGACCTACACTCTTAAAACTGCAGAGTTTTCTGAGCTATGATTTTCTTAGTTGTCGTCATTAACTTTATCGAACTATAAAAAATCGCTATTGCAAGGGAAAATTTAGTTTACTCAGTAAACTTTAGCTGAAAGAGGTAACTTGTGTTTTGGTAATTCTGCTAAAAATGCACAGATGCTCAGCACACTGGAAATCAAATTGGGCTAACGTGTCCTAACACAGCGCGTGTCTGTATATCTTTTCCGAACACGTGTGCATTCTATGAAACTTTGCTGAAATAGCATCCGCAAATTGGTAGTGTAGGATTGGCGTATCAACTACGCCGCTAGTTCACTTAACCAGCATTTATCGGCAGCAGCAATATGCAGTCCTGGCTAATGGGCTTTGCTCCAATAATAGAGCCCTTGGCTATGCATCAGTTATCTGCTTCGGATTTGAACAGCATTGATTGGATGTTGAGCGCTCGTGAATAGGCTGGTGCCCTGCGCTTGGCCTTCGAGTGGCGCTTTAGAAGTTTAGAGATTACGATCAGAGGCGCCGCCAGGCTTAAAAATTGGACTCACACCCCTCCCGTCTCCTCCCATCCACACCCGTCCTCTGTCTGCTATATATATGAAGTTATTTATACATACTGTATGGTAGGCCTAAACCAAAATTACACGGTAAAATTGTCACGCATATATCGGTGCGATGCCTAATCATTGTGTGGATTTGATTTGGTGGGTGGACGCACGTGCGTCCAGTGCGTCACGCAATTATCAAGAAATAGGCTGCACGATTTATGAAATGATGATTATCCACACTTGGATTAACAACTATATTATTCTAGAAACAGTTCCTCTTTCGAAATTTATATATTGTGCATCCCGGCGTATTAACCGAATCAGCCTAACCGTCCTAACGTGGAAAATTCTAACACCGCAACATGAAAAATTAGTTTTGCTTGTTGTTGCTATCTGCTCAAAGTTTTACACATGCATGGAACAATGCGAATCACGTGTGAATAGGGTAGGCCTACATGTGATTCACACGCGTTTCACGCAGGATATTATTGTTGGAATTCATCGTTTAAATTCAGGATTTATTAGATTAAATCAGAGTTCCGTAATCTCCCATTATAAAAATCAGCCCGGATAGGATGTAGAGTACATATAGTTCTCAAGAGAGTCCTGCTTTAGCGCCACCTAGAGCCTAGAATGTGTATAACAAGTTAATTCTAACACCCCAACTTTATGCACACTCAAAAATTAGGGCAAAATCCTATTTCAGCAACCCCAGGCCCAAGATGCATTTCAAATTTAAATATTTGGACAGTCCCTTTGTTAAACAGTCGGCAATCATGTCTGTTGTTGCTTTCTGCTCAACACGTATATCTCCAAGAGCAATCCTGTCTCTGGGTGTTGGACAGCAATGTGCTAGGTCTTTGATCGATATCCAGAATTTCTTGCAGGGTCAATCGTATGTTTATTATCGTAGAAAATCTTCATTGGTTTTCCTGTAGGCCCTAAGCTAGCAGTCTGTCGGAGATATCGAACGGTGCTTTTCCCCGGTCGTAGGCCTATCTTTTGGAATTTGACTGGAACGTTTATAGGGCCCTAAGTGCCCGATGATTGTACTCTGTTATAATTACGCACAATCAATTGACAGTTCGTGTTAGACACGGCGCACTATATAGCAATTGATTATCACACTCTCGCCGAAAGCGTGGAATTTAAGTTAAGTAAGTAAGTAAGTATATTTATAAAACCGGTTGCTGACGATCCGCGGAAACATTAAAGTCATAAACAGAATTAATAAGAATAGGCCTACAGCATTCTTCCTATAAAAGATTTCCTCATATAATTGTCCACAAGGTTCAGGACCCTGTTATGAGAACTTGGTTGGATAGAAAAAGAATTGAGTTTTCTATAGGTGGCATATAGCAGCTTGTGAACTGATGAAAATAGACCATTATCAGCCTGTCGGCAGATCTGGTCTAAGATGGGACTGTCACCAGGGAGGTGCCATAGTCTGGTCAACACCCTAAGATGGGTTGAAGTTTATTTTTTATCCTGCTGCTGAGCAAACCCCACCATGCTTACAGCATGCGCGTTAGAGGCCTACTGTGGTGCGCGAATCTACTCGAACAGGTCTGGGCCCTTAAAGATATGAGTTTTTCAAATGCGTAAGCATACAACGGCCGCCTGGCCTTACAACATATCCGGGTGATATACGTTTCAAAGCAAAGGTTTTCCGTGAACGTTACCTTTCATCTACTCTGGTAACCTTCTGTGCAAATACATTTCTCTAAAGTTTCAGCGCGTTAAGCTTGTTAAAGTAAAACAGGGCACCAGCGTAAACTGGATGAGGAAGTAGGGAACCTGCGTTTTCCATCCGGCCTTTTCTCTGGAGCACGTGCTGGAAGAATCGGGATTCACAAAATGTAAGTGCATGCATCTAAGTAACTATTGACATTTGTGTTAACTTTATATAATTAGAACCTTCACCAGTTAAAAAACAATGTAACGCGCTATTTATTTAGAAATTTTGCGATCTGAATCATGTCCGACAGTAACTGTTGGACTAACGTGCAGTGCCTGCGTTAGAGGCGTGCCGCGTGTGACCGCATGGTTCGCACGGGTCCGCAACTTAAGGGGTCTGAAATGTCACAGAAAATTAACATGAACAAGACACCTTAATAATAATATTATAGTCTCGATTAAATCTTCTCTTTTGGCAATAAAATGAAAGTCAACTTTCTCTATATCCCAGAATTCTCTTGTGTAGTTAAATTTGACTTGTACTTGGTAACAATCTACTAAAAGAGAGTGATTTGCAATGAAAAACAATTTGACGTGTCATGGGGCCCATACAGTATACTCTGTACGGAGCCCGAAATACCCTAAGGCCGGCACAGCTAACGTGCCTCGGCCAATATTCTGCATAGTAGGCTTCTAATCGAAATTGCCTCGAAAAGTTAGATTTTTGCAAATTATTTCGTTTTAAGTTAAAGAGTCGATTTCGGGCTAAATTGCATAATTGAAATTCTCAGTTGCAAACTTGATTCAGTGACATGAGACTTTGAGTCAGACTGTCTATAATTTGTTGACTTGATTGCGTGACTGGAAGCCAGCGATTCGAAACAAAACTTGTGACTCTCTCTAGTGGTATGCTTACACCTTTGATATGGTGTCTAGAGTTAACCCTCGGGCTACCAAGGGGGGGGAGGGTGGTTACCACCCCCCTACGTTTTTCTGCAAAAATTTTTGTTAGCACATGGAATATAATTTTGACATTTTAGGTAGCTGTAGGGGGTCCATTTACACACATTTTGAGGTAAAAGTCGTGATGATATCCCACGCCATAAAAAAGTTACACCCGATATAGCCTAGGTACCACTTTTGGAATGAGGAATTTCTCTAGTCAGCTGTTAGCTGTTGTCGACTATAAAGGTAAATTATTCTTTCTGGAAGAGAAACAACTATGCCATTCTTTAGAGGGAATGTAGGGCTATATTTGCTTGCTTAGTTATTTGTCTTTTGAAAACCGGAAGTGATCATAATAAATTATAATACGCTTTTTCAGTGTGAAAATCACTGATGGAACATCACAACGTAAACCGATATGGTTGGGTATGGGGAAGGGCTATAAACAGTTGCAGCAGAATGCTAACAGAGTAAAGCAGTGCTGTGAAGTGCTCAAGAAGCCGGTTTGCAGGAAGCATTCGCACAAAACAATGAAAGTAACTTGCAATAACTGCAAGGACCACTGACGTATTTGACTGCCGGGAAAAATTACATAATTTCTTGTTTCATGTTGAAATAGCTGCATGCCTTTAGATTTTTTTGCCTGTAACTAAAACAGACTTTGGAATAGTTTGTATTGTTGAAAATTAAGCCTCATTATATTTAGAATATTCTTGGATACATAGTTCATTTTCAAAACCCACATCATTTATATTTTTTATCCAAAAAGTACAAATTGTGTGGGATAATATCAGATATCGTTAAATGGACCGGTGCCTTTGTTAAAAACTATATAATTTCGAGATGCATTCATATATTTTACAACTAAATATACCATTCTTTTCAGAAATGAATGCTGAATCAAACGCTGTATTACATGATATGATATTTGAAACCAAACACGAAATTCCGGGGGGTGGTAACCACCACCCCTTGGTAGCCGATGTCGCAAAAAAACCTTGGTAGCCTGAGGGTTAAGGATCATTCTCTGCTTATTTTCCAATGCATTTATTTTCTGTGTGTGTAATAACGCTTTTAACTTAAACAAATAAATGAAATATTATTAAATTGACAGATTGATCGAGATTTTGCACCCGACTTCAGCTAACACGTTTAGCAAACATTGACCACTGTGGCCATAAAACTCTGGCCGAGGATGCAGTACCTTAAAAGGATGGCACAAGTGACAACCTGATGACTCCTTGCATGTCTCTGGTAGGTATATCCATTTTAACAGTTTTTTTATTAAAGTACTGTGTGATGATAATGACGACGACAATAAACATAACTGTGAAACACAGACAGCTGCATTCATGTGATTGATCGTCTAATTATTGGTTCTTTAATGGAATGAGTACATTATGGTTTCGGGTAACACTATGTCAGGGCCTACTATGTAGGGGGGGGGGGAGGAAGCAGACTTCTTCCAATGTGTGCCAGGGGGGAAAAGTTTCCCCCCTAATGAAATGGATGTTGCTGTTCGATTGACGATTGTAGGACATTATCCCCTCTGGACATAATTCCCCCAACATTATCCCCCCCGGACAGAATCCCCCCGGAGTAGGACATAATCCCCCAGGCTAGGATATAATCACCTATATTTTGATATATATATATATATATATATATATATATATATATATATCATGACACGTGGTTAGGGCGAAAAGGACTAAGCCATTGCTAATCACCTCAACTTCAGCCAGAATATATTTTCAGTTTGTTTAATAAGAAGAATATATTTGCAGTTTGTTTAATCCTGACATTAACAAGCCTTAAGTTAAGAACTAGGTAACATTAACAAGTCTTAGGCCCTAGCTAACTTTGTACCTAAGTGACAGAATGAGACTAACAAGTCTTAATTTTACACCTGAATGACACTAACAAGTCTTTAGTCTATATAGATACCTTTACGACATTAACAATTTAACAACCTGATACTAGGAAAAAACAGGGCAATTATGGTTTATCAACTAAATGTAGAAATAGGATAATTGCAGAGATGGGATTCTGTCCGGGGGATCATGTCCTACAGAAAATGGGGGGGGGGGGATTTTGTCCGGAAGGATAATGTCCGGGGGATAATGTCCATTCAAATCGATTGACAGTACTGAGTCAACTGTCGACTGTAATCGAGTCTCTAGACTAAAGTTAACGTATTATGATATTATGTCATATTGTTGTTAATGCTTGTCTACAAGTTCATAATAAGTTGATATAAAATTTCTGTTATAATAATAATAATAATAGTAATTATATTCTTTATTATTTCAAAACGACAAACGCAGTAAGATTACATTGAAACATGAAAGTACAATCAATCAACATATTAATTAACACACGGTTTGGCAGCCATGCAAGGCGCCGCCCTAGAGGGGGGCTACGGGAGTTGAACCTCGTACCTTTTGCTCTCCTGGCCATGAGTGTTACCACTACTCTATCCTCCCTTCCACGTCAGAAGATGTTATTATTTTTTTCTTCTTGAAGCATTACCGGAAGTGAGATCTATAAATTGAAGAAAAGCGTTCATAATCCTGTTGATTAAAAAAATCTAGTTGGTCAATGCTACAATAATATTGCTGTGTAGTGCAGTGAAAATGGGATTATCAGGTCTTGAAATATTCTTGCAAAATAACTGTCAGCTGGATGACACTGTAACAGGCTTAACCGCTGCATTACACCAGAAATATGCATTCATAATGCAATCTTTAAAATCCCAATATTTGGGATATTTGCTGAACAGTGTTCCATATTTTGGAATTTTTGTCCCATATTTATTACAGCCTGTCCCATAATATTTTTACAGTGCACTGGGAGCAATGCAGAAATTAATTCAACAGTTTAGTTGAACTAAAATGTTTAGTTTTCCAAAACCAGTTTTCTTTCTTAAAAGATGCTCTTAAACTCACCTATATATGGCAATGTAGAAATTTTTACAGTGCACTGTGAGCCCAGCAGAAATTAATTCAACAGTTCATTCAGTGGCTTCTATCCCCCCTAAACAACCGGGCTCAATCCCTCTCCTTCCCCCTCTTTCACAGAACACCCTGTAAGCTGGAAGCAAGTCCCCTTACTGTAAAGTGTAAAGCCCTTCCATACCTCGCCTTCCCTTCCTCCCCTGCCCCTCCCCACCCCAACCCTCACCCCTTCTCCCCTCTCCCTTTACCACTGCTGGTCCGGGGTCCTCCCAGAACATTTTTTTTGATTTCTACACTGCCGTAGGTGAGTTTTAGCTCATTTTTGGAGAAAGAAAACTGGTTTTGGAAAACCATACATTTTAGTTCAACTAACTGTTGAATTAATTTCTGTAGGGCTCCCGTGCACTGTAAAAATGTTATGGGACAGGCTGTAATATATAGGGGACAAAATTTCCAAAATATGGGACACATGTTAAAATACTGGGCAATATGAGACACTGCTTAGCAAATAATTATATGGGTTTCTTAAAGACTGCATTATGAATGCATATTTCTGGTATAATGCAGTGAAAAAGGCTCCATCCCTGCCTATTGCAGTGTTATCCAGCCGACAATTATTTTGCAGGAATATTTCAAAACCTGATAATCCCATTTTCACTGCACTACACGACAATAGTTGTAGCATAGACCAACTAGTTTTTCTTAATCAACAGGATTATGAACGCTTTTTTCAATTTTTTAGACATTTTTTGCATCCTACATCAACAGTAAAATAGCAGAACATAATGGTCAATAGCTAAAGAAAAACAAGTAATGATGATACACTATAACACTGCTTAGACACTGTAAACTTAGCATAGGCTTAATTTATGGGAGGTTCAAGCGGTACCCATAACCCACTTTTTGGACTGGGGGACCGTACCCCACTATTTAAATAATGCCAATCAATATTTTATTATCACTGGAATTAAAAGATGGCTTGTTTTACTGACACAAAAATTAATGAGAATGCTGGCAGAGTAATATGTCCTAAATGGTCTCTCGATGCAAAAAGCGAAAGTGGAGAAGAAATTGGTAACCCCACTTTTTAGACCAAAGTTATGCTCCTGAACCTAAGCAAATATTGCATGGCTCATAATACTGATACAACAATCTATAACACTGAGTCAGTACTGTCAGTGGAACAGAAACATCCATTTAACTGGGGGGAGGGCTTTCCCTCTGACACAAATTGGAAGCAGTCTGCTCCTTCCCCCCCCCCCCACCCCCTACGTAGTAGGCCCTGCAGAGAACTGTGAGCAAAGACTCTGTAACTTGTAGGGAGTGTGATAAAAATTGAAAAGAAATACTCACCCCCTGTTTTTCACTGGGCTCAGCTTGCGCCCGCCCTGTATAGGGATAGAAGCCCCTGAGTTCATTTGAACTAAAATGTTTTCCAAAATCAGTTTTTTTCTCAAAAAATGTGCTAAAACTCACCTATGGCAACATAGAAATCCAATTTTTTTCGGAGGGAGGACCCCGGATCCCAACTTCAAGGGGAAGGGAGGGAAGGGAATGGTAGAGGATGGGGGAAGGAGAGGGGGATAAGGGGTGGGGAAGGAAGAGGAGAGGAAAAGGGAGGGGAAGGGGGAAAAGGGGTAGAAGAAAAGGAGGGGAAGAGGGGGGATAAGGGAGAGGGAAGAGGAGGGGTTTAGGGGAGAATGGGTGGGACGGAAGGGGAGGTAGGGAAGAGGAGGTAGGGAAAGGAGCTTACCGTAGGGGGATTGCTTCCAGCTTACAGGGGGGATAGTAGGCCTTGCACTATGTTCGAGCATGCTATACTAACTTAATTTTGTACCAATGCACACCATGGTACACGTCAGTACAGATTTGGTGGACCGTGGCACCCTGGTAGTTTAGTGGTAGGATGTCAGCCCTGTTGGGGCTGAAATCCAAAAGGTTGACAGTTCAAATCCTACTCTGGGCACCATGGCAACCAATAGCCTTAAAGCCCTATCAAGGTTTGAAACGAGAACAGTACAGGCATGGTATCATCGCTAGTACTCATAATTTTTGTCATAATATTTGCTCATTATGTTTTTAGACACGTTATGACCATTGCCTTGAGTCTTCTGCCTTCCTTGTTGCACAAGACATCCAGCGGCAAAGGCAAGAGGCGTTCATTGTGGAAGCCGTTTGTATCCGAGTCCATGAACTACTTTACCTCACTGATGTCCAGAAGGTTTTTATTATTTACTGCTACTTTCTGATTTTATTATTTTTAAAAATGTTGTGTATTTGTAATTTTAGTGTCGATGTTAAGAAGTTGACAACTCCATTACTGGTTTTCATCACTGCATTTACCATGTAGACCCACACTGGCCTATTTGTAGGGTGCTGGACTATCTAAAAGAGTCAACCCCAAGATCACGAGTTCAATTTATTTATTTACTTACTTATTTATATTTTTTATTCTGTTTTACAATCATAGCCCATCTCTCTCCTCTACAATGGGGAGGGGGGATAGAGTAGTGGTAACACTCATGGCCAGGAGAGCATAAGGTACGCGGTTCGACTCCCGTAGCCCCCCTCTAGGGCGGCGCCTTGCATGGCTGCCGAAACCGTGTGTTAATTACTTAAGATCTTGATTGTACTTTCATGTTTCAATGTAATCTTACTGCGTTTGTCAGTTTGAAATAATAAAGAATATAATTATTATTTTTATTATTATCTGCTATCAGACAAGCACTGCTGGGAGTGCGTCAAGCGTAACCACGCAGGTGGGGGCATAAAAAAGTACATGTGCATACAGGGAGAGAAGAGGGGTTCAATTTTTTCTGGATTTCTGCATACATACTTCTGGCCTTTGATTGTGGATCAGCTTCCTTCTTCGGTCTGGGCTGCCCTACTATCCGGTAGTCCCTTCTCAGCTTTTCTTTGTCCTAAAACTTGCCTTTATTCCACAGGACTTCCACACTGGGAGTGCCTGTGATTGGTGAGCACTGGATAGAGGCGCTTCATTGTGGAATCCGCTTTCTCCTGCGGTGCGGGCTGCACTAACTGGTGGTCCTGCCACAGCTTTTCTTTGTTCTAAAAGTTTCTTTTATTCTAGAGGATTTTCGCACTGGGAGCGCCTCTGATTGGTGGGCACTGGGTAGAGGCGCTTTTTAAGCTTTGAAATACAAAACAGTACAATCAGTGCTTCTAGCTAATATCCCATTGTGCGTTTCCTTTGGTGTAATAAAGAATGTACTTACTTACTGCCTGCTCTGGGTGTTGTGAATTTGAAAGCATGCACTTTTCTTTATTTCTTGTTGAACTGATTGTTTTCGTTTGAACACTATGTTTATTTCTATGAATGCAATGTATTAATTTTTGTTTTTCTTACATTTATTTTAACAGCCTGGTTTAAGTATGTCTCAGTACATCAAGGAGAAGGCTGATAACCAGACGAGGACAATTTCACCTACCACCACGGGATGAAGTCGGGCGTGTAAAAAAATGAAGATCGTCTGAGTTACCATCAGCAGCCACCTGAGAGCCACCTCCCACGTTGATGAAATTCTTGAAGCCTGTGCTAGTTCCCTCTATGCGTTGCACGTCCTGAAGCGATACATTTGGTTGCGGAGGCCACCATGGTTGGCCGACTCCTATACGCAGTATCGGCCTGGTGGGGCTTTGCTGCAGCCCCCGAGCGTCGGCTGTTAGAACGATTCCTGGGATACCTGCCAGAAGGTTCACCAACTGTTACGGAGCGGGTCAAGCAGGCAGTTGGAGGCCTGCTCCAGGCAGTGGTCTGGAATGACTCTCATGTTATTCGCAGTTTTTTCCACCTATAGCCAACCGTCGCCAAGGCTTGAGACCCCGCGTCCACCCATTCGAACTTCCACCCAAAGACGATACGAACTATATACCGAGAGTTCTATATAATGCAGTTTATTTAGCCCCAATAGCTAAACTTTGTCAAGAACTAGTACATTATTTTAATTTTACTTTTTATTTTTCTTCTCCAGCATATTCATCTGTTCTTAGTTGCAGTGTGCCAACCAGTTTTACTCAATAAATGCATGTACTATATAATCTGGAGCAGAAGGGGTTATGGCTGCAAACCCATGTAGTTGCATTCATCCAGAACCCGAGCAATCTCGATAAGGGTTCTGTTTCTATGCCGTGATTTCTCTGGATATTTATTTTGGAGTGTCCAATGCGATGACTGCAGACATGCTTGAAGACTTTCTTTGTGTTTGATGTCAAATTTCCTGACGCTGCAAAGTCAACTTTGCTAATCCTTCAGAGGGTGGTGTATGGACAAAAGCGGAACAAACTAGAACAAAAGTGCTGCAGTTGTTGGCCGATTTACATTGTATCTCTTAATTTAAACATTATTTATTATTAAGAACTATTAAAATGAAATAATCGTTTATTTACTTAAGAAATTTTGTGTGCATGCTCTAGACGTTGGAAGTGTATTGAAGTTACATTAATTTGTTATGTTAAAGTGTTGGAAAATTCATGGAATTTTTAGTCTGGGACATTTGTAGCTTTTGGCAACTTTACGCACTTCAGTCATGTCTCGTGTTTCCTGCACAAGTATGAACACATGTTTTGGCATAATAAAGTTTAAACTTGTTAGTTCAATATAATGCAATCCTTACAATATTACTGTTCCATGAAACAATATTTTTAGCCTGGATAATCATCGTAAGAAAGTTCATTGCAGCAATTGAGGTCCCATATTAAAGTATTAAGTTAAATAAAAAATAAAGTGCTAGTTTGTTTTAGCAACATAAAGCCTTTTTTCAGTTGAAAAACCGATTCTTGGCCAAACTTGAAATTTTTTTCAACTCTGGTTTCATTTCGTTCAAAAACTGGCAACCCTGTCTTAATGTGGGATAATTTTTACATTTTACAGTTCTATTTGACATCACATATGAACTCTCACCTAACGTTAAATGTTTTCACGTTATGCAATTTTTCACATGATAGGTTTTCATGTGCCATTCATGATAACATTCTGATCTAGGTATAAGTAGCAAGCTTCATCAAATATTAAAACTGACGTCGTTGGCTCTGGTCTCCGATCCGCAGCAATGAGGATGGTCGTGATGATGATGATGATGATGATGATGATGATGATGATGATGATGATGATTCATCAAATATGAATAAGTTTAACTGTAGAAACCTATGAGTAGGTCTCTAAAGAGGCGCTATATAAATTTCGAGAATGAATGAATTATTGAACTATGTGAAGAAAGCTGCCACTTCTGAAACGATGCCGATCTAACAATATAGGCGAGCTACATAAACTATGAACAAGTTAATCCAGCTATACAGGCACATATGCGTCTCGTTAGTTCAAAGTAGTGTTCACTATCCCATATTTGCCCGTAGTTCGCATAATGAATATTTACACCGGCAGCCAAAGTTGCCACTACAGAGATTTAACAAGATTCCGCTATGCATCATTGACAGGCCCAGTTCGCATAATGAATATTTACACAGGCAGCCAAAGTTGCAGCTACAGAGATTTAACAAGATTCTGCTATACATCATTGACAGGCCCAGTTCGCATAATGAATATTTACACAGGCAGCCAAAGTTGCAGCTACAAAGATCAAACAAGATTCCGCTATACATCATTGACAGGCCCAGTTCGCATAATGAATATTTACACAGGCAGTCAAAGTTGCAGCTACAAAGATCAAACAAGATTCCGCTATACATCATTGACAGGCCCAGTTCGCATAATGAATATTTAATTATGCGGCCAAAGTTGTAGCTACAGCGCGCAGACCAGGTCTGATAGTCGCGCTAAGTTGGTTGAACTGAGCATTATGATCATCAACGTACGTGTGCGTATTCGCCGCTCGGAAGCATTGACTTGAAATAAGCGAACTATCGCAGCTGCTGTCTGTATGCGCCAACCTATATAAGGCAATTTCTATAGGTGAACCACAGGCGTGCTAATTCAAATCACCAGCAGCATTCAAAGAAGAATAGGCTTGGTATTTTACGGCAAATTACCTACATTCGGATAACCATGAAGATTTACGTGGAACAGATCAAGGCTTAGGAAGCTAATTTTTACCTATGAATTTTAGTTCTTTTGTCCGCGGATTCGGCTGACATAACTTGGCAAATTTAAGAGTGTATTCAAGAATTAATACCCTGATCCATGATCTGGTCCTCTGCCTTCCAAGCCAACTCGTCCTCAACGAAACCCGCTGTAACAGCTGTTCTGCCTCTCCCTGGTCTCTCGGGCAATCGGACCCGGACCACCAATGGATATCGACTCTAGACAACCCCTCGCATACGTCGCAGCGCTCGTGAACAAGCTGGTGCTTTGCGCTCAGCTTTACAGTGACGGTTTAGAAAATTGGAGATTACGATTACGATGGACAAAATTGACAAGCTTACACTGGAATTCATCAGATGCGAACGCTTCAGTACGCTTAACTGGAGTACCAATTGCCTGGTCAATATCATCTACCAGACTTAGGTGACTGTTTTTCAACCAATGAAGAAGCTTCGGCAATGACAGCTGCCATTAGCGCCCTCATATATATCAGCTTGTGGGCCCTCATTGCCTTTGACTATCTTTTCCTCTAAGCCACTAGTTGCGCTGGGCCTCACCTATTTCCGTAATCAGCAGGGTCACACTAGTCTAAAACACATTGTTTCCAAAACTGAGCATGACTTGTTGCTAACATTGCTTTTGGATGGATTGCACGTTCTTTTTATGGAAAATCTTGTTTTTGATCTTGTATTCTGGACTTTCGGTTAAAAATTCAGCTTGGCAACAGCTGTTTTCGTAATCAGCAGGGTCGAATTAGTCTAAAACACATTGTTTCGAACAACGAACATGACTTGCCGCTTACATTGCTTTATGGTGGACTTTTCTGCTCAGAGCGCCTAGTCTACATGGTGTTCGAGCATACACATTCACTGATTGTGTTGCTGTAGGTGTTGGAGGTCGGCGTGAGTGTGTGTCAGACGCAGACGGCAGGAACTACGTAGGGAAACAGAACGTGACGTTCAGTGGAAGACCTTGTCTGTTTTGGAACTCACAGGAATACATCGTCCATCCTTTCGATGACGTCTCTTACTTTGCAGACTCTTCCGTTGATTTAGATCAGACTGGAACTGAAGTTCATCTGGACGATGTCAGGAACTACTGTCGCAATCCATCCTTCGATGGAACTTACGACATCTGGCCTTTGTGCTACAGCAAAGGTTCCATAAGTCGGAAGGAGTACTGCCCTATTCCGTTCTGTCAAGGTACCATCTACAATTCTACATTTGTCCGTTTTCCATTAACTGCTGTGTTGTTGAATTTGCTTTACGCTGTGGTTTTTGCGGTATATCGCGCTTATTCAGTAATTCATTGATTCTGGATCGAAAATCTCATGAACGGAGTCGATGGAGCGACTGTCAGCACATAATATGCACACAATTGTCTCACAATTTGGCTACAGGTTTTCTCGCCTTGAGAGTGCAAAAAATTAAAGAAAAGAAAAGTATTGAGTCTGGACAGGAACATCAATGTAATTTTGTATTTATAATTGTAATTAAAAATTGAGTTAGCTCTGCTTTACTTGCTCATGAAGTGGCGCTTTGATGCTAGATGTATTTAGGGCCTGGAATTGCGCCTATTAGCTAGAATAATGAAGAGTAAATTAGCACAGTCACTAGTGGTTGGTCATGCAGAGACCTGGAGTTATCCAACGAATTCTCGTTCACAGTTTGCAGAGGTTCAGAGTCTCTGGGCCAAGTTGTCGCGAGAGTTTGGTTGGAGCGACGGTGGGTGGCAGCGCTCGCAACACACAGTGACTCTGCCGTGCAGCAAACACTATGAGTTCGTGTTTTAGAACCGCATCGGAATTCTCATTATTCGAAACAGATTGTCTGGTTTTACAGCGCATCACAATTCATTCACCAAGTTGTATAAACGAGAATTTTCATGATGTGACGTTGAGATCGAGCGACTGTACTATTTTTTTCAACGACAGTTTCTGTAGCAACGCCAGCATAGAATCTAAGTACTCTGTTCATGCAGCAGTTAAGAAATGAGGGTTTTAAAGTTTTTTATCCGAGGCAAACAGATTAATTATATTTCTACTGATTATTTCTTTTCAGTCCCTTATCATATTAAATGTCTGCCAGATGAAAGATGTGTTATAATAACAGTTATAACTAACCAACCAAGGGCGTCTATCCCCCAAAGTCATTGGAGCAACTTCTCCCCCCTCCCCTCCTCTTCCCTTCTCCTTCCTTCTCCCCACTAAAAGATGGCAAATACACTGACCGATCTCCGCCCCTGTTTTTAGATGGAGCATTAATTTTTCTCCAAAGTTTCTGTGGAATAGACGCCCCTGTACCCAACCACCGTCTAAAACTAGCATCGTGATTAGGGTATCTGAACCAAGTTGTGTCGATAGTTTGGGACGACGATGGGTACTGGGTAGTAGCGCTCGTATCACTTGCTTACGCTACCTTCGACAGTCCCTTACTGGTAAAATATGATCCAGGTTTGGCTAATCGTTGTGCCGCCGGGTACACGTAGAGAAGGTTTTGGTCATCGCCGGGATGTAGATTGAAGCGCCATAAGTGACTAACGGTTGAGGTCACTCCACAGACTCGCGTCGCTCCTCTATCTCCCATGCGAACATAACAAAATACAGTAAAAACGTAAAAATGTCCGCAGCAGAAACTCCAGTAGCTTTAAAATCAATGCAAGTAAGAAATTATTATTACGCCTAACACTGTAAAATATGTCCAGCTGATTGCAGACATTTCTTTTTATATTCCTCAGAATAAGTCGAACGATTATAAAAGTCTTTATTGCGCACATAGGAGATTTTGCAAATGTATTAACTGTTACTGTATAGTTTCTCTTTCAGAATACTTCATGAAGGTTGTATTTGGCAAGTGGTTGGATTCTGCTGTGATGCTCTCTCCACCGATTCAGTTCAACGGAGCAGTCTGTCTCCAGTTTCAATATCGACTCAGCCATCCGAAGATCATTCTCAGCATACAGACAACCAACCTCTCCAACTCCTCCACCACTAGGAAGCTGATGGAACTGAGTTATGGTCTCCAGACGAACGCATCCAACTGGAACACTGTGAATGTTTCTCTAAGCAGCAACTACGGTGAAGTTCAACAGGTGGCATTTGTGGCCGAGAAAATTGGATTCACCTTAGAGCTTGAATACGCAGCCATTCGTAACATTATCACGAATAATTCGCCATGTCCTCAACCAGGTAACCACGCCTTTCAAGAGGTTGACAGTCATATTCTGCTTTGAGGTTAAGTTGTGCTGACGCCAACAGAGTTTGAAATACGATGTTCAAAGCAATTCAGAGTCATCATGTCTTAAATCATGTACAGATAGGACACATTCAAGATCATTCGAAAACTGGAGATTACTACATTGTCAATAATTGTACTTTGTCCTGGAAACTATGATAGCATTAACTGCAAACTCAGCAGTGGGCATCTGAGAAAAGGCTTTCTTTGATTGGTGTATTTTGTCGGTCTCTTAGACTAAGAACCCCAGCGATTATAGCCTAACCCATTTTGTGACGATCATGCAACACAACTTTTGATTTAAGTCAGTGTTTTACAGATGCGAGTAAAGAAGAGCAAGGAGTTAGAGAACAATACACTGGAGATCGTCTACCAAGCGACTTCTTCCGAGAACTCGTTCTAAACGACACTGCTCGTGAGCGACAAATTTGAACGTGATTTTACAGCAATTCTCACTGAGATTTAGAAAAGCATGTGATGCGTTCGCAGACATGTGAACGTGTCACATGAGGAAGGTTACACTAGAATGAGAGCGAGTCTAGGATTCGAAGCACGATTCACTACTTTGAAAATGCCATCGACAACAAGCATGGTTGGGATTTATTATTTTAGACCATTTACCATTCTTCAAACACGACTTCGGTCGCAAACTGCACTAAACCTATTATTGGCCTGGTTAGACACCGCAATTCGAGGCGCCTTAGAATAAAACCTTTTGGGCCAGTAATTTATGTAAAAAAGGGTTAATCGCGAGTGTCACTCGGAGCAAGAGCCGCCTAACTGTTTTTACAATGTTAACATCAAGCATTACAGTAACCTATCGACAAATCAATAAATGGCGATGGAAAAACAAGAAGAAGAGAAGAGGAGGAGGAAGAGGAACATAAAGAGGAACTGGAAGAGGAAGAAAAAGAAGATGAAATGGAAGAGGAAGAAGGAGAGGAAGAGGAAAAAGAAGAAGAAGAGGAGAAGGAAGAGGAAAAAGGAGAAGAAGAGGAGTAGAAGGAGAAAGAGGAAGATGAAGAGATATATTTGTTCAGTGTGATGTATACATATGATTTTTTCCATGAGTAAATAAATCATACGTTTGCATATCTTCTGACTTTCATGCAGGTAAATATTTCTATACACATCAGGATCCATTACGCTGCTAATTATAGAACATACTAGTATATGTATATGGGATGAATGCGTGCATAAATACTTATTTTCTGCATACTGCATGCAGAGCCCACATTGTATTATTGAATACATATACATTCATGCATGCATGCATACCCAGATATGTATGCACATACTTACAATTCTTATTGGTCCAGACAGTTCTCAATGCTGCCTCCAGACTGATGGTCTTCCTAAATTTTCCCATAACTCTTCGTTTGTGGTGAATCAACTTCACTGGCTGCTTCTCCTAGTTTTATCGCTTGTTGTCACTGCCCTTATGACACAATCTTTCAAGATACTAAAGCACTTAGCGCTCGGTTGCTCGACGCCAGTAATACCCTAAGCCTAGAGGAAGGCTGTTTCTGCTTCACACAATCGTTCTGGAGTCCCGAGAAAAACGCGAGTAACTAACATCCAATTGGCTAGCGATTAATCAACTAATCAACTTTCCAATTATTGACTTCACATGATGTTACAAATCTTTATAAAATGTTCCAACTTTGATGTGCCTATGCTTCAAAACTGTTTACTGGCTGATTGCTCGAGTCACTACTTTGATGCTCATAAATAACATAGCGCATGTGCGATCGTCCTATGAGCGATCGCCCCTATGAGTGTTCGTACCTCTGAGCGATGTTCCTATGAGCGATCGTTCTGTGGGCGATCGTTCTGTGGGCGATCGTCCTATGAGCGATCGTCCTATGAGCGATCGTCCTAGAACCTTCTCACCGATCTCTTCGCTCTCGCGACAGGCATGTCCTCTTGGTTCCGCGTGTCAGGACCACTCTAACTCAAACTAGATCTTTTGCCAACATAGGCCCTTCATTCCTCTCTACGGTTAACCTTTCTTTCTGGATCTCTTCCAACATCCATTTCCTTACTTCAACATTTTATTCTCTCGACGCCTTCGCACTGGGAGCGCTGCTGAGTGGCCTCAGCTGTGAGCGGCGCTATCCAAATCTCCAAATACGATACGATACGATACAATACTTGTAGTCCACACATGTTGCTTTTCCGGGCGGAAATAGAACGGCAATAAGAATAGATGCCGTTTCACATTGCGATATTTAAGATATTTTTGAATCTCAAGCTGTCGCGGAACAACATACACATAACTTTAATTCCCTTGACATAATATTCCAGCATCCAGGTGAATGATCTAACCCGCTGAATTTGTTTTTAAAATAATATTTACAGAGTTGATTACATACGGTCTCTATAGAAAGACGTGTATTGTATTTTATTGTATTGTATTGTATCTAAACATTTATAAAGCGCCTCTCGCAGAAGCCCCGGGGAAACGGAAATGCCTTTAGGGAACGTTAGACCGATGAGGAAACGCCAATCATTAGTTTGGCCCTGAGCAGAGGGGAAAGGTCATTCCAGACCGTGGCACCCGCTACAGCAACCAACCGGTGCTGTACCAAGGCAGTTTTATCCCTGTATATTTATGTATACATTCATAACGCTTTCTTTGCTGGGAAATTCGTTAGAGTTAGACAACGCAGTTTCTGCTTGAATCGCCAACGTACTCGTGTCTCTTTCTCTTTGCAGGGTACAACATGGGGGATTTGGTTACAATGATGGGTCATTTGCGGGATCGTCTCATCTACAAGTAAATTTTCCAACTTCTAGGACATGGGTTCCCTTGTTAAACATCATTTAGCTCCACGTCATCTTTACTTAACAATGTCTGTCATTTAGCTATTCCCAGGGTTTTATACACCACTAATATTGAATGTTGAAGCAGAGTTGCTTAAAATCAGTCTAATGTGAAATGTTCGCCATTAACGTGAATTACGTAATTCATGTCGTCCAGGAAGTCCTTAGAGAACGGCTTTCGAATTATGTGTCGCTGTCATCATAATAAACCTAAATCCGTTAATTGTCTTCTACGTCTTTTAAAACACCCGGTCTACTGGCCTCTAGCGTGGACAAATTAAAGTTCCAATGTTCGAGACTTTGATTGTTTTTGCCAACCTCCCACAATTATTCCCGACTCTGAAAAGTGCTGCAATTATTCCAATAAATTAAAATGCTTTGTCGTAAAGTATTCTGACTAGAGGTGCTACGTTGTTATTATGTACAGGCTATAAAATATCCAATTAGTTAGTAGGCTACTACTCAGTGCAAGCAGTGCTTGTGAGCAACTCAACCCCTATCTGAATCCAAAAATTAAATCCGATGTGAATAAATGGCCACCATGGCGCTCGAGCATAAATATTGAATGAGTTTAGATAAGTTTGAACTTGGTGTCTTTATTCAGATGCGAGTGGAATGGTGCTATTTGTAATGAAACTGACATCCGTAGTGAACTGACCGATCTCGGTCTCTGCTACACTTTCAACGGAGACGAAAACCGCATCCTGTCATCGACAAAAACCGGTACGTCGTCATCTTCATCATTATCGTCGTCATTATTATCATCAGCATCATCATTGTCATCTTCGTCATAGTGATGAGCATCATCAAATTTAATTTGATTTATGCTAATCTATCAAATTGACTTCTACATCAATTTCCATGATGCACAAGACATGTAGCCGATGGTGGTTCAAACAAAACCGTTAAAAGCATAGTCCATATTTTGTGATGTTAATGGACTTTAGAATTATAAAATAACATACATATGCATATGTTTTGCATTTAACAGGTGCGAACTATGGTCTTCGTCTCATGCTGAATGTGGAACAGTACGAAAACATTCCCGTGTACAACCAGAATACTGGAATTAAGGTTGACCAACAACTTTTTGCATTTGATATCAACTATGAAAAGCCGCTATAGCTTCGATACAAAATATTCAGATGATTGTTTTAATTTTGATTGAGTGATTTCCTTTAATTGATTGTATTTGGTGACTAATCGTTGATCAGCAATCGTTGATTTCAGATTCATCTTCATTACTATGACGACGTTCCTCAAGTTGCAGATTCCGGTTTCACCGTTGCCCCTGGCTACCAGACGTTGGCACCGCTTGACTACCAGGCGGTAATACTGTGTTCATATTATTTGTAGACTTTTTTATATTCTCGTATAGTATGTTGTTGTACATAGAACATATCTTATATGCTAGTTATATGCAATATATAGTGCAATACAGTAACCACGCCACAGAGGCTTCCAGATTTGATTAGGTGTCGTGCATCAAATTCAGAGATATGCTGAAAAATTTACTATATTAGATATGTTTTGGCTTGTGGAAACCAGAACTGTAATTAAAAATCTCAGAAACAGAAGTGAAAGATCCACTAACCCTGATTCATTTACAATTGATGATCATAAAATCAAAGATAAACAATATTCAACAATTTATTTTAATGAAATAGGGCCTCAACTATCCACAGAAATTGAAACAAGTAAACATGCCTTCAAAGGTTTCTTAAAAGAGTTATCCATCACATCCATGGGCACAGAATTGACTTCACCAATGGAAATCATTTCGATCGCCATCACAATCAAACTCGCACACTCTAGTGGCGAAGATTAAATTAACTCGCATATAGCCAGATTTGCTATGGAGGAAATATCCGCATCTCTTGCAGAAATCATCAACTGCTCAATTACAACTGGTATCCCAAGCATCATAAGAATTGCTAAGGTGATACCTATTCACAAAGGTGCAAAAAACAAATTAACCCAATCGTTATAAACCTATATCAACAATGTGTAATTTTTCGAAATATTTTTAATTTTTTTGTATTTTAAGGCTAATGTACCTTACATGAAAGAGCGCCCTAACTAAGAGCCAATATGGTTTTGCTCTGGTTACTCAACTTTCTTGGCACTGTTAGAAATGCACGCAAAACCACTGAGCCCATAGATAAATCACATGTCAGTTGGCATATTTTTGATGTATATAATGCTTTAGACACAGTTGATCATGAAATTCTAGTAAAAGAACTCGAGCACTATGGTGTTCAGAGGATGGGTCTTACGTGGGTCTCAGATTACCTCTGTGATAGAAAACAATTAGTCTCATATAATAATAACTTCTCGGAACAAACTGTTTTTCGTTATGGTGCGCCTTAAGTTTCAATACTAGGTCCTTTGCTATATTTGATTTTTAAAATGACATCTCAAACTCTTCTCATTCATCATTTTATAGTTTTTACTGACGACGTTGATGTATTTCTGTGTGACAAATCAAATGAAACTTTGTTCAATTATACGAATGAAGAAATAGAAAATTTAAAGCCAAGAACCTGTCTGTTAAGTTTTCTAAAACCAGCTATGTCGTTCGGATAGAAAACTTCTTCAAAATTTTCAATATAGACATAACAATTGCTATTAAAACAATTGCTCAAGTTACTTCGACGAAATTCTTTGGAGTAGGCCTATATGTTGACGTACACAACTTCTAACGTACGCGTGTCTGTTAGGCCTATGTAATTATAATCAAAAGTCCCAAGATATATCTCGTATTTTCCACTCCTACCGAGACCCGGCGTAGTTTTTGTTAAAAGAATAGCAATCTTCCTGCCAAATGGAGCAAACATTTGTAGCCAATATCTTAGATATGCAGGAAAACCGCGGTCCCTGAAGTAAGTAAATCTGAGAGGCAATCGTGTGTAAAAAGTGCTAGCGACTTCATTTTCTTAGCCTTGGCATATGAAGGCGGGTGGCCAGTCTTCTCGCTTGCCGTCTGAGATTCACATCGACAGTGTATGGTCATTGTACCTAGTATATCAGCTGAGTTGACTAAGGGCGCAGGTGAAGCAGAAATGTCGAAACAAAATCATGTCCTGGCGAGGATTTGAACCATCGACTTTCCCGTTGACAGTCTGGGATTCTTACTACTAGACTATCGGGAAATGTTTTCTTGGTAATAAGGTAATTAAGTTTTCAACGACAATTGTCCGTTTTGTATGACAATTTAAGCAATGACATCAACTGTTGAGCTTACAGTGGTGTGATGTGTGAGACAAATATGTAGTGTATAATTATGCTTCAGTTAACGGTGTTTTGTTGTCGTTTATAGTCGGGTCAATATACCATCGGACCCCAAAAAAACTGCAAGAAAACGTTTTATGATGATTTTCGGGTGCATTAGGTCTGGATATGAACATACTAAAAGTTTACCGAAATCGGACCACCGGAAGGGGTCTAATTATGGCGCCAAAAAAGATGGCCGCCAATGGGGAATGAATGACTCAAATGTTCACAACTTGCTGATATTTACAGAAGCAAATCATGTAAGAATTTGCTAACAGGTGTTTCTAGACTAATTTGACCCTGCTGAAAACGAAAATCGCAGTTAGCAAGATGGATTTGTAGCGGTTGCATGGAAAAACAAGATGGCGGCCAAAATGGTGGCCAAATATCTTCAAATGGCTGAAAGTAAGGTCAGGTATGTGATGGAAACAGGAATTTTCGGTAAACTTTTAGTATGTTCATATCCAGACCTAATGCACCCGAAAATCATCATAAAACGTTTTCTTGCAGTTTTTTAGGGTTCACCACATTTATTTCGTACTTTGACCCTACTATTTAGGCTGAGAATCTGAGTCCTCCTTGGGGACAGTGCTCTTCAATGGACTACGAGTTCTTCAACTCAACCGACAGATACACAACGGCCAAGTGTCAACTCGAATGCAAAACGAGATCAGTTTTGGCAGAATGTGGCTGCAAAGACGTCTACATGCCAGGTCGGTTGACACAGACCAGTTCAGCTACTTCTCCGCTAAGTTGATCTCTTTCTCTGCTAACTTTTTAAATTTGTCTGCCTAACTCCGTTCATCTAATTCCATACCCATGGCTAAGTTACCAATGATTATTAACACGAGGTTAATGATGTTGCAAGCGGAAAGGATTTTAATAGGGTCTTTAAAATAGAGCCAACGGAGGCATGTACGCATAGCGTAGTGGGCTTGTATGAATGTACCTCTTAAAACCACTAGAAGTTTGATGGCTAAAGCCTGATATTAGTTCTCGCCAGAAACAAAGTGAAGAAAAATCTCGTGTTTATTTCCAACTTTTTGTGATATATAATATTTCATTTTAATTTGAGACACTTGATGAATATTTTAGGTCCAGGTGAAATTTGTTTACTGGACACTTACCTATCTTGTGTTGAATCGTCGAATGGTGAGATAATAGGTTCTGTTTCTAATCAACATATGGTGTGTTTTCGCCTCCTTGTCGGAATTTGTGTAGCAACCTTGGATAAGTCATTTGCAGAAACAAGCCTCTGTCACAAGCAATATAATTTGTTCCAGGTGTAATCTAGGAAGTAAACGTGAACGTCCTCAATGCACTGTATTTGTGTCCAGGAGCTTGGGATTTGTCTATTGCCGTCTCAAGGGCCGAAGATCGTACGCTCGTTCCATAAGAGATAGGGTCTTACTTTAAGACATGATTTCCAATAAATGAAATTAAAAACTCAGTCAGTGGATACTTTGAGAAGCAATGTTTTCACATCCCATCTTACGGTTAATCAGGTAAATGTTAATAAAGAACGATCTTATCCGACAATTTTTGCTCAGCATAGATATTTCATTGGTTGCGTTAAACCTGTGCATCTTTTTGAAGGAATTACCCTATTTACTGCTTTTGTTACTGCGTGTTATTCTAATAAATAAATAAGTACAAAAACAAAATATTAATATTTTCGCAGATGAGTGGCTCTGCAGTTGTCCGGACGAATGCCTTGTCTTTTCATATACAACTGCATTGTCCGTATCTCAGCTCTCGGGTGCGGGTTTGGCGAATATACTACGAGGTAAGGACAGTATACGGGAGAGCTATTGGCACAGCCTGGAAATTGCCCACAGAGTAGACGACGCAGAATTGATGCAAACCATCTCTGGCTTGGAGTACGTGATTGTCAGCCATAGACAGCTAAGAAATGTCATATATCAGGACATTCTAAATCCGGCTACTTCTGTGACAAACCTCGTCTTAAAGGCAGTGGGAAAATTAATGGAGATCGTGGGAAACGATATCGACGCCAGTCAGCAATTTCTAGACAAGTTCCAAGATTGCTACAGCGAAAACGTCAGCGTCTTGGTTCAGAGTATCACAGATCAGTTGAGTTACATGAGTCAGGAGCTCTTAAAGTTGCAGAATTCTCAAGAGCGTGTTATGACAACTGAAGATTATGAGTCCCTGAAGAATGTACTTGAGCCTCTGAACAAAACTATGTCATCAGCAAGTGATTCTCTAAGCAAGTTCTGTCCAGCAAACTTCACGGTGAAGAAATGTTCAGACCTCATAAGCAGCGTAAACGATAGGATAAATAACCTACTTCTTCTGATGTTCAAAAACGAATGTGCTGCAACTTCCCCAACTGCCAGTGGAGCGTCCAGCTCAATTAGCCCCTCAACTGTCAATGAAATGCGAAGTACTTCTAACGCCTTCATTTCCAATGGAACGCCAAGCAGCTCTACTACTCCAGCCGCCAATATCAATTCAGGCGATAATAGAGCAACAATTCCTCCATCTTCAGCAACTCCGGAATCCAGCGCCGCCTCAACATCGCTTCCAAACACCACAGACGCATCGCAGTCTTGCGATGAATATAGCGAAGAAGATCGATTCTTATTGATCACGAATTTCCTATCGGATGCGCAGCTGAAAATATCCCAAGTCCTGAGCTGCATGGCGGAATACGGAGACGTATTGAAAACTTTTCAGTCCTTCCTCGCTACAGTCGATCAGACCATGTCGATGGTCGACATGACTGGTACAACGCGGTCGATGAACATTCTCTCGGCGGATGCAAGCTGGTTGGAGACTCTGATGGTTGCATATCGAAATGGCAGCCTAACGAAGCGCCAGATTTCCGATGAATTTCTACAGGAGTCGAACAGCAGGTGGTTGCTTCATGTCGAGAGTACATTGTCTGGTCTGGAGACTTCAGTCCTATCTGATGTGACATCCATCATAAATACAATTGAGACCAGAGTCATCTCCGTCTATTCTCAGCTGATTATTTACTTGTATAAACTGCAGACATTCATGTCATACAACGACACAACTGTCAGTAGTTTCGCCGGGGAACGGGTTTTGTGGAGAAGTCCGATTCCGATGCTCCAAGACAAAACGGTGAGTTACACGAATTTAATCCTACCAATTATACATCGTAGCCTCTGTATTTGATCTGAGATGTCTGATGGTTCGATTAATTATCGATTGTTCGATTGTTCGATTATCGATTTTCTATGACTTAAGAAATCTACAAAAGAACCTATAGGGAAAGTATTTTAAACTTTAACGTGCAGTGTAAGAAGTTCTTATTTGTGTTAAACATCAATGATTATTTACTGTAATAGGGTAGGTAATGTCTTTGTGGCATTTTCTGTTTTACCTCATCCGTATGGAATTACTTAACTAACTGCCATGGAAACTCTTTCTTTTGTGATTACCAACTACCTTTTCTGCATGTGTGTTTGTGCAGATTGCTGGATTTAAGCTGAACTCCGATCAGGTCGAACAGTTGCTTGGAGTTGAAATGACTATCGCTGCGCTGGTCAACCGTTCTGCAACTATTGTTCCGATGCTTGTTCTTGCTTACGACTCGATTCTCAAGCAGACGCTTAGCACTCTCCAATTGGAGCTGCGCTCAGCACAACAGGTGGTCATCAACAGCGTCAGTACTCTCAACCAGCAGCTGACCATCTTCAACGATTCTACTTTCATTGGAGACAGCTTTGTCAGGTATGATATGTCATAGAAAGTAAAAGCGCATTCAACTAACATCTCAAAGGCGAATTCAAAGATTTTACAGGCTCTTCCGAGAAGAGTTTTTGTAGTTTGTGTATTATGTTGACGGAATCTGCTCTTAATAAAAATAAAAAGTCTTTTAGTCATCGGTCAAATAGTTTCTTGAAAGTGAAGAAGCATCTGTCGTTGCTGCTGTTGCGTTTCTTTAGGAACAATTTTCTTGAAGTCGACATTTTCTACGGAGAATTGAAATATCGCACCTTTGAACAGACGACCGGATACGACATGGTTCAGTTCCTAAGTAAGTGCAGACCCTATATGCAATAAACTCAACTAATTAGTGCTTACTCTTAAGCTTAAGCGCAAGGGATATTTAAACTTTCGGTTACAACATATTGCTATTTCAATATGAACAAAATAACCGCTTTACCTGAAGCCTAGTAAAAAAGGCCAAACCATCTTTCTCTCTGGTCGGCTAAAGACAAAATATGGTGACAGAGAGGGACACGGGCAGAGATTTAAAGTGGCGAACATGTACACATGCTGCTGTTAAATTTGTTCAGGTGATTTCGGCGGATGTTTCGGGCTGTTCCTCGGAGGAAGCATTCTTTCCTTCTTCGAGTTCTTGGATCTTCTAATCTACAACCTCATAGTTAAGATGACGAGCAGGAAGATTGGTTTGCCGACAAGGATCAATGTTCGACCAACGCCAGGAATCCAAGACCCTCGTCCACAATCCGGAGTTAAAGTTCATCCGTTCCCGGCTAATGATACTCTACCTTCGGAATCGGTTGAAATTAAATGAACGCTTTGCCTCGAGCACATAATGTCTTCTTAAACTTAACCTTTTATTATTTGTTAATTAAAATAACTTAATTGTTTAGTTATTTGTGAGATAATTTTTTTAATTAGGCCTAGTTGCACGTGTTGTTTGAATGTTTTCTCACATGTTTTTACAGACAGTCGCGTTTAGTTATTTATAATTCTAATATTTAATTAGTTGCACTTGAACATTTTCTCACATGTTTTTGCTGACATAATAATTGCTTGGTTAATTGTTATTTAGATATTATAGATATGCTGTGTGTTGTGTAACCTGATATATCGATTATATACGATTAAATTTTCGAGTGTCGAAGACTTTTGCAGTTGATTGAATTCTTACAACGTTAAATTATGTAATGTAGGTCATGCAATTATTCGTAATGGACCATTTAGGGCCTATATCGCCTTTTTCTGGCTATTTGTAAAAGGTCCTTCGCAGCATACAGGCCTATGGTTCCTGGATCATCAGGAAAAGAGTAGCCTATGGGTTAATGGGTTACATATGTTAACAAACACTTTCATAGAGTGAATTTAAGTGGACAATATTGGTTCATATACCCCAGTTTTGGGGCAAGATCTACGATTATTTGCTCAATAGTGTCCAACATGTTAGAATTTCCTGTTGCTAAGTTTTCGTATCAGACTTTGTACGTTAGACCGTACTTTCTTAACGTATCGTCTTAGCCAAACGTGACTGCATACGAAGAAGGGTGGGCTTACTCCCTTTGAGTTTTCTTTCTAAGTACCGTGCTTGACGTCCACAACCGGATCATTTTCGTTCGTCAATGGTGAAGAAGCGATGCGGATCTTCAGAATGAATTCTGCCGTTTGTCACTGGTGGCGTTTCGATCTACAGACCTATTGTGGACCCTAAGTAAGTCCATGATCACTATATACAATGAACTCACATGATGGGAATCGCTTGCTCGGGCACCACGTGTGTGCTTGGGCGCGCCATTGATGACCCTTCTAGTTTCCTTAGAATTGTCTTGTTTGCTAATGACATATCTGTCGTAAATGTATTTAACATCATAATGGTAGAATGGCTCAAGCAGCGCTTTTGTAAGGTAACTTAAAGTCGCTAGAGGGAAGGTCCAGACACATGTACTATTTAAGCAAAGCTTTTTTAAATGGCAGAAGAAAGTACATCATATCGGTAAATATCACTTGCGTGATCCTGATCTGCTTTAGGTCCAATATTTTCATCTGTCTAAAAATAGGGCCGGAGTGAATATTTCTTCCTAGCCCCTCAACCATTTTAACGGCCTTTTTTGTAAAGTAATTAATTTTTGAAGGCGTAATTCGTAGTTTGAAGCCCAGATTAAATTACAATAACTTAGGTTAGGGAAAATTAATGACTAATACAAATTTAATCTAACTTCTTTGGGAAGCACATGCGCAACTCTAGGTATTATACCTATATTTTTAGCTACTTTTGAAGAGATATAATTAATGTGCGTCTTCCAATTTAAGTGCTGGTCTACGAACACCCCAGGAATTTAGTGCTTTCTACTTGGGAGATGGGCGTACCTTCAAAGGACAATGACAGGTTAATCGGTTCAATTTTCCTATGGGATTTGAAGCCATCTTAAAGCGCACTTTTCTAGATCTGTTTGATTGCCATGTTAAGCGCCCTTGCGAGGTTCTAATAAGACGATTTACAAATAGCCAAATACATACATGCACACACTGAGAATACGTTATTTATGGACAAGGTAACTAGGTTGGATTAATGGACTGGGTGCCTTATTAAATGTAACAGAGCAGAATAAATGTTTAACTGGAACTTCTTAACGTTTATAGCCAACAAATTCTTGAAAAACATTAGTTTTTGTTGAAAGAAAAGAGCAAAAGCAGGTTTTTAGAAGTAGGTTTTAAATTACAGGCCAAAGATAATCTAGGTATGAGAATTTGAGAAGGTGCGAGTACGAGGAGGTGTAGAGTTTCAAACGGTGAGAACAGCTGCCTTGAATGGAACAACATACATTCACAAGACGCTAATCGAGACAGGATCGTTCTTGAACAGAGTTATTACCACGGGTGATAAGTTAAATGGCTGATTAGCTGGCACTGTTCCTGTAAGCGTGTTTTCTACGTGAGTGATCTCAACTTGGTATACCGTTAGATACAGGAAGCAGTGTAGAACGAAGAGCATGTGTGACATGTTTACATTTCTAATATGAAACACTGTTCCTTTATTAAAATATGTTACTGGAGCTTGTGACCTAACAGAACTGAATAACATTGTAAGACAGTGAGAGAAACGTCTTCTAAGACTGAAGACCAACATTTACCTCGCCATTGAGAGTTTCCAAGCATAGCTAGGTAAATATATAGCCCTTAGTATACACACCGGAGCTACTTGTATAGATAGCTCTGACATCATCCATCATGGCTCTAGGTGTCAAGCGGATTGCTGACTGGATGCGGTACAACCAATTACTGTTCAGCACCCTAGGAGACGGACTTCCTATGGTGCGCGACCAACAGCCTTGATACCAATTCTCTGAGCGGCCGTCAAATTCAACTGCGGTGCGCGATCTTGCGTCGTACTTGAGTCGGACATGTCCATGAAGCGGCGCGCGCATAACGGTTGCCTTTGCTTTTGTCAGCTTCGTCTCATCAGAGGCTGCGTCAGGTTCGAAGTGGCCAGAAGCGGTCGTCGCCTGTTGCGTCACCTCCCAGGTCGATCGTTACAATAGTCTGCTGGTTGAAGCGCCTTTGTATCTCCTCGATCGATTGCAGTCTGCACTCAATGTCCCGGCGAGGCTGCAGGATCTGCAACCGGTGGAAATTCGACCACGTTACACCGCTTCTGCGCGACGTCCTGCATTCTCTGCCTGTAACGCGTCGTGTCGAGTTTAAGCTTTGTCTGCTCATCTTCAGGTCACTTCACGGAGCCGCGCCTGTGTAGGCCTACTTTAGAGACTACTGCATCGAGACGCAATCATCGGCGGCCGCGTTACGACTGAAATCGTTAGAGAAGCGCGACCTCCGTGTACGAAGGATGAGCACGCGTCTGGATGACCGCGCTTTTTCGGCTGCCGGTCCTTCAGTAGCTGCTGGAACCATAGTGCGACCGTACGTTACCTCCCGGAATAACGTACGCGTACCGTACGCACGTTATCGAAAAAAATATCGTACGCGTACGGTACGCATACGTTAAAAATGCCACAAATTTATCTGATCATTCACTAAGAACCTCAATAGCCTTATAATAAGGTACGCGTACCGTACGCGTACATCAAAAATGATCAGTTTAGTTGTACAGTAGGCCTATTAGTCAAAAATGATCAGTTTAGCTCTCCAGTAGGCCTATTAGTCTCCCCGTACGTAGGCCTAGTTAATTGTGAACGGTACCGACATTTAGTATCACCAATAAAATTACCACTGGCACTGACCATCCTATAAAGTGTGCCGTAAAATCTTAATATTCTTCACACTAGGTGGGCCTATGCATTAGACAGAATAGGCCTATTAGCAATTTGGAATTTAAACGTTTGAAAGTAGAGATCATTGAACAACCACAGATTACTGACGTAATGGTAAAAATTGTTTACGACCGTCAATCACCAACTATTATTGACCTTTTCTTGTGCATAATGTTATGTATTTTATTTTCGTCATGAACTGATGTGAACGTACGGCAACGTACGGCATTATAGGCCTAACGTACGCGTACTGTATGTACGTTATAGAAAAAATAACGTAAGTACCGTACGTACGGTCGGACCTTGGCTGGAACAGTCTCCCTTCCGCATTTCAATCCGCCGATCCAGTATTCTGTTTAGTTGGTTGTGTTACGGCGACACAGAAATTGTCGTTGCTGTCATTATTATTTGCTCAGTTGACGAAGAGCTAGTGTAGATCTCTAGTTGCCCTAAAAAATCGGGTTTTAGTTCTGAAAAAATTCCACGATTGTCAAAATGCATTGATTTCTACCGATGATTGATGGTATTTCGATTTTCGGCTTCAGTCATCTTCAGGCCTGATGCCTTTATCTGACGCAGTTGTTGACGAAATATCGTCTCGGTTGACCTGGAAATCAAATATGACGATTGTTGCTCTCACAAAAAAGAGATATTGTAATTCGTTTTGTTGCTAAATCGCCATGACGATGATTGCTGAAGTTCCCATGATATCCATACCAAATTTATTGCTCGGAACAATGGATTTGCTTGAGTCATTCATCACTAGTGTAAACGCAATTTGAAAGCATTTGTTACTGCCTTTGAATTGGATCGACTCGCAAGTCAGTCGACTGACTGTTTTGTTGGCAACTAAAATACACAGCAGAACAGGCACACAGATTCAAAGCGACTCGACATTGTAGACAATGACTTTAACAATTCATTGTGGCTCAATCGATTTAATTATATGTGTAGGACTAAACAAAGGAGCTCATTTAGAGCTCTGTAGGAAATATTGATTCCGAAGACAGTAATTTTCTCGAGCAGCCAATTTTTCCCTTGGTTCTGACTTTGTTCTGTGGTTGAAAACGTCATTCACAAAATGTAGCGGTTGGAAACGTCGCTGAAAAAATGCAGCAGTATCGCGGAAGCTGATGATCCTTTTTCCAAAGTCGCTCCGTGTTCTTTGGATCTGTCTGCTGCTCTTTCGATTCATTGCGTTTTAACTCGAAGCGGTCATCGACTGAGGTTCTGTGTATTGTGATAACAGCACAATAGAGTATATCCTTGTGTCTCCTCATTTCTTTCTTTCCACAAATCGATCTCCTTCTCCGGTCATATACATTGCCAGTCGAGACCCATTTCCATCCAGTTCGGAATAATTTGTCGAATTCGATGTAAAGGAGACAACGAACAGAAATATGAGCGTCGGAGTCTTACATCAAGAATACGCTTTCGATGAGAAGAAGGTCGAGAAGCAGAACGGTAGATAACATTTCTACAGTCGTAGATCTATAAGAAATGTCGCCTAAGATTCGTTTTATCAGAAAGATTCTTGAAAGTTTATCCGCCATTTTCTGACGATTCAGGTTTGATTGAGCGAGCATCAATCAACAGACGTTAAAAACGGTGGCATAGGAGAGTTAGAAACGTTTACGTTCGAAATTGCTAAGTTACAATATCGTTTACGGTGCGTAACCTATAATTTGAGTGGAACATTGATTGTTTCTTTGCAGTGGCATTCCAGGATGAAAGGGAAGAGACGGGTTTAAGTCGTCCGTGGCTCTTCCTTCTGTCGGAATTCGCCATAGGTACAACGGTCCACGGACTGAAATTCCTCGCTGAACCATCAAAGTATCTCTGCAGGAAGTAGGTCTTCTTGAATTGCCCTACTATATACTGCTAACATGCACAATACTGCTGTAGGACTCGATAGTGTAATCGACAATTTGTATAGTGATACTTCAGAAGGCAACTAGTTCTTAAAAGGTTAAAAGTTGAGCGAACTGCAGCGCAGTATTTACGTTTGACTGTGGAAGGTCGGAACGACTTTGAAATGTTAGTGTTAGATCTGCGCTGTTCTGGGCTTCTTTGTGTGTTTATCGTAGATTATTACAGACTTTAAATTCCTTTTGCACTGTATTTGGCCTCATAGTCATCGACCATAGTCCTCAAACTCCCTCATAATTCCCCATTGCGTCACTAGGGTTGGTGGGTGTCACCCCCCCCCCATAGACCTACTGCCATAGTCCCTTACCAGACCATACACTATCCTGAGTAATGTTATTCGAACTAATGTCTCAGGTCTATAGTTGATGGCCTGCAGGATGGCCGCGAGGGCCCGAGATCGCGCAAAGCTCGCCCCCTAGGGATGTGTTTCAGCACTCTGCCCTTGTGCTGTCTGGGTACAGAGGTTCCGCTTCACATCTGGTCTTCGCTTTTTGGTTCAAATTGCTTGGTCTCGGTAGGTGCGCAGCTCCCAGAGCCCGGGACGCCCGTTCGTGAGGGCGTGCTCCCCTGCCGCCGCACCGGCGGAGCCTAGGTGACTGACGTCTGGCGAGACCCAAGCATGGGCTCCTCCATGGGCCGTGGAGGTGGACGGTACAGTCGCGGAGGCGCACCTGTGTAACTGCCAGACGGCGATTGCACAATCCGCAAGCTTTGTTGACTTTATTCGATTGATATGTGGAGGCCTGTGGTAAGCGGGATCGTCTTCACACGCCAGGCCGCGACTGTACACTCCTCTATCTTGGTTGGCTTAGTTCGAGAGTTCGACTACTACGACTAGTCTGTGAAGTCCTGTGATTGACCGGCAAGCTGGACGTGTCAATGTCTGGTAGCATTGTCCGTCGTGTGAAGACGACAAAAAAAACCAAACTCACCAGCAGGTCGGAACAAGAAAAAGACCAACGGCATTCCGATGCGGCGGAAACATAATTTTCTGATGGAAAGGAAATTCTAGGCCGCCACTCAGTAATTTTATTGTTATCATTATTAGCCTCTTATTTGGCTATTTTCCTTAACAGACTTTGAATCTATCCTACAGCTATCCATTATTTAAATCGGGTCCAAATTATGAACAGTAGGTAACAATTAACTTCTGGTTTAGATCGACGAGACAGAATCAGTGTTTAATCCGAGTTCTGCAGTTTATAACCATTAATTAGTAACTTTTATCGCAGTGTTTCAATTCCACATTTAAAGCCCTATATGAACGATTTAGTTTATCCTGGCCAACTTCTTAGTGTAGGCCCTAAGCTATGATTAAATCTGACTTCACAAAGCCTGGCGGAACATCATCTGATCATTGCCTTAATTCATGTGGAGAATTACTCCTATTCAAACTACTCTGTCAAATTCAGCGCTTTAATTATCTTACTAAGTTAGTTATGTCTAAATCAGATATTAGCTACAACTTCGGAGCGTTGTTTTACGAACATCGCTCAGTTGCAAACACCCTTGAGTGCATATGGTCTCCATGACTTGATTTGTCCCAGCAACCTATAGTGTGCATGAATATTATCGTCACTATTATAGCATATATTATATATACATGACAAGTTAACTATATTTCAAGTATGGAAGTAAGAATGTAAGCAGGAGAGTGATCAAGTAACCTTGCAACTGATGAGCGCACATCCTAACTCGTCTGGTCAATCTTAATGCAACAGAGGTTTAACTAAGTTACATTTATGAATTGAGAATGATGATTTTCAAGGTTCATCTGGATCGTTTTGCTTCTCATTTCGTTTGGTCTCTTCATCTACATGATCGTAACCAAAGTTAACCTGTTGACCTCTCACCAGAAGAACGTCAACATCGATGTTCTCTACAATGACGCGCTTCAGTTTCCAACAGTTACCATCTGCAATCAAAATCCATTCAGGTAAAGTCTCATAATCGCTTCCGCATATGACATATAGGAGTTCTTCATCAACAGCTACTCTATTGTCCTCCTTATCCCAATTTCTATATTTATTTTCTTTTTTCTGCTTCCTCGCTTTATTCATCTTATCTTCCTCCTTCTCCTGTTATTCCATTCATTCTACCTTTTCCTTCTCCTTCTTCTCCTTATCCTCTTTATACCCCTTCATTAAGGAAGACGGCAAAGAGAAGGAGAGATTCAGCACTGGAGCAAAGTGGACAACAGATCGGACATGAAGATTGTGCCAATAGAATCTCAGAAAATGTAAAATAATCTTATCTATTTGATCCAGATTGACTGCATTGCATGAAAATGGTCTACATGACTTGATCGTATCCCAGTACGGTCGCAAACCATCGCAAACAAATGAAACTGGTAAGGTTTATTTAAGAAAAACGCACATGACATTGTGTACACTTACTTTGGTTGATAAAATCACGGGTGTTGCGTATTGTAACTACATATTATATCACAAAATCGTCTAAGTGCTTTTCAATGACGATTCTGGCTAACCCTAAGTAATGTTAGTATATTTACAAACAGCAGGTCCAACTTTAATTTTATTGTATTGTGTCTAAAAAGACTAAACATTTAAAAAGCGCCTCCCACAGTGTGCGCCAATCAGAAACAGGGCTCGGATGTTCATAATGATGCTCGAAAATTATGCACATCACTTGCCAATGATCTTGAGAAGAATGTTCACTGTGGTGAATTGGAGCAGTCGAGGGCATCCAGATTGACTGCATGGCTTGATCATCCAGACCATGTTTGCAATTTGTTTGTCAGTAACTTGGTGCATGAAAAGTAATCCTCTTGTGCTTAACAGGGACGCATTACGTCAATGTCTAAAAAAGTTAATTGCTTCGGTTAATCCAAGTCAGACTTCGTTAGAACATTTATTTATCATGCATGTTTAAATAGTAGGCTATCTGATGTAAAAAGTGGAATGAAGATGGACTGCAATAGTTTTCTTATTACATTGGTTCTAGTTTTTTCACCTTCATCTTTTTCGTCGTCTTTATTTCTGCCCTTAGTTAATTGCGACGAATACTTTCTCTACTCTGGGATCTGCGTTATTCCGGATATGTTTACTGTGAGCAACATTCTTGTGGGAGAAGCGACGCGATCTGTCTGTCGGAATCTCTGTTCGGACATGTTTGATACGGAATGCAGCTCGTTCCTCTTCAACCGAATCGATCGCACTTGCATCATCAGCGCCTACACGGGCGAATGGCTGCCACGCTCCACTGCATCCAACTCGGCTGCTGCTGCTTTCAACTGCTCAGCTGACTCTAACAACATTGAGTTCTACAGAAGGAAACGATGCCTCAGTAAGAAAGTCTCATGCAGTGTATCAACATTAATCCTTTTATACTTAACAAGGTACAAGAATGTTTTGTCAATTTGTTAAAAGCAACGACAGACGTTGATGAGGTCTGTTCGTTAGAATTTTGCTAGAATAGAGGTTTCGCACTGAATCGTTTCGAATGACTTTTAATTAACGGAGCACTTATAACATCAAGAGAATTATTTTTTATTAGACTGTATGTTGAGCGGCTCTCAGATCCATTACAATTGAAACAGAAAGTTATAATCACTACAATGATGAGCGGAGAGACGATAATAATTTTGATCTGTTTGGTAATTCCAGAGACACCTGAATTCTTCTGCAATTTCGAAGACAACCTTTGTCCTCTGGCCAACGATACGACAGCCACCGAAACCTGGACTTTGGCACAACCCGATGTGCTTGCAACAATCGCCGTCGACAACACTCTGAACTTAGGTAGTTTAATACACTGATGAATGGTGGAAAATAGGAGTAAACATACAATTGCTAAATAGGTTGCAAACAATGGAGTACTTTTGTCATTCAGTCAGGCAAAGACACTTAACATTCAAATAAAGTCCCTAGGTAGTTTAATGCACTGATTAACAGTCGAAAATGCGACATTAAAATTCTCAGTAAAGCAATACTTCTGTCATTTAAGCCAAGGCAATTGGTCTTAATATTTTTGTTAAATAGAGATCCACTACGCTCAGTTCTTCTATTTAGCAGCAGGATTCCAGAAGTTTCATTGACTGAAACAAAAGTCCTGAAGTAATTTTTAAAACGCTAAACGGTGCTGTGTTAAAGTGTTTCAATAATGGTACAGGTGTTGAATCTAGGGCTCTTCTCTATTTTTCATATTCAAGTTGAAGATAAATTCTCCGGAAAAACTTAATCTAGGGATTCTCTGTTTGTGATGCTGGGACGTATCTGTATGTTGTAGGAAGCGGTCATTTTCAGATGATGCTAACGACCGACCAGCGTCTCGGTTACTTTGCTCGCCTTCAGTCGCCTTACATGAACACAACCGGTCAGTGCGTTGAACTCTTCTACTGGATGGATGCGTCCGTCGATGTGTCTGTCCTCTCAGTCATCATCGTCTCTGAAGAGAAGTTGGAACAGACGGTCGCCAGAACTATCGGACAGCCAGTGGCCGGATGGAATCGCATATTCACTCAGTTGCCCAGCGGAGTCTATCAGATCGTCATCGAGGGAAGGAGGGGAGGCGTCAGCTACACTGGATTGGCTATCGATGACATCATCGTACAACGATGCCATAAATTCGGTAACGATTATTTTAAGTTTGTTCAATTAATACTTTTCCTGCCAAAGACAATCTGTTAAAATACAAAATTAATGTGTCAAATATAGAAGTATAAAAGGTTATTTGTGCAATTTTATTCGTTGTAAAAGAATAAATTTTCTGGTTACATTAGTTTACATGCGATGCAACGAAAGAAGCTTTATAGCATTGTATCACCTGTTGTTCGTAGATGTTGAGCGCGAATGTCGTGTAAATCCGATGGGTAGCGGTTACTTTGGGACGATGAGTCGCTCTGCTTCGGGTGAGTCTTGTCTGATGTGGGCTGATGTGGGAAGCGACTATGGACCCCAACTGCCCGAGGTCAACATCAAAGGCAGTCGAAACTACTGCAGGAACATCCTCGGACTCTCGGCCTGGCCTCAGCCTTCCTGTCTTGTCGCTACCACCGTCGCATCTTCAGCCACAGAAATCCGACTGGCACCCTGCGAGATCAAATACTGCGGTTAGTGAAGCCATCACTAATTGATTTAAGATGTTTCTTTATTTGCTTTACCAAGAAATTTCTTGTGGTTCCCGTCACCTTTAAGCTTTGATTCCCCGAGCATTGTTCATAAATCAAGCTTTCTTTAAAATAAGACAATTTGTGAGATACCGATCGTAGTTAACGAATATTCACAATGTAAACAATAGCTGGATGGAATGTCAACTTGTGGACGAAGCGCGATATTCAAGTATGCAAGTCCCATTAATAATAAGTTGGAGGAGAATTTCTAATAATTTGTCTATCTATCTCTTGCCAACATCTTGCCGTTCAGTCTAGTGGTCGAATATGAATCACGGTGTTTCTGTTTGTGTCGTCAGAATGCCGAACCAAGAGTCTCTTTCGATGTGAGGTTGGGATGTGTCTTCCGCGGGAACTAATGTGCAACGGAATTTCTGAATGCAGTGATGGAAGTGACGAAGATCTGGATCTTTGTGGTATCTTAAAATTTCAATCCGCAGAGATGACAAACTGTGCAATATACATGAAGCTTTGTTTGCACAAAAGTCAGTATCGACTTTTAGTTTAAAAATTGGATCAACCTTTGAGCAACTTGTCAGTCAATTACAGTAACTGAAAGCTCATGTAGCATTGTTCCTCTGTTAGTCTCAAAGAAGTCAAAGATGAGTCTGTATAATTTTATGATGATGATATTCGTTTATTGTTTGCAAAGTAAACACATGCTGACAAACCGCAGCATGGAACAAAGTCTCTATTGTCTTTAACTGGAAGACAGTACTGGTGATTCTGGGGACGCAATATATATACAGTCTTATGGACTTGTGGTAAAAGAGGCCTAAGGACTTGATCTTGGTTGTTCTTAATACATGCAAATAATCGGCAATCAGTTGTTCTTCTTATTCTCCGCAGCCTCCTGATAAAACGTTCTGATCTTAAGCGATCTGATGTGAGGTTAATCCCCACCACGCTGGGATAGTATATGGGAGTTTGGCCAGTATTGTTGCTCTCATAACTTCTCGAAGACCATCATTGGAGAGGAGTCCGCGATGTTTTAATACCGGTACTCTTATTATTAAGAACATTGAAATGGTGGTATACAGTTTTCGGGTCTTTATATAAATAAAATAGGTAAGCTTACATAATAATTATGTGAACATGAGTTGTCACATTCGAACTGATTTCAGCGAGGAAGAGAAGTGTTAGCTGTGAATTTGATGATCCTTACCTGTGCGGATATGAAACCCAGGGACCGAACTTTCTATCGTGGAGACGTATAAAAGCCAGCAACACGGATGACATCAGCTTCCAGGGACCACTGACTGATGCCATTGGATCTCTCACTGGTTCGTCCGTTCCACTTCTTTCGTCTTTACTTTCCGTAACGCCAATTTCAATATTTAACTTCAATTTCAACATTCAGAATAGAATAAACAGACAGGATAAGACTTTGTTTGAGAATGTATAGTTTAAACTATTGTTTGAATTGGATAGATACGAACTGTTGTTTTTCTTGACATGATGGACTGGATTGAAGTTTATGGCTTTCGATTGGAGTTGTTATGACTCCTCCTCTTTCTCGAGCCTTTTTAATTGAGACTTAAAAGAGATATATTAAGTTGCACTAAGTTGTGATTTTCATCTAAACCTAACTTCCGGTATTATTCATTTTCTAATAGATATAATTATTTCACGACTTAAATCCGTATACCGGTTTTTATGTGTCGATGGTAGGATTCTACATGATTTTCAACCCCCGCCTTGGCCAAGTGGGCGACAGGGTGAGGCTGATCTCTCCACTCATCACCATCTCTCAGTCAGCCCAACTGCAGTTCTCTTACTACATGCCGATCAAGCAATCGGACGGAGGTTCTCTACTTCAGCTGTTCCAGGTTTCCAAGTTAGGAATTCACGTTCAATTGCTGTTCGAAAACAGTCTGAGTGCGGACAACTCTTGGCAACGGGCAATCGTCTGTCTTCCGTCCGGCTCCTACTACCTGGCATTTCAGGCAACAATGGGAAATCCCCTCTTGTCGGATATAGCCATCGATGGCATCCGGGTTACAACGAACGAGCCGTGCTTGATTGCCTTCAAACCAACGACCAACAACAAGAACGGTAAACGTGCAATTTCTAATCCATCATTTCTGAAAAGTGCTGAACACTAGTATGCCAAAGAGAACTCGCTACTGTGATTTAGCTTTCTTTATCAAGGTACTACGTTATAAGTTAGTAAGTAATTAAGTAAGTAATTAATATTTTAATAGTACAAGACAAACGCTCATACTTTACAACCACAATACATACATTGGCAAAAGAAGCAAAAACACAATATCAGTAGCACACAAATACACTAGCAGTATTATAAACAATTTGATAATGTCTGATTTACATACATATCCAAAGTTATGATCTAAAGAAGTAGAGCCAGGTTACATATCAGAACAGGCACTAGGACTAACATTAATCCAGTGTTTATAGTTATACAGTAAGCGAATGATGAAGGATTTCTTCTGCAGCAATGTACTAAAGTGCGGTTATTCAAATGCATGTCCCCTTTTTTGCATAAGTTGAATTTATGAAGATACTCGGCATGCAGTAATTGGTGAAGACAGTGTTAGGGTGACTGGATGCTTTTAAAGAACTTCAGTTCAATTTTTTCACATATCTTCTCCAAAGATAGACTATCACCACTAAAGAGGTTACTGCGCCCAATCCTGTGCAAAGAGGAATCAATTCTTCCACCCAGTTCAGTTGCATATAAGAGTTAGATATTAATATTATGCAGTTTATTCTCCGAAACGCTTAAATACATGAAGATGATACATCGCTAAAATGATTGATTGAAGATAAGTCATGCGAAATTAAGAGCTGACTCTCGAGGCTGCAATGAATGTAGTTTTATGTATCTGTGGTTTTCCACGCTTAGGAACGACGTCTGTCAATTGCACTTTTGTGAGAAGCGACTCTTGCGGTTACAGTCTGGTATCAACTTCATCCAACTTGGAACTTACTTTCTATTTTAAAGAACAATCAAGTAGGTGCCACTTAGCGTAAGTATTAAGGTTTTTAGTTTTTTTTGTCATTGATCCTAATGGAAATAATACAGACTAATCTGGTATATTCAAGTTCAAAAACCATGAAGCTGTTTTAAGCGCAATGATCGATTGCTAAATGAGGTACCAGCTGTTTGAACTTAAGATTTGCTATTGGTGATTACGAATTCTTGATAACAGACAGAACTGGAGTTGATGCCTTTTGACTGTATTCCGTCTGAAGGCCGTGCGAGCCTTGATAATCGATGACCAATAAGTCCTTCTTGAAAGGCAGTTTCTACCCTCTCAGTTACGTCGCAGGACGCAGAAAGAGTCCATGGTTTGCCACCAATGGCATAATGCGGGCCAGCTACAGGCCCAAATACCTTGATTGTCTTTGTGCTGCTTGATTACGTTATCAATATTCTGATATAGAACTTGTTTTTTTAGGCCAGGTGGTGTCTTCTAGTGAGTGTGAACAGGTGTATCGAGACACGATGGGTGTAATCGCCTTCGAGATCTTAGCATCTTCTCTATGTGACGAATTCACGAGCGAGATTCGCGCTCCCAACAATAGTATCATCACCATCGCTTTCAACTTCGTGATTCTCGACGTAGACGACGAAGATAATATTGCAGAGGTAGCTTTTCATTACAATCATAGCACTTTTGGATTTGGACCCAAATAAAGTGACTAAACAGAGAGCGACAGGCAGACCAACCAACCATAAGACCGACAAATGAAGTGAGAGTTTGGTAGGTCGGACGGTGTTGTAAAGTTATTGTTGTTTTCAGGTACAAAGCTATGATGACTTGAAACGCAAATGGACCACGAAGTTGACAATATCGTTTACAAGTCGACCGCCGAGTGTGTCCTATAAGACAACCGGGTTGAGGTTCGTCTATTACTTAGGCTTCTGGAGCTGGCTATTTACCTTTGAGGATGAAGTCAAATTCAACATCACCTACAAAGTCTCCATGCCTAAAAACACAGGTAACGTATGATTATAGCTTGGGTACGAATTATGGCACTTTTATTAACAAAGACCAATAGGCAAGCGCAGAATATATGAAGAGGGCAAACAATCGACAGGTGAAGTCAGACAAGCCGCAACGTCCTCTTTTACGATGGACTCAGAGTCTGTTCGCTAAAACGCATGGAGCCATTCACGTTTCTGAACCTCTGAAAAGGCGTTAAAACATGGCTATCCATCGGATCGCCTTCAAATGCTTTCAAATGACACCATGTAAATATTCAAATGCGTACGTTGATGAAGATAACTGATAACTCTTGCTGGCACGATTTGTACAAAATTTAATAGCCTTTGCCTCTGTTGAAAGGAGACTACGTCTTTTGCATAAATGGCGTAGTTTGTAACATGAATCCTAAGGAAGTGTAATACATCTCAGCCAGCATTCTGCTCCTGAGGCAGTGCAGTCATACTCACGGATACACTGGGATTTGGAAACCACATTCGTCACATATGCTGCAGGGCGCGCCAGTCCATCTATGCTTTACGTACCCTGGTTGCCCATGGCCTGCGCGAATCACCGCTTCATGATGTTGTGCGTGCCACAACCTTGGCTAGGATGCTCTATGCCTCTCCTGCTTGGTGGGGCTTTACGAATCGGAGCGAACGAGACCGGTTTGAGGCTATTGTGCGTCGCCTCATCCCCTACCATTACCTTCCGGATGATAATCCTACTTTTGAGCAGCTATGTCTCAGAGCTGACTCTTCCCTCTTCTCAGCAATCTTGGTGGATGAGGGGCACATTTTGCCTGACCTGCTCCCGCCGATTAAGCCCTCCGTTTACCATATGAGAACGAGGGCCCACGATCGCATTATCCCACCTGCCGATAACCTGATGAGGAAAACTTATATTATTAGAATGTTATATGGGAACATATATAGGCCCTAATGCATATATGTCCGTCTGTGTTTATAGAAATATATGTTGGTAAAAGAAAAATGTATACGATTAGCGGTTGTACACCAAAATGCGGGTAGCAATTGGTTTAATAAAGAATATTCTTATCTTATCTTATCTTATGATGGACGACGTTTCAAAAAAATTTCTACAACGTTGTTGCTTCGACATTGTCTAAATGCGTGTGTGGCTGCAGAATTGTATATTTTCATACATTCTAGCACATCAACGGTGTTTCACTTTAGATCTGCTGCTAGTTTTGCGCATGAAATCACAGAACCGAAAACAAGTAAGTATCGGTGAACAGGTGGCCAGACTGATGTCTCCTGCATTCCAACTGAGCAAAGAGAAGACGTCTTGTCTCGTCCTCCGATTCAAAGCCATGGCTCAGCTCAGAGTCATGCTCGGATACGTGAACAGCGGCGGAAGATACGAGGAGAGATTGTTCCATCGCAATCTGAGGCCGTTGTCTTCCGACGATTTCTTTACTCTTCGAAGAGACGTTGGAGGTTTTGCGGTCGAGGGACAACAGTTCGTCCTCGTCTTTGAGTCGAGAGGCCAACAACTAAAGGGAGATTTAGTCATCATGGGCGAAGTACAACTTCAGGAGAACCAGTGTAACTGTAAGAATCTTTCAACTTGTGGATCTAGGGTTTTATTGTAAAAAAACAATTGCTGGGATGTCCCACACATTACATTAACTAAAGGTTAATTTACAAAAGAAGATATAAAAAGGAAGTTTAATGACGAGAAGAAGAACACAGAGTCAGACAATCAGACAGGCAGATGACAGCGTTTAAGACAGACAAGCAGCGTGTCTTTCTCTCTGACGGTTTGTCTGTCTGACGACAGACAGATAGGCAGGCAGACAGACAGACATCTTGCTTTGAACAGAGAAAGAGAGTGATGAACTTGACTGGCAGGTGAAACTGCATCCAGCGTCTTTCCATTTAGGATAGTTAGCAGGAAAAAGGAGAAGAAAGAAGAAAAGGTCGAGGAAGAAGACAAGGAGAAGAAGACGTGTAGGACACGAAGGAGAAGATGGAAAAGAATACGTAGCAGGACTAAGTGAAATAGAGGATGAAGAGGACAAGAAGAAAGAAGAGAAGTGGAAGGAGGAGGAAGAAAGGTCGTGGAGGAGAATTAGAAGAAAATAAGAACAGATCGAAAGAGTAATATAAATTGCGTTTGGTTTAGTAATTATACGTAAATTTAAACTTCAGATTTTGCAACCGACGTCGCTTGGAACGGATTCTGCGACTTTTCCTCGATGAATGGCTCATGTCCTATGGCTGACCAATCGGAGTCCGGATACAGTTGGTCACCTGCTCTTCTGATCTATTCCAGCTCAGGTAAGCAGTCAAATTCTGTGTGTTTGTGTGTGTGTGTGTGTGTGTGTGTGTGTGTGTGTGTGTGTGTGTGTGTGTGTGTGTGTGTGTGTGTTGACGTGTGTGTGTTTACGTGTGTGTGTGTGTGTGTGGGTGTGTGTGTGTGGGGGTGTGTGTATGTGTGTTTATGTGTGTGTGTGTGTGTTTAGGTGTGTGTGTGTGTTTGTGTGTGTGTATGTGTGCGTGTGTGTGTGTGCATGTTAGATTAGAAGGAGTGTTAGTCTCGGCCTAATGCAGAAGGAGTGTTAAATAATAAGACATCCAAGAAAATCTACTGTATGAAAGCCAGATCATTCTAGTTTTAAGGGAGCTTGTCAGATATAAAAAAAATATGTATTACAGTTGATATGAATAAGCGTGGCAGTATAGTAATGTTTATCGCCAAAAGACGAAGACGCGCGAACCAACATGTTCACAGGAGCTCCGTTAAAACACAATCGAAAGGCAGGTATGGTCAAAATCAGTTCCAGGTCAAGATCCACTTAGTCAGACAGGCATAAACTTAGACGTAATATAGATGGTGTTTAGAATTGAAGCGGTGAGAAATGTCAGGGTGGGATTTGTGAAAGAACAGTGATTTCAGTAATGATTGAAAGACGCATAGAGAGAAAACACTCGACGCAACCTGGTCCACAAACTCTGAAGATGATGCTCTCTGTCAACTTCAAATGAGAATCCGATGGATGGACGCCACCTGTGTGTGTGTGTGTGTGTGTGTGTGTTGTGTGTGTACTGTGTATGTGTGTGTATGTGTGTGTGTGTGTGTGTGTGTGTAGGTGTGTGTAGGTGTGTACCAAGTGTGTAGTCACGTTATTATTTCTTTCTTGTGCACTGTTTTGGTTACTGACGATATTTCTGTTCATTGGCATTTAACATCAGTTATGCTAGGGAAGACTGATCATCCAAGTGGTAATTTACATAGCTGGACTGCATCATCAGAGAACTTGGTAGATCGCAGTGGAGCCATATAAATTACCATGGTAAATAATAATAATAATTAGAAGAATACAAAATGGTCATTACAGAACTGATGTTTATTCTATTCTTCTTAATTAAGATTCAAGTCCATGAGGTATCTTATGTACTGAGGGGTACAAATATATAGGGTGACTCGATAGGCCGAGAACGATTTTGAATGCAGACAAATATATGTTATACACAATATAATATGGAAAGTTGTATACTGGAGGATAGGTTGTTCAAATGAGAATGTTACGCAAAAAAATTAGATCACTAGCTCACTTATTAAAAGTTTAGCGCCAATATCCGTGACGTCATCAAATTCGTGCCAAGCAAACGTAAACAAGCAGCGTTATCATTGACTAGTGAATACGCCGATTAGGCAATGGCGGCCTTAAATGAATCGCAAATTAGGGCTCAAGCTATTACATTATTGGAAGAAAAGTACAGTTACAGTGTTATAGGAAAGAAATTGGGTCGTTCTAAATCGTGGATTAGCAAGTGGGCCAAACCCTACAAGCAGAGTCCAAACGAGACGCTGCGGAATCGATATCACGGTGGTCGTAAGTCCGTGCTGACTGCAGCCGCTAAAAAACTTATCAGTCTAAATATCGGCGAGGACAGAGTTTGCGAAAATTAGAACGTCGGTTAAAAGAAAAACGCCTTGCTGGAAGCAAAGAGACAATAAGGCGTTTTATGCGGACGACGCTGAAATGGAAGAGTTTCAAGAGAAAAAAAGTCCCAAAGTTAACTGATGCTTACAAAGTTCGCCGAGTAAACTTCGCGAAGAAGTTTAAGGATATTGATTGGTCGCGTGTTATGTTCAGTGATGAATCGCCCTTCAAACTCTACCACGTACCTAACAGTAAGAACGACGTTGTGTGGGGATCACAAGAAAGTTCTGTTCCGTGCTCTCCACAGGTGAAGTTCAGTCCCTCAGTATGGTGTGGGGAGGCATGACATCTCTTGGATTAACAAAACTTCATATCATTCCAAATAAAACTTCAGTCACTTCGAGTTATTACATTAATGAGATACTGGAGAAAGAAGTCAAACCCGCATTCCAGCGAACTGCAGTCTGCGCTCAGTTAACAGCCACAAAAATGTTTCATAATAACGGCGAAGGATTATTTCAACAAGACGGTGCACATGCACACACATCAAAAGCTTCAGTCGAATGGTTGAACAAAAATATCAATGGATACATCTCACCGGGGGACTGGCCGCCTAATTCGTCGGATTTGTCACCAATAGACAGGGCCGTATTAACCTGGGTGGAGGCCCCAGTGCACCGCCGTGGTGGAGGCCCATAGGACCATGGTCGTCCGGAGGGGGTAAGTGGGGCATTTCACCTTGGATTTTGAAAATATTTAAAAAAATAAAATCTTGAATTGTATGATTATTCCAACAGTCCCAACAGGATTTTCAATGCTAAAAAACAATTATTGAAGTAAGTCAGCTATTCTATGCAAAAACGTTATTTCATCCCCCTACAAAAATGTTGCCCCCAGAAAATGTTGTCCACCTAGAAATTTTGCCCCTCTGGAAAAATTCCTGCGGACGCCCAACACAAACAGGCCTACGCAGTAAGATTACATTGAAACGTGACAGTAGTTATCAATATTAAACACACGTTTTGGCAGCCATGCTTGTGACGCAAATGTTTGCGCTTAGGACCCCGCTTTCTGTAAACGCGCCTCTCCTTCATACAGCATAAAAATTATACCAATCCTTCATCCACAGTTACTCATTACGGTCACCAATAATTGATGTTTTATTATCATATAATGATGGCGCTTAATAAATCTATAATATTACTAATAATAGCAACGATTGTGGTAATAATAGCAGTAGTAGAAATAATAATATGACTGTCGACCCTTTCTTTCCGTTGACAATCCTTCTAATTGTTTCCTTGTTCACTTGTACTTACGCCTAATTAATGTTCACTGTTTGACACTAAATCGACGTATAAGTAACTTTATTTCTACTGTGTATCCTATCCTGGATTAATCACCAACACAGTGTTCTATAACTTTTCTTATCCAACAAACAGAAACAGAACTCAATTCAATTACACTTAGTCAGCAACACTGCTACCGAGAACAAACGAATTCAAACTTCTCCAGTCAGCATAATTCTTCGCGCCTCTTAGACACACCTGTGCTGTGCACGTAAGCGAAATCTAATTATATACATATAGCGCGGCCGCCTGCTGAGATAGCCGGCCAGGCGCTTAGCTACAACAGTACAACTAAACGTGATACATCATGATATATACATGTATATATACACGCGAAACTAACGTAAGCGCACTAAATATATACGGCAATATCTCGCACTGCAAGACTGTACACAAAACTCAGTTCACAATGACATCACTTAGTTATACGTAATTTTTAGAAACCAATTATGACGTCATCTGTTTTCATGCATATCTCGTTTGTCCCTCAATTGTTTAACACCTAAGAGGCTAAATCAGACACTGGTGTATCAAATTACGCTTGGCATACGACGTTGTCGGTTTCTGCTTATCTACGAAAGCCAAGTCATTGTTTCAATGTTACTTACTGTGGTTTGTCAGTGAGCTTGTGAATAAACGAAAATTATTATTATTATTGTATGCTTCAAACAGAAACGTTGGTTCCATTCAGAGTGAATGAGGGAAGAAATTAGTCAGAGCAGAGAATCACTCAATCCAATGGCGGATGGTCTGAACCAGTGAAGGGAAATCTGTCCTCTACCCGTTGAAATCAGGCTCTTGTTCTACTTTGTAATCATAATCGAAGGAGCAGTTATCAATTAAACAATCAATGAATCAATCTTTTATTGTAGCCGTACATCAAGGTACATACATTGGTGATCTTTCATTATCAAGCAGGTAACAAGGATGATCCAAAAGGGATTAACTCCCGCTAGCAGGTACATTTATTTGCTAGAGATGGATTTCGACATGATAGCAGCACGATAAACATTTTGAATTAACATTCGACATGATAGCAGCACGGTAAACATTTTGAATTAACATGGTGATGCGAATATAACAAGTAAATGTAATTTCGACTATTTTTAGATAAGCAAAGTAAGAATAACAGAAACTGATTAGAAAGAAAAATAACGACTCAACTAACAAATAGACAGCATTTAATGAGGCTAATTGGAAGTGGTATCATTTACTAAATGAATACGCAATAGAGTTTTGATTCTTTGAAGATTTGGTGCATGTTGAATAGATGGAGAAAACTTGTTCCAGATCAGAGAACCAGTAAATTTGATGGAAAATCATCGGAATTTGGAGTGAGCATGAAGTTTAGAATTCCTGGTAAAGTGTGGGTGTATACGTCGGATCCTTGCTGGAAATATCCTTTAAACTCCTGGGTAAAAGATCGTGAGTATGACGGTAAACAAAACACCTATCTGATAGGCTCTTATTTGATGGAACTTAAGTAAGAACTTAAAGAGCACAGATTTAAAGCACCTCCTCGAAATTCCGAAGAGTTACCGACCTGACTTTTCTTGACCACGATTAAATCTGATTGCTTTCAACCACTGACAAAAAGGAGACGTTGCTCATGTTGCAGGTTCCATGTAACCTCTTCCAGTAAGGTACAGCTGACACTCGCATGTATAGCTCTCTAAGGCGGAATGGTGCTGGTAATTGCAAATTTATATAACGCCACGTCATGAGAGACTCATCAGAGGCGCTCCCAACCTAATACAATGACACCACGACCAACCAATGAGCAGTTTTTGGCCATAGTCTAAGTTTGTTCATACAGTATGTTTTATAGCAAGCTGAATGGCCACATTATATTTTTAATAACACCAGAAATGTATTTTCAAGAGCGCCAATCAGAAAGCGCGATTTTGTAAAGAATTCTTTAAATAAAACGTTATCGGCAAAGCATAGCACCGAAGCATAAAAAAATTCGCATAAATATAAACATAGCATAAAGCATAAACATAACATCTGTACATATTAATCTGTTATACTGTTTCTTTCTTCTTGCTACATAGCGCTTACAGAATGGAGGCGGTTTAGTAGCAGGTATTGAGCTTGGAGAGACCTGCATAGAATGTGTTCAATGAGCTTTCTCTATATTAAAATAATCTGGGTCAAATGAATTTTGTATATACGCATTTCGCGGTAGTGGACCCCAGAGGGAGCGGTCTCCTTGCAGTGAGCTTGGAGAGACCTGCATTCCACCTGATTTGTGAAGTCTTATTCCATGACAGCTCCCATTGGTTGAGCGAGGATAGGAAATAAGTGAAGGAGCTCAGTGGGCTTTCTCTTTTGTTTCCGCTATTCACAAAGAAAGCTGGGTTAAACTCAATGCGTATATATACATTTCGCGACAGTGTCGCCGAAGGAAGAGGTCTCCTTGCGATGATATATTTATATAGCGCCTATGTCTGGATCATGGAGGATATGAAACTGAATCTGTGCCGAACAACTGGCAATGGCCTTCCTCTTTCTACCTTGTCTTACCTTGCTCGTTCTACCTTGTCTTACCTTGCTCTTTCTACCGTGTCTTACCTTCCTCTTTCTACATTGTTTTACCTTCCTCTGTCTACCTTGTCTTACCTTCCTCTTTCTACCTTGTCTTACCTTCTCCTGTCTTTGAACGAGGCACAAGCAGCAGATTAACCACCTTTATTAAATACTAGCTGGTTTACCCGGCGTTGCCCGGGGTTATAAGTTTCAATCCCTGTAGCGAATAAGCAACAAATTTAGGTATAAGTTTCAAATTTAGGCGACCTGTGGGGGAGACTGCTTCCCAGTCTTGTGTACGCCTTCTGGCGTTAGCGGAGACTGCTTCGCAGTCTTGTATACGCCTTCTGGCGTCTAGCGACCTCTGCCGTGAACTGACTGCTTCGCAGTCGCCCTGTGACGGCGACTGCTTCGCAGTCTTGGAGGCCCTTGTGGCGTCTGGCGACCTCTGGCGGAGACTGCTTCGCAGTCTTGTATACGCCTTCTGGCGTCTAGCGACCTCTGCCGTGGAGTGACTGAAGTCGCCCTCTGGCGCCGACTGCTTCGCAGTCTTGGAGGCCCTTGTGGCGTCTGGCGACCTGTGGGGGAGACTGCTTCGCAGTCTTGTAGACGCCTTCTGGCGTACAGCGGAGACTGCTTCGCAGTCTTGTATACGCCTTGTCGCGTCTTGCGACCTCTGCCGTGGACTGACTGCTTCGCAGTCTTGGAGGCCCTTGTGGCGTCTGCCGACCTTAGGGGGACCGTGGCCTAGTAGTTTGCCAGAATTAAAGCCCAGAATTTAGAATTTCATCCGATACTCCAGAAACAAGTTCAGGGATCATTTCTAATGTGGAGATAGCACTTCGCATGTATCTGGTGCTTATGGTCAGTAATTGCAGTGCGAAACATTCGTTCTCAAAAATGAAACTAATAAAGAACAGACTTCGCACATCGATGGGGAATGAGCGGTTGTCCCACCTGGTTCTGATGAGCATAGAAGCTGACATTCTGCGTGAGATCAACTTTGAGGATCTGGTGACCGAATTTGCGAAGAAGAAAACACGTAAAAAGTTTCGCTAATTTGACATTACTTCATGCCCAAGACAAACTATCTTTAGACCTTTAAACTCTTTCCTTGTTTTAGATATTTGTGTTAAATTGTATCTGTGCACAATGCACATTACTGAAATCTTTTATGATCAGTTATGAAAAATAAGTCAAAAAATTTCTTGCACCTTTGTGGTGGAGGCCCCTATGTGGTGGGGGCCCTGTGCACTGGCACATAGTGCACATGCCTAAATCCGGGCCTGCCAATAGAAAATGTTTGGAGTATTATGGCGGCAACTGTTTATGCCGATCCCGAACCCCAGACATTGAACACCTTAAAACGTCGGCTTCGTAAGGCATGGACATCGATACCTCTGACAACTCTGAAAAATCTAATCGGCTCGATGCCTAATCGACTTGAGGCTGTAATAAAGAGTAAAGGAAACATTATTAAATACTAAATGATAATTTATAGTTAATTAATTAATTATGTGTGGATTAACAATGATTGTCGTACAATATTGTTTTCGGCCTAACTGGACGTTTGCTTGGCGCGAATTTGATGACGTCACGGATATTGGCGCTAAACTTTTAATAAGTGAGCTAGTGATCTAATTTTATTGCGTAACATTCTCATTTGAACAACCTATCCTCCAGTATACAACTTTCCATATTATATTGTGTATAACATATATTTGTCTGCATTCAAAATCGTTCTCGACCTATCGAGTCACCCTATATAATAATGTTTTATTCAAATTGAATAGAATCGACGACGGGCCTTCGTAGTGAATTTGACGGCTACAGCAGAGGCGAAGTGTCCAGATTACTTACTCCTCCGTACACTTCGACCACACAGATGCCATGTCTCCTGCTCTCGGCCACACTCAACTCCACCAATATCCGTCTCGGTTTCTCTCTGTTTCCGACCAACAACACGGATCCTCTGCCTCCACCAGAGATCGTCCAGACAGCATCTCCGAACGGATCCGATATCCAGCTGTACTACATCCATCTTCCGGTTGGAGTGGAAGTTATGCTCGAAATAAAAGCGTCTCAGTTCTACTCCGGATCGATGGAATATTCGGCTGTCTTCCTTCGACGTATTGAATCAAATTCGTGCAAAGTTATCCAACCAAGTAAGATCACAACATTGAGAAAGAGCTTTCAACGTAGATCTATGTTGTGGTCATGACAGTTGATGTTGTTGCAGATGTATGACCAGTGATGGGCACTAAACTATTTTTTTTAAGTTAAACTAAAACTATTTTCCAACTAAAAAAAATTAGTTTAACTAAAGTTGGCAACTGATTTTGGAAATTAGTTAACTAAACTAAAAAAAAGTAGTTAAACTTTTTTCAACTTTTTTCCAACTTTTCACGACAAACATTTTCACAATAACAGAGGTTAAGTGAACTGTAAATATGCAGAGTGTCAATGACAATTTCACCTTCAAACTATGCAATGTGTACTGTTCTGGCATACAGTAACAGGCATACTGTAACTAGTATATGAATTTGAAAACACAGGCTGTTAATGCTAAAACCATTCAATGTTAAAATGGTTTTTTTGACAGTGTTCAATGTTCATTGTGAAAAAATAGTTGCATATTGCTGATTTTTTTAGTTAAACTTTTTAGTTAGCAACTAAAATTTTTTTAGTTAAACTATTGTTTTAACTAAACTATTTATTTTTAGTTAAACTTCATCCTTAACTATTTTTTTTAGTTAAACTAAAAGTTAGCAACTTTTTAGTTAACTATTGCCCATCACTGTGTATGACTCGATCAGATGGTCGACAGGATCTTTGGAGAATGCCTAGTAGACTGAAGAAAGACGATGACCATGCCAAGTTCTTCTTCATTCCCTGTATACTATGTATACAGCGAGTCTCATTTGAGGCGAGCGATCGATCGCTCTCTTTGGTCTCTCGCATAGCAAAGGTCCAGGCGAGCGGTAAATCGCTCGCCTAGCCGAAGGCGTCGAACGGTCGGTCGTCGCTCGATGATTTTGAATAAGACTCCAAGCTGTGATATTTCAGTTCCAAGAATAATTCCCAATTTTACTTCTAGTTCAGTTCAGAAGACTCAGTTTCAATTCTAATTCTATTCTCATTCTGGAAATAATTCCTATTTCAGTTCTAATTAAAGTTCTGAAATAATTTCAGTTCTTATTTCAGTTCTGAAATAATTTCAGTTCTAATTCCAGTTCTGAAATTATTTCAGTTCTTATTTCAGTTCTGAAATAATTTCAGTTCTAATTCCAGTTCTGAAGTAATTTCAGTTCTAAATAGTAGGGCCTCTTATTTATAATTGAGCTCTCAAATAACAGCGCAAAACCACAACTCGTGCAGTTGTTAGTCAGTTCCAACATGTTATATAGCGTGAACTTCAAATACTATAATTTTTGTAAAGTTTCAGAAAGACTCTAATTCAAAAGACTTAAGACTTGTGCATACGATTTATTCACCTGTCAGTTAGCAATCCACACACAGAAAAAATCCTGTCTACATATTCTTGTGAGCAGTGCTTCCATTAACTTCTGAATTCATGGAGTCACAAAATTTTGAATTCGAGCAAAAATATCAGTGGTCGCAGGTGCGCCAAGACCTCCATGAACTCCACACTCATCCATTTTTTGCTACTGTTGCCCCATCTCACTTATACAAATCGCGTACCGTAAAAATTATAATGTAATAATTTCCGTTCTCATAATAATTCCAATTTCTATTCCTATTTCCGTTCTCTGTAGCGTATTTCAGTTCTCGTTCTATTCTCGCTCTCAAAATAATTCCCAATTTTCGTTCTTATTCTCGTTAACGGAAATTGATAATTTTACTTCTAATTCGTATTTCCGTTAACGAAAATAAAAATTATCACTGACTCCAAGACGACAGACGAACCTGGAGGCAGACCATTATTTTATTTACCTAATTGAGATTACTTTAATTTACTTACTTGCGGCGGCGGTGCATGAATGCGTGCCGTGACCTGTCCCATTTACTGCTCACTTCAAATTCGTGCAATTTAACTGGCCATAACAACACCCCGACACCTCATGCCGCGTGACGTCATTTGTATACACTATACAGGTCACTAATTTCGGAAATTATTTTAAACAACAATGACGGCGAAGGCGAGCAAGTCGAATAATGATGGATTAATGTAATTGTAATTGTAATTGTAATCGAGGATTTATATAGCGCCACTCATAAACAGAGGCGCTCCCGACCCGTGTCAGTGTCTTCACTGACAAAGAGAAATGTTTTCAGGCGCTTGCGAGACTGGGCAGGAGACAGAGAGAGGAGGACAAGCCTAAAGCCCATAGGGAGGCTGTTCCAACTGGAAGGGCCCACAACCGCAAAACTACGGGACTGGGCAGTAGCAGTGCGCATCCAAGGGATTAACAAGTGGCCACGGGCAGATGACCGGAGAGAGGCCCGACCAGGCAAACTGGAAACTGGGGTGCAGTAAGCCCTAAGATACAGCGGAGCTGAGCCAACAAGACAGTTACGCATGAGGGAAAGGACCTTAAATTGAATGCGCTGGTGAATGGGAAGCCAGTGAAGGGAGTCCCGGATGTAGGAAGAGATATGGGCAAACTTGTACAAAATGTACAGTTGAGCACGTATCTGTCGTGAAAATTAGGCCACTTGTTCGATGTCGATGTAGTCGAGATATAAAACCGTCGGACTGTGAACAAAATTTAATGCAAGTCCTGTAGAAAGCACGCCAAAAAATTGCGACTGGACTGCCGGCTGAAAGATCAAGCCAAACATGAGTGTTCAACGTATTCCGAAGGCTCAACCAACTTGTGAAGTCAACCGTCGCACGTCATCTTACGTCAATTGTAGGTTTCTAGTGAATGCTCATTCATTCATTCATTCTGAGAATTTGTATATCAAGAGACCTACTCAGAAAACGGAACTGAATTGAGGTCGGCCTATTAAATGAGTACTATATGCAGCAATACGAATACGATACACACGATACTCTGTACACCTCGAGGTCGACCGCACATCGCTCGCCTACTCGATCCGGCGCGATCGATTTTCAACCCGCCTACTATTTTCAAAAGAGATGCTCTGTATGTACAGCGAAGGTAATGATTTGAGCTTCCCTTCACGATAATTGAATTTCTTTCTCTATTCTATTATTAACGACAATGAACTATGTAAACATAAATCGTCATCATCGTGTCCGCTCCAGACCATTGCAGCCGTGGCTTGACTACCAATGCCGTGCGTTGTAGTGGAACGTTAGACGTTTGGAGCGTAAATTCCGACACACGCATAATCCGTCCGACCGCCTAATCTCGATAGACCACTTGCGGAACATGCAGCAGGAGTTTCGTGACAGAGAGACTGCTTACTGGGAGTCTCTGATCGAGCATGAGAAGGGAAATCCGAGCCGTCTCTGGGCTGCGCTTTCCAACGTCCTCGGTCGCTCATCTACTCCTCGTCTACCGAATCAGTCTGCGTTTACGGCTACCGATTTCTTGCACTTCTTCCAGTCTAAGATTGACTCTACACGTCAGGCGACTGCTAGTGCTCCACCACCATCGTTTCTACCCACGACCTCTTCGGTTTCAGCCTGGGATCCTTTTCAGTTAGCTACCATTCGTCAATTAGTTATGGATTCCTCTTGCGAACTGGACCTGTTACCTCCCTTTTTACTTAAAGAGTTCATAGATGACTTTGCCCCGTTTTTGCAATTAATTTGTAATTTCTCTCTGGCCCAGGGTTCTATTCCTGTCTCTCATAAGCAGGCTGTTGTCTTTCCGTCCATCAAGCGACAAGGTCTGGATCCCAATTCTCGCGCTAACTTTAGGCCAATCTCTAACCTCTCCTTTCTTTCTAAGCTCCTGGAAAGATGTGTTGCTTTTCAATTGGTCCACTACCTCGACTCTAATTCCCTCATGCCTCCATTTCAATCTGGATTTAGGGAATCTCATTCAACTGAAACCTTGCTAATTCGGCTTCTAGCAGATGTTTTTCAAGCCTTGAACCGTGGTCATGCCACCTTGCTAGCTCTCTATGACATAAGCGCAGCCTTTGACACTGCAAACCACTCTATTCTCCTAAACCGGCTATCTATATCTTTTGATATCACTGACAGTGCTCTCTTATGGTTCCGCTCTTTCCTCTCTGACAGATCCATCTCTGTGGTCTTTGGAACACATCGCACTCCTGGGGTTACTATCCCCTATGGTCTCCCTCAAGGCTCTGTTCTCGCTCCTTTGCTCTTCATACTCTATACTTCGGACCTCGAGGGGATTTTACAGCCGCTTGGGGTATCATCCCACCAGTATGCGGATGACACCCAATCTCTGCTGCATGGTCCGGCCTCCTCTGCTGTCCAAATGGTTGAACGCACATTAGCAGCCTCTTCTGCTCTTGATGCTTGGCTTTCTTCTAATGACTTGCGGCTGAACCATGATAAAACTCAGTTTATCTGGCTCGGTGGTCGCCTCCAACTCAGCAAGATTGATTTTGAATCTTTCATCTCAGGTTTCCCCTCATTCAGTTCTCCTCCTCTGTTCGTGACTTGGGGATTGTCCTTGACTCTACCCTCTCCTTCACTGATCAGTTTAACCTTTTATCGCGATCTTGCTTTTATCATCTACGCCAGCTTCGATCCATCCGCAGGTGTCTTTCGGTCCATGCTGTCTCTACACTGGTCCACGCCTTGATCTGCACTCGGGTTGACTTTGGTAATGCTGTGTACACTGGCCTTTCCTCCTCCAATATGCACAAACTTCAGTCTATCTTCAATGCTTCTGCTCGGCTTATACATGTAGGTGATATTCCTAAGTTCGCCCACATCTCTGCCTTTATTCATGACTCCCTCCACTGGCTTCCTGCCCAACAGAGAATTCAGTTCAAAACCATCACCCTCGTGCGCAACTGTCTCACTGAGTCTTACCTTATGAATTTCTGCACCCCGGTTTCTTCCCTGCCTGAGAGGGCCTCCTTGCGATCCTCGGCCCAATCCAGGAGCTTTGCCTATGTGGGTCCTTCAGCCTAGAACAGTCTTCCCCAGACCCTCCGCCAGGAGCTTCTTGTCCTCTCTCCTCTTCAGTTCCGTAGACGCTTGAAAACCTTTCTTTTTGCCAGTTTTGGCAGTGATGTGGGTCGAGAGCGCCGCTGATTTGAGTGGCGCTATATAAATGTTCAATTACAATTACAATCTTGAATCTAATTGGTGAGCGGTTTTAGTTGCATTAATGTGATTATACACAAACGGCCCCCAATCCCTTTAATTGTTCGTACAAGCTTCATTCACAAAGTTGAGGAACTATGTTATTTATACCCCGAGGTAAATTACCCGAAGCCATTAGGAAGCATTGCATTTTCACTTTATAATGTCTTCAGCGTTCGACTGTCATGAACTCTGTAACTGTCTGTCTGTCTGCCTGTCTGTCTGGTTACTTCATGCTGTGCAGGAAACTTTCTGACTGTACGTTTCTTAGTGTATAAACTGCAGCGCAGTAAATATTACTTGGAATTTATATAGCGTCCTCAGCATATATATAAATATATATATATATATATACCGATGTAACCGCTGAGTAACTGCATATATATATTGTGAACTGAGTTTTGTGTACAGTCTTGCAGTGCGAGATATTTAGCGTATATATTTAGTGCGCTTACTTTAGTTTCACGTGTATATGTATATATGATAGATGTATAACGTTTAGTCTTAGTGACACGCGCGGCCGGCCGATATCGGCAGCGGCGCGCTATATGTATATTATTAGAGTTCGTTTATGCGCACAGAAGACAGGTGTGTCAAGCGGCGCGAAGAATTATGCTGACTAGAGAAGTTTGAATTCGAGTGTGTTCGCTGTAGTAGTGTGGCTGACTAGTCGAGTTGTAATCGAATTGAGTTCTGTCTGTTTGTTTCTTATTAAACTGAAAAGATATTAAACTGTGTTGCTGATTAATTCAGTTTATACTTATACGTAGAATTAGTGTTCAAAAGGTGAACGTTAAATAGGCGTTAAGTAGAGAGAGAACAAGGATTTAATCAGAAAGATTTGTCAACGGAAGAATTGGGTTGACATTATTGGTGGCAGCGGTGGGATAAATACTCACGGTGGAATAAATACTCACGGTGGATATAAACTCACGGTGGATTAAAATTCACGTTATCACCTCCTTCGGCGGATAGAAGAATCTACGACGGTGATTGAAGAATTTACAACGGTGTTAGAAGAATCTACGACGGTGTTAGAAGAATCTACGCGTTGTTGCTGTGTGACGAGTTTACGATATCAACGACGGTGGAACACGAGAAAACGGTATAAAAATTTCGTTGTTTTTCACGAACAAATACAAAAGAAATCCCGTTTGTTTATCGATTCACACACTAAGAAAAACCGTGACTTCTTTTAAAAGAGAAATCACCAAAGTAAACAAGTAAGATGGAGAAACTAAGTGCTGAAAGACAAGCAGATATTAAGAAGATGTCTACGGAAAGGCTAAAACAGCGTTTGTTGAAAGCCGGTTTTAAGGAAGAACAATTAGAAGGTATGTCACGTGGTGACATGATACATGAACTCGCTGAAGTGTGGGTTAAAGAAGAAGTCGAAGAAGAAGGTGCCGTTGGCGGTGCCGTAGAAAAGGCTATTGAAAAACCTCCTGCGCCTATGTCTATGGAGATGTTGATGCAGTGGATGATGATGAAAGAAGATAGGGAGGAGAAACGGAGACAAGAAGAGAAAGATAGGGAGGAGAAACGGAGACAAGAAGAGAAAGATAGGGAGGAGAAACGGAGACAAGAAGAGAAAGAAAGAGAGGATAGACGAAGACAAGAAGAGAAAGAGCTGAGACAAGAAGCAGAACGTGTAATACAAGACGAGTTGCGCTTGCAGAGAGAGAAAGAAGAGAAAGCAGAACGTCTTCAGAGAGAGAAAGAAGAGAAAGAATTGCGCTTGCAAAGAGAGAAAGAAGAGAAGGCAGAATTTGCAAGGCAAGAAGAATTGCGCTTGCAGAGAGAGAAAGAAGAGAAAGCGGAACTTGCAAGGCAAGAGGAATTGCGTCTGCAGAGAGAGAGAGAAGATAAAGCAGAACAAGTGCGTAAGGCAGAACTTGAATTGCAAAAGAATCAGTTTGAGATTCAGTTAGAACAGTTGAAAAGAGATAGGGAAGATGCTGAAAGAAGAAGATTGGAGCAGATGATTGAATTTGAAAAAGCTAGAAAAAGTGATGAAGAGGTTCGTCAGCAACAGATTGAAGCAAAGAGAATGCGTGAAGAAGAAAAAGAAAAAGCGCGAACGTTAGAGTTGGAACGTGCAGAACAGATCAGACAAGAAGAACTCAAATTTCAGAAAGAAAGTTTGGAAAAGGCAGAGGCAGAAAGACAGGAACGTCTGAAACTGGAGAAATCAAAATTGACATTGAAAGAAACACAAATGAGAGAAGAACGGGAAGCAGAAAGAAGGAAACAGCAAGAAAGTGAAACTTTGGTGTCAAAAATTAAGAAAATAGGTGATGCAATGAAGCATGTATTGCCTCAAATGCCAACTGATATGATGGAGGTGCCATTATATTTTGAAACAGTCGAGAACGCGTTTCGTAGTTTTGCTGTGGAAAAGCCGTTTTGGGTGAAATTATTACTACCATTGATGACGCCGAAAGCTCGAACCGTTCTGAATAGATTGTCATACGATGATCTAGATAATTATGATAGAGTCAAGCAGCACTTATTAAAAGAATTTAAGTTGACTTCGAGAGAATACAGAGCCAGATTTGTGGATGCTAAGAAGACAACAGAAGAGACTTATACGATGTTTACGGCAAGACTGAAGAACTTGCTAAACTATTATGTGAGAAGTCGAAACGTGAACAGAGAGTATGATACGCTCTTTGATTTGCTGGTAGCGGATAAGCTGAAAGAATGTTTACCGCCAGGTCCACTACAGTTTGTATTGTCGAAGGAAGGAACTGACTGTCTTCAAGCTAGTGCAGTGGCAGACCTAGCAGACATTCATGTAAACAATCGAATTGGGTTTGCATTTCCAAATATAAACAGTTATCCTTCTCAACGTTCCGTAAACCAAAGCCAGAGTGGAAAGTGGAAAAGTAATCCAGAAACAGGGAATCAGTTCAAAGGTAAAGAAGTCAAGGCTAGTGTCCCTGTACCCAATGAGACCAGAGAAGTGACGTTTGGTCGTCAGGGATTTAACAAATCGTCAGCGCCGTTTGCCAAGAGGGAAGGCAACACATCGTTTACGCAGTATAAGAGATATGAAGGCAATGAACAACGAGGTATGGTGGTGAAGCGTTGTCACAACTGTGGTTCAGACAAACATTTGGTTAAATTTTGTCCAGTTCCAGTGGCAGCAACTAGTTCTAGCAGAAATCAAGAACACACAAGGGTGAATTTGATTCAAGTGGTTAGTGATACAGATAATCAAACCGCGAGTCAAGAAAACCAAGAGACTGAAGTAAAGTCAGTAATGAAATGTGGTATTCAAAAAGAAATTCTATTGGATGCTGAAATTCAGAGAGAAGTCATAGGAAAAGATGACAGTCGAATATTGAAGAAATCGTTCTTGCAATATGTCGAGGTTGAAATTCGTGCAGTAGACGGTAAAGAGCCAGTGAAAGTCAAAGCACTGAGCGACTCGGGAGCAGAAATTCCGGTGATTAGTGAAGAATTACTGGAAGGCATGAAGGTGGAACAAATTGGAAAAGTGAATTTGCAATGTGTGGCAGGAGATGCCATTCCTGCGAAGTTAGTAAAAGTCGATGTTAGACTGTGTGATAGTGACGTGGAAGAAGAGGGATTTCCGCGTAAAATCCAGTGTTCACTTACACCTTATGTCACCTTGATGTGTGCTAGTATTGCAAAGATGGGCAGTACAGAAAGATTCTTGTTGCATCCAGAGATAATTGCCGAATTAAAAGCCGTACCACAGATGAAGGTCAAAACGATACAAGGAGATGTGAGTGTACAAGCAAATGTAATGACGAGAGCGCAGAGTCGGAAACAGGAAATGGTAGATGTTGATAAGAAGAGTGAAACTGAAAGTTCAAGTGATGAGGAAAACGAAAGTAATGAGCAACGAAGCTTATCGCGAGATGGTGTAACATCAGAGATAAACGAGCAAGAGATGGCTGCATGCGAGAATGGCACATTAAATGAAACTGAAGAAGACAATGAATGTGATGTGGGGATAGGAGACTTGTATAGAGATGAAGAGATGGACGAAGAACAAAAGGTGCAGATTGCCGATTCGAAGAAGTTCGAAGAGCAACAGAGAAATGATGAATCGTTGAAGCCGTGGTGGAAGTTAGCACAAGAGAAAGAATCTGAATTCTGTGTGATCAACGGTTTATTGCATAAGAAATATCAGATATTAGACCAGACGATATATCAACTAGTGTTACCAAAAGAGAGACGAATTAAAGTGATGGAATTGGCGCATGAATCGGTATTTGGAGGACATCTAGGAGAAGAGAAAACAAGAGAACGAATAAAGTTGTCTTTTGTATGGCCAAAGATGAGAAGAGACATTGTGAAATTTTGTAAGTTTTGCGAGAAGTGTCAACTAAAGGCAAGGAGTCTGGTGATGGATAGAGTGCCTATCACTCCAGTCTCAAGAGAAGAGGTCGCCTTCAGGAGAATGACAATGGACCTAATAGACAACCCGAGGAAATGGTACAAGAAAATTCCTTTTCACGAAAAGCATTTGAAAGAACTCAAAGAAACTACGGAGAAAGCATTATTGTTTGCAGAATCTTACTCTCAAGAAAAGCAGTTACAATACCCAAATCAGTATAACAAGAGAGCAAGGCACAAAGGAATTTGCAGCATACCGAATTCCTTTGATTTATCGAGCAGAAGTGGAACGTCAGATCAAAGAAATGTTAAAAACAAACATTATCAAACCATCATCGAGCAGAATGGCAAGCCCTTTGGTTATTGTTAAAAAGAAAGACGGATCTTTAAGACTTGCCTGTGACTACAGATACATTAACTCATTCACAGTGGATTGTAAATATCCTATGCCGATTGTCAGAGACGTTTTGAACAAAGTTGGAAAGTCTAATGTGATTTCCATCTTGGACTGTCGAAGTGCTTATTGGACTTGTCCTGTAAAACAATCTGATCAATGGAAGACAGCTTTTGTAACACATAATGGACTGTATGAATTTACTCGTGTTCCTTTTGGAATGATAAATTCAGGCCGAACTTTTGTTAAGGCGATAAATTTAGTTTTACAGCCTATAAGTGACTTTGCAGAACCGTATGTTGATGACATTGCTGTGCATTCTGACAGTTGGAAAGTTCACTTGCAGCATCTAGATGCATTTTTGATGCAAATGAGATTGCATAACGTTACTTTGAATTTGAAAAAATGCATATTTGGTAAGAGTGAGGTAAGGTTTATCGGTCATGTGGTTGGGTCTGGTAAGATAAAGATGAATCCAGACAGAATTGAAAGTTTGACTAATTTGAAGATCCCAGAAACTAAGAAGCAAGTTAAGCAACTGCTTGGATTTTTTAATTATTACAGACAGTTTATTAAGGACTTTGCACAGATTGCGAAACCGCTATCTGATTTAACTAGTAAACGTGTTTCTGATAAGATTGATTGGACTGTTGAACATCAGCAAGCATTTGATTTACTTAAAGAGGCTGTGCGATCCAAAGTAGTGTTATATGTTTTTGAAGTGGGAAAACCATTCAATTTGTACTGCGATAGTAGTGACTTTGCAGTCGGTGCTGTTTTAACACAGATGGACGACAAGGGAATAGAGCGCCCTGTGTCATTTATCAGTCAGAAATTAACTGATACCCAGAAGAGATGGGCTACTGTGGAAAAGGAAGCCTATGCTATTGTTTGGGCTCTAAACAAGTTAAAAGAAATTATAATTGGATCAAAAATTTTCATTTTTACTGATCACAATCCTCTTACATATTTGACTGAGTCAATGTCTAAGTCTGCTAAACTTGTGCGTTGGGCGTTAGCCTTACAAACTTTTGATGTTGAGGTGAAGTACAAGAAGGGCAGATTGAATATTATTGCTGATTGTTTGTCAAGGTTATAAGTAATCGTAAGACTGTTCATTATTTAGTTAGATATATATATATGTTTCATGTATTTTGGTAATTTCGCAAATTTTGAAATTTAATTTGCTCAATTCCAGAAAAAGGAAGGAGGTAATGTGAACTGAGTTTTGTGTACAGTCTTGCAGTGCGAGATATTTAGCGTATATATTTAGTGCGCTTACTTTAGTTTCACGTGTATATGTATATATGATAGATGTATAACGTTTAGTCTTAGTGACACGCGCGGCCGGCCGATATCGGCAGCGGCGCGCTATATGTATATTATTAGAGTTCGTTTATGCGCACAGAAGACAGGTGTGTCAAGCGGCGCGAAGAATTATGCTGACTAGAGAAGTTTGAATTCGAGTGTGTTCGCTGTAGTAGTGTGGCTGACTAGTCGAGTTGTAATCGAATTGAGTTCTGTCTGTTTGTTTCTTATTAAACTGAAAAGATATTAAACTGTGTTGCTGATTAATTCAGTTTATACTTATACGTAGAATTAGTGTTCAAAAGGTGAACGTTAAATAGGCGTTAAGTAGAGAGAGAACAAGGATTTAATCAGAAAGATTTGTCAACGGAAGAATTGGGTTGACATATATATATATATATATATATATATATATATATATATATATATATATATATATATATATATATATATATATATATATATATATATATATATATATATATATATATATATGTTATTAATGTGCAGGCGTCCGTAAGGATACGGAAGTTCTACATACAGTGTCTACACAGCTATATATATATATATATAATATTATATTTTATATATATATATGTGTGTGTTATTAATGCACAGACCTCCGTAAGGATACGGAAGTTCTACATACAGTGTCCACACAGCTATATATATATATATATATATATATATATATATATATATATATATATATATCTGTTATTAATGCACAGACCTCCGTAAGGATACGGAAGTTCTACATACAGTGTCTACACAGCTACTTGTGTTTTTTTTACAAGTCGACCTTATAAATAATTGTGGTAGATGGCATCGCCTGTACCATGTGTATTTCCACCTGCTGGTAGATTCGTATAGAGGATGGGTTCGTATACCTATGAATAGACATATCCGTGTTTGAATCTGTGGAATGATATTTTATTGTCTCTGTATAGTTTGGTCGTGACCGATTGCGTTGCGACCGCCCATCCCTTCCTGATGTACTATAAAAGCGCGCGATATGTGAAGTTTACGTTTGCGATGTGATCGGTTGCTGTTTTAAAGAAGAAACTGAACTTTTACACGATTTGTTGTTGTTAACACCCCACGACACGAGGTATACGACCCATTATGTTACAATAGGTAGGCCTATATGGGTCATTATCCGAAAAGTGCAGAATTGATGTCCCATGCTGGTTTTTTTGAGTTTTTTCGATAATTTCTTCAAATTTATTTTGCCTATCCTTCAAAGAATGAGCAGATTAACATTCCCCATAATTGTTGTAGCTGCTGGATTTTGGAAATTTAGAAAGAAATTACTAAATGTATACAAAATATCATTACCATCCTCTGTCCGAGACGGTGTACAATGTATTAAATTAAACTTTAACGCAAATTTATTCCATTGCAACCTGTATATTATTTTGATTAATCAGTAGCTAGCATATGCAATAATGAAGCATTTAGACTCACATTCGTAATATTTATCTTTTAGAGCCTATTTATACTTGTCCATAGAAATAGGCATCATAGCCATCTCAATTTTTGGGAAGCCTATAACGTTTAGAGAACGTGCTTACTTACTAAAAGAAAAACATCAGGAACAAGACATTGTCAACTATTAATGGAATCACACGGATTTGTGTTGAAATTCATTGTTTATTTTTAATTTAATTTTTGTGTTCCAAATTACAAAAAAAGTAAGTTTCTGTTTCATTACCATCTAGTGTTGTATTTCCTGGTATAGGTAGATTACAACATTGATAACTCATTTTATTTACCGCATTTGTTGAAATGATAGAAATTAGTTATCTGTTAGAGTAATTCACGTGAAAATGTTTGACAGCTGTTATAAATTTCATTATTATGTCACTAGCTGGTTTACCCGGCGTTGCCCGGGGTTATAAGTTTCAATCCCTGCACCCCACCACCCACCACCACCCACCACCCCACCACTCCCCCCCACCACCCACCCCTCAGTTTCTTCATTATATGTATAGATATACCGTCCACGGTTGTTTTTCATCATTACCATCCGTTTACATCAGATTTTTGCTATTTTCTCATGACAGTCCCATCTTGTCGTCGATGGTAATGACGCATTGCCAAGAGTGAATTACATGTATTTTTTAAAAATTATTTTATATAAAAATAAATTGCAAGTAATTAGAATTTACTAGCAACTCTTGAAATGTTGTTCAACTTGTATCTAATGCATATAACATACAGTTATAGCTAATGCTGCGCAGATTTTTTTTCTGTAGCTGAAAATAATATTTCTTTTTAAAATTTTTTCGAAAAATGTCTTAATTTTTTGACACCAGACTAATATATTATGTGAAGGAAAGGCCTGTTGTATTCTCACTTAATGCTGGTATCATCTACTTTTAAGAAATTGCCATTTATAAGCACCAGAGAAATATTTCAGGTCCCTGTGATTAAATATGATTACCCAAAAATGGCGGACTGTAATGAAAAAAAAGAGGAATTTTGACTTTATAAATTCTGAAACAAAATTAACTTATGATTAAAAATATAGTGGATTTCTTTCAAATTAGTTAAATTTAACTATGTACATAACTAAAGAAAACACTTGCAACCAATTTTGGGGGGAAAATTTTTTTTTCGGAGACGAAATTTGTAACATTTCGGATAATGACCCATATATAATTTTGATTTGTATTGGCTGCACCGTGGACAATTTTGTTTTATTCTTCTTCAAGTCGCTTTCAATAACTGATCGAGTAAGAAATAAGTCCAGAACTGTTTATGTTGGGTCAATTTTTCTTTCGGTTTTCCTTAAGTTCTTGATCCTAGTGCTGTGCCATCGATAATCTTCTCTGGCATTCACCACTCTTCCACGAAATATGAAAGCTTCCTCTATTTGATAAATCGGAGTAGAATTCTTTCCACTCCATTAGTATCCAAAGCTATTCATTTGTCTTCTTTGCAATCTGTGATACCCCGAGAATCTGCCGCATATATTTCATTTCAAATGCTCTGATTTTTGCCTTCTGGTCTTTCCGAATTAGTGGTCTTACGGCTGGTAAGACACTGACAATGCAGCTGGCCACACAAGAGCACTCTTAAGTTCTATCTTTGTTGCAATGTATGTATTACGTAAATATAAAACTTTCAATGTTCAAACTGTTAAGATCTGAATACTTCGCATGCAATTTTCAGATAGTTTATCTACGGAGTCCATCAACTGCACAGAGTCGTTTGATTCGTGTGGCTATCGACTTGAAACGGAATGGTCAGATTATCGTTCGACCTTCGATAACCACCGATGTGAGATCGACTTTGCATCTTTCTCTTTAAAATAATTACTAGGCTGTGTTGTATAATTTTGTCGAATGACGGCACTACCGAAGCTCCATCCGCTGACGATGAGGTTTGGGAATGGGGAAAAGATAACTTTATCTCTGTGACTGTGGAATTGAATGCATACAAGACTATTTTGAAGGTGAAGTTGTACAGAGTAGTTTGCAATACAATTACTGTCAATACTATTATCACCCAATGATTTCTCTTTATCTAACTATTATTGCTGACAGCTCCTGGCTTAAATATTTTCTGGCTGTTTGTCTATGTTTGGCTCTCTGTCTGTCTGTCTGTCTCGCTCTCTCTGCCTGGCTGATCTTTCTGTCTCTCTGTCTCTCTGTCTCACTTTAGCTGACCATTCTGCGTACTGGCGGCTGTTGTCGCCTATGGTTGGTTAACTAGCAATGTTATTTAAATCATTAGCTATGTCGATCATTATTATCGTCCCTATTTTCTCCAACCTGTCATAGACCTGTGTCTTAACTTGCAATCATCTCCTCGTGTTATTGCTGGAACAATCTGCTCCATAATATTTACCATTTACTGGTCCCCATCCCTATAACCTTGTCTAATCCCTATGTTTAGAATACCTACATAGTTGTTTCTGTTTCATGACCATGGCCTACATGTATCTCTTCAAATCTGCAACTCGGTCTAAAACTTATCTTAAACATGTATTTTTAGCTTACCTTCTGTTACTTCTTTCCAGGGCCGGATTAACAAATGTGGTGGCCCTGTTCAGTAAAACTGTGGTGGCCCCAACGACTGTATACTGTAGAGTGTAGGCCTACACAAAAAATGGCGTCATTTTATAATGTGTCACATAGCACTTGAGTTCCGGTCAGGTCAGAGGCGTAACTTTGGTCTAGAAAGTGAGGTTACCAAATTTCGCATCGTTCCCCTTCAAGACTGTTGAATAATTATAATGGCGCCCAATGAATCTATATTTGGCGCCATTTATACGCAATGCCGAATAATAATGATGATGCTGAATGATAGTAATAATAACAATAGCAATAAATATAATAGTAATGACAATAAGCGTAATAATAAATATAATAACAATAGAAACAATAATTATATAATAATACAAATAAAAATAAAAATTTAAAATTACTAACAATAGACGTGTAGCATTATATAATTATGCTTATTTTTATGTCCCATCTCTTTAGAATTGCAACTGGGTCTAAAACTTATCTGAATCATGTATTATTAGCTTAGCTTCTATCACTTCTTTCGAGTGATATTGAGCTAAATTCTCGCCCTTATTGTCTTGAAACTATCAATTTCGGCAACCTCAGTAACCATTCAATCTGGAATAAATCCCATTTTCTTCAAAAATATCAGTTGGTTCACCCTATGAATATTCTTGTTCTAATCGAACCTTGGCTCCAGTCGTTTGACATTCCTTCATTTCTGACATAATTCCAGTACCCTATTCTCTCTGAACTGAACACGAAGTTGCATTTCTTCACAAATCATACACAATATTTACACGCACGCTTCTGTTTACCGATTGCAATGCCAAAGTCTTTTGAATGCCTAATAACTACCCTGGTCTACACAGACGTAGACTCTGGAGGGGGCAGCCGCGGCACGTGCCCCCAAATAAGCGAGAGGGACTGTACATCCATTGCAATATGTGTAGAATGAATAACCAAATCCCCCTCCAATATTTTGGGCAAGTTTACGCCAGTTCTGATCTAGTAATCTGGATCCTATATGGGATCCATAAATCTTGGTCCTGCTGGCATTACAGTCATCAGTATTCAGCAGACTATGAATTCACTCGAAGCGGCAATCGGCTGAGGTCTTGGACATAATGATAGCAGATATACATAAATCAATAGAATTTATTATTATTATTATTATTTATATAAAGGAATATAGTTTCACAGCCGTCACAGTCTGGGCTGCCACAGACTTACTTAGTTAAATGGACACGCTTCAGGGAACATTGTTATTTAAGTCCTATTCTAAGTTAGTCGATTGAATGCTAGTGATCGAGGATGCCGTGATTTGTGTACGAAATAGACATTGTTGAGTGAATAAGCCGAAGTTGTTTATGTAGTGCCCCACCTGACGTGTCTAATGGCCATTTGGTGTATATATAATATTATATAAGCTTATATATTGCACTTAAACGCGTTCATAATATATTGCACTTTCAGTCTCAATTATGTACATGTCGCACATAGATTCTCAATTGAGTCGTTTTATTTGCTAATACATCTATGTTGCCATATCCATTCCAATGATTAGTAAATGGTGTTCACGGTTTTTGTTCCTGAGGACATTAGCTTAAATCGTCCACAGTCTTAGAAGAAAACATAACATTATCAACAATTATAATAATTCAGCGATGCTCTACAGTTGTACATGTAGCTAAGATACTCCGTTTCAAGGGTCCTGATACATACATAATTATGGTAAACCATGTGGTATTTCAAGGAACAGAATTAGTTGACTGTTGTCTTGTGTTGTAGATCTGTTGTGGGGTCTTTCAACGGGAAACATTCCGTCAACCTATAAATACAATCAAAATGTGGCACTGACACCCTACATCAATAGCGACAGATCAGTTTTACTGAGATTTTCATTAAATTTCACAGAAGCACCTGCTACTCGATCCAATACTAGTCTCAATTTGGTGGTATATAGGACATCGTCACTCGGCCTCCTTACGTCAAAACTGGCCAACTACTCTTACGTTCAGAATGCAACCTTTGAACTGTGTCTTCCAACTGGACGATTCCAGTTGGCTTTCGTTGCTTACACCAACGCTTATTCGGTTTCCTCACAAATTCAATTGTCTGAATTTCAGTTAACGGAAACAGAGTGTGATCCACCAACTGAAATCAGTTACTGTGAGTATCTGACTATTCTTAGTATCAGTTCGAAACACGAATGCTACTCGATTCCATGTTGATCCGATTCTTTCTATGTATTGTTAAAAAATGCGCGTGCTTAAGTCTTTTTAGTAAATTAGCCAAATTGGTAAATCTGCGGATCATGAACAAACTAAGCTCAAAATTTAAAAAAACTAAAATTACTCGTTCGTAAGTTTAGAATTTCTGTGCTTGGAAAAATTCCTCTGAAAAAGTTTTATATCGAAGTTTCGTGGTTATGACTCTGATTTTGCGTCTGTCCTGTTTTGACTGTTTTAGTGTGTGCTGACGACAACGTTTGTCTGTCTCGGGTGATGAGTCCGTCTCCGCAGTTGGTCTGGAAATATTCGACGGATAAACTCATACGCATTGAAGGCGATGGTAAGCTTCAATGTTCAACAGAAGAGAAGACATCTATGGTTGCCTTTCTAACGGTTGACTCCAATCCTTTACAACTTATTGCGTTCTGATTACATCGAGGAAGTTCATTCGCTGCTTCAGTGTTTTAGCTGTTATCAGAAACAGAAACGTTAAATATCCAACCTTTGAAATTCTTGAATGTCTGTTACTTCACGTTTAGCTAGAAATACAACAAACTCTTTAAAAACATTCGTTTTGCACAGTGCATTTTTGCAAATCTTATTAGTAGTGTATAAAATTTAGGTTTTGAAAGCCGTTAGAGTTTGGTGCATGGCGGGGTTCGAGCATCAGGAAGTGCTCCAGAAAACTCGGCGTGCTGTTGTCGCTCCGAACCTGAGTTTCTAACGACTGATTAGAAGCGCATTATATACACTGTTGTTAATAGACAGACATGTTTTAGCGCCTTAGGCTCTGTATAAACAGCCAGTGATTACAGACGTAGGGGTATACACTTGCTTAACGGTTTCTTTGAAGTGAGTTTGCCTTTAGGATTATTGATTACAGATTTTGACGTGAAGTCGTAATATGTAGTATTTAAAATATTGAAAGTTTACTGTAGTTGTTAAAATGGAGAACAGTTTTGCGAAACGCGGCACTAGTTTTCTATATGTTTAAGTAATCACACCTGTCTTTATTTTGTGCTTTCCAGCCGCCTTGATTGTCGCATATGATCTTTACGGCACGCTCAACGTTGCGGCGCTTGAACTGGCCATGATAATTTACCTGAATGCGGCTGGAAGTTTCAATGCAACTCTGCAACTAAGAATTGACGCGGATAAACTTGGTTGCGATGATTACATTGATTACAAGGCATATGTTAGTCTTTATGCATTTTCCTTGCTTCAAACTAAAACTCAGTCATGTCTTCAGATTCATCGTATTACAAAATTCATCTCCTGATAGGAAAGCAAACGCTTTTGTGATGTCAAATAGACAATTATTTAGGCTTCGCTGTCTATAGAAATTGTTAGCCTCGTTGTAGGCAGAGAATAAAGCGAGAGCCTGAAGCGAAAATTAAGTTTATTGATTGCGAGAGAGTAGGCCTACGGCAGAGAAAAATATACGTTTGCAAGTGTTGACGCAGATGGTGACGAGAGAACAACACGTCAGAAACCCATCTCCCCGTCAGCAAGAAAACCGAATAACCATTAACCAGCACAGCTCAATGAGACCAAAAGTACCTGGTTAGAAAATACACAACTCTTCTCCACAAGGAGAAACAAACATCATAAGCTGGTTCCCGCGACTTCGCTTTTTTGGGCGCTGTAGAAATCCGGAGATTACGATTACGATCGAGAAATCCTACCCGATCATCGTCCTATCTCAGTCTTTCTCGACCCCCAGTCACAAGTTCTCCAACCGAGCCATATCCAACACAGCACCACGCCTCTGGTATGATCTCCCCCTAAATTCCGCAGTTTCTCAGTGCCTCCATCATCATTGCAACCTGTCCTTCCTCCTCATGTTCCTCTATCTATCACCCCTCGGGCTTTCCACTCAAACTGAAGTCTCACCTTTGCAAGTACTCCTACCCTGACTCATTTGATCCTCCGCCTTCCACTTATTCTCGCCGTAAACGACACCCGCCTTGATAGCTACTCTGCCTCTCCTGATCTGGTATCCTAGAAATCGGACTTGGACCTCTTTTGGATTACTCTTTGGAACCCCCTCTAATTTGGTTTGGCCTTCTGGAAATCGGATTTGGACCTCTTTTGGACTAATCTCTGGAAACTCCCTCTGATTTGGTTTGGCTTTCTGGAAATCGGACTTGGACCTCTTTTAGACCACTCTCTGGAAACCGTCTATGATTTGACGTAGCACTTGTGAATAGGCTGTTGCCCTGCGCTTGGCCTTTGAGTGGCGCTTTAGAAGTTTGGAGATTACGATTACGATTACGATTGCCAAACCCAACACGACCATACCGGCCAAAAATTTAACTGTCGCTTGAGACAGAGTCTATCCGCCTTTACATACAGCTTCCTATATTTCTGCCAGTGTGCCAACCCATAAACTAAAGCACGTGGTACAGCTGCCCGCTGCAGGTAACAACATACATACAGTTCCAACACATACACACGTGCTAAATGGTTGAGGCAGGCAAAAGGCACCATAGAATTGTGAGAAATCGATTACATGTGAGGAGTGAGTCAGCAAAAGAAGGGGCCTTGCGGAGTCTGAATCGGGGAATGTAGAAGAGGCAGTTTGAGTAATCGCTGGAGGGAAGCGTCCAGTGTCTAATATTATCTTGGTAAATGGTGGCCTGTTGCCTCGAGCGTAGTGGGACAAAATAAGAACAACTGTAAAGTAGGCTAGCACAAATTAAAGATCAACATTCAACCAAGTGGACTGGATGAGGAAATAGATTCAGAGGCGGAATCCGAGTCGGAAATCATGGACATATAGGAAGTAGAGTGGAAATGATGGACTTGAAGCAGCACAGTATCTCACAATATACCTACCGTATACATCTCTACGTGCACGGTTCATCATCCTCAGCATTATTGAAATCCCGTTTTTGATGATATCGGAGTTTAACGCGAAAACTTTTACTGTGCAATTGAAGTTGATGTATCTCCGCAGGCAACCAGAAAAATGAACGGACAATTATTGGCTGAAGTGGGTGAAGTAATCGAATTGTATGGATCGAATACTTGGTCTTCAAACGATATACTTCAGATTTATCTGTCGCCGGCCGTGGGCTTTTGTATGGATCGCATAACGTACGCCATCGTTGGTCATGATCCTCCGGAGGGTAGGAATAATCAGTTGACTAATATTCTGCCCAGTTAAACCTATGCGAACAGTGAACCCTGTAGCATATAAATCAGTATTATATGTATTTTATATATTCACGCAAAAAAACTAAGGCAAACGTAGAAATTAAACCAATATTTACACTGGCGTAAACCTGTCCCAAATATTGGGGGGGGGGGAGTCTCAACCAGATGTGCAAAAAACAAGTTTTTTTCAAGATGAAAAGTTTTGTTGTTGTTGTTGCTCTCTTTTTTTGTTTTATTTTGATGGTTTTTTGTTGTTTTGGTTGTTTTTAAGATTTTGGGATTTCGGATCATAAAAATCATGAAAAATGGCATGAACAAGAGCTCCAACTCAGTTTTATTCAGTTGCCATTTCCGATAATTAAAAATCATTGAATCAATGTTATTAAAATAGCCTACAAAAATAAGAAATTTATTAAAAAAACAAAAACAAAACAAATTTCTTTTCTCTTTGTCTTTGTTTAAAACCAAAAAACGAAAAAACTTTGTTCACATCTGGTCTGGACAGTCAGCAGAGGCTTCCGGTGTTATGTTAACTTAATGCGTATGAAATGGGGCGTTTTGTTTACATGTAAATTTGTTTAATATTGAAGATATGGAAGATAAAAATAAATCTTTGTTTTCATTATGAATTTCTGATAGTATTTTAGTTCTTTGTCTCTGTTTTTCTGTTTCTGAAGAAATTTGCCAATATTGAAACACAATATTTTAATATTTGAAGAAATTCTCCTCTCGATTATTGGGGGGCATTGCCCCGGCTACTCAATTATTGGGGGAAACGTGCCCCGGCTGACCCCCAGAGTCTACGCCTATGAATATTTAGGATATTTCATATTGTCTGTAAAATGTCTGCATCTGTTTTTCGACGCTTCTTGCACTTGAGATTTAAAGCAGATTCTGTATTGGACAAGAGTGTGTCACACTGTGTCTGAATCATTTATTCTGGTTAATTAGAAACGGTTGCATCCATCTACACGCACACGCACAAACACACAAACACACACACACATACATACACACACACACGCACGCACGCACCAGCATAATAGATATATGTATCTTGGTTGTCCAGGTTACTCGCTGCAGTTGACGAGGAACATGAAAAGCGATCTCAAAGAATCGGACAGTCTGACAGCTCAATGGACGTCAGATGTCCTCAGTGTAGCTGCTGGAATCATCTGTTTATCAGTGGACTTGGTTCTGCCTACTAGCGTCCAGGCGAAACTCTTTCAGGAATCGCAGAACGGCACCGTCTGGAACCAAAGTGTGTTTACGAGTGGCAGCGTTAAGGATGACCGAATTCGCGGAGAATTCCAAGTGCTACTCAACAGAGACGCTTCGCGAATTCAGCTCGCTGTTTACTTTAACGAAAATGCTACAATTAACAAAATCGGCTTGGAATTTGGACCCTGTCACAAAAACGGTAATCAAACATCGGGACTAATAAGAAGGAGAAGGAGAAGGAGGAGGAAGAGGAGGAGGAGGAGGAGGAGGAGGAGGAGGAGGAGGAGGAGGAGAAAGGTCAAAGGACAAAGGAGGAGGAGCACGAAGAGGAGGAGGACGACGACGACGAATATGACGACGACAAGGAGGACGAGCAGTTTAAGAACCACTGGGCTAGAGGATATAAAATAACACTAAAACATGTATATTTTAGTGTTAAGAAGTTATTTACTTATTTTAACGACGAAACCTAAAAACTATTCACGCTTAAACTGAGCTCCACAATTAGTATAGAAGACCACTTCCTAACTTTTGTAAATGTTTGGTTTCTACAGTTTCTGCGCCGATGGCCGATCTGTCCTGCGACTTCACGAATCTCGACAGTTGTGGTTACCACGACGCATCGGACAAAGAATCGCATTGGGTAGCAACAGCTTCACAGGAGGAACCCACAGGTACTTACGACATCTGGCCTTGGTGTTAAAAAAAGGCTACAATACGGAAGGAATATTCCCTATTCCATCTGGATGATGATGATGACGTCAAAGACAGTAGTGATAACAATATTGAAGGTTATGATGACGATAGTGATAACGGCGTTGTCTATGATGATAATTATGATAATCCTGAAAATAATGGTATCATGAAAATCATGATATAAGCTTAGACCCATAAAGTAATCTACTACTACTCTGAGTGCAAACAGTGTATGTGAACAACCCAACCCCTTTCTGAATCCAAAGTACAAGTCTGATGTGAATAATTAGCTACCATGGTGTTCGAGCATACACTTTCACTGATTGTGTTGCTGTAGGTGTTGGAGGTCGGCGTGAGTGTGTGTCAGACGCAGATGGCAGGAACTACGTAGGGAGACAGAACGTGACGTTCAGTGGAAGACCTTGTCTGTTTTGGAACTCACAGGAATACATCGTCCATCCTTTCGATGACGTCTCTTACTTTGCAGACTCTTCCGTTGATTCAGATCAGACTGGAACTGAAGTTCTTCTACACGATGTCAGCAACTACTGTCGTAATCCATCTTTCGATGGAACTTACAACATCTGGCCATGGTGCTACAACAAAAAGGCCAAAATGCGAAAGGAATACTGCCCTATTCCGTTCTGTCAAGGTACAATCTACAATTCTACACAGAGGCGCATTTGGAGAAAATGGGGACCCTTCTGAACGTGTAGACTGAGAGTCTGAAACTCAGGTGGCTAAACCCCAATCATGTTCAAAACCCACAAATTTGAACTTGAAGCCGTTTTTGTGAGTGTTATTGACCCTGTAATTATGATTACTTACATAGGCTATTTCAAGGAATGTGAAGTTATTTGGTTAAGTGCTATGCTTTACAACTGAAAATAATAATTTCCTTCGGTTGGGGCCCTCCGAGATTTGAGGCCCTAGACGCGCTCTCAGTGCGCCTACGTGTAAAGGCGCCTCTGATTCTACATTTGTCCATTTTCCAATAACTATTGTGCTGTTGAATTTGCTTTAAGCTTATTTGGTTGTTTTCCACGGACTATTTCGTTCCAGTCCTTTATCACATTAGCGCTTTGTCAGGTGAAAGATGTATTATAATTATAACAGTAACGATTATAACTACCCAACCACTGCCTGAACCAAGCTGCGTCGATAGTTTGGGCCGGCGATGGGAAGTAGCACAAGATGACTCTACTGCCGACAGGAAAACATGACGTAAGTCTCTTTATACGTTCAGCCCCCGAATACACGTAGAGAAGGTATTGGTCACCGTCAGCCGGTAGATTGACGCCACTGTGACTAACGCTCGAGGTCACTCCAAAGACTCCCACCGCTCCTCTGCCGCCAAGACGAAAATTACCAGACTGCAGACGATAGGCTTTCCTGATGCAGTCACGTAGGTCGAGACGAAATGTGAACAAAATACGAAGCGGATACGAAGAAAAAGTACGGTGTGCAAACTTAGCAACAATCAACTCCAATTAAATAAATTAAAGCAGGATATAATTATTTCGCTTAGCAAAGTAAAATATGTCGAGCTGATTGGACCAATTCTTAAAATGATAAACCTGCCTGTATTCGTCAGAATAAGTCAGACGATGACCAAAGTCTTTATTGCGTAGGCCAACATAAGAGAATTTGACAAATGTATTAACTGCTACGGTGTGGTTTCTCTTTCAGATTACTTCATGAAGGTTGTGTTTGGCAAGTGGCTGGATTCTGCTGTGCTGCTCTCTCCACCGATTCAGTTCAACGGAGCAGTCTGTCTCCAGTTTCAATATCGACTTAGCCATCAGAAGATCATTCTCAACATACAGACAACCAGCCTTTCCAACCCCTCCTCCACTAGGAAGCTGATGGAACTGAGTTATCGGCTCCAGACGAACGCATCCAACTGGAACACTGTGAATGTTTCACTAAACAGCAACTACGGCCAAGTGCAACAGGTGGCATTTATGGCCGAGAAAATTGGATTCACCTTAGAGCTTGAATACGCAGCCATTCGCAACATAATCACGACTAATTTGCCATGTTCTCAACCTGGTAACCACGGCCTTCAATCGCTGCCACTCATGCTCTGCTTTGAGGTTGAGCTATGTTCGACGCCAAAAGAGTTTAGAAGTACGAGAAAACAATTCAGAATCATTACATTTTAACTCATGGACAGATAATTATAGTACATTTAAGATAATTCGGACAATTGAGAATACTACACTGTCAAAATTTGTGCTTTGTCCTTTAAACTGTAATAAAATTAAGACCAAACTTAGCAAATATAACGCATCCAACTGGCCGAGAACAATCTATTTTTGACTTATATTTTTAGTCGGCCTCTGAGACTCAGAATCCCAACGATTATAGCTTAACCCTTTTGATAATACTGCAACGCAACTAACAGCAAAGATAGCATATTGATTTAGGTGACTATTTGGCAGATGGGAATAAAGAGCAGCAAGAAGTTAGAGAACAATACACTGGAGATCGTCTACCAAGCGACTTCTTCCGACAACTCGTTCTAAACGACACTGCTCGTGAGTTGCAAAATTTAACATGATTTTACTGGGATTCTCACCGAGATTTGTACACTCACGTGAGGCGCTCACAGACATGTGAACATATCACATGAGGGAGGTTACACTAGAATGAAAGCGAGTCTATGATTCTAAGCCAAGCAATTCACTTCTTTTAAACACCAACAACAACAGGCATGGTTCGATTATTATTTATAATTTCATACCATTTATCATTCTCCAAACACGACTTTGGTTGAAAACTACACTAATCCTACTACTGGCCTGGTAGACACACTGGTTAAAGGATAAATCAAGGCGATTTAGGACCTCGCCTCCTCGGCGTTTCAGTAGCCTAGTAGAAGGAAGAGGAAAAGAAGGAGGAGGAAGAAGAAGAGGTGGCAGAGGAAGAAGAAGAAAAAGAAGAAGAAGAATAGGAAGAAGAAGAGGAAGAGGAGGAGGAAGAGGAAGAAGAAGAGGATGAGGAAGAGGAAGAAGAAGAGGAGGAGAAAGAGGAAGAAGTGGAAGAAGAATAGGAGTGGAGGAGAAAGAAGAAGAGGAAGAGGAAGAGGATGAAGAAGAGGAGGAGGAAGAGGAAGAGGAAGAAGAAGAGGAGGAGGAGGAAGAGGAAGAATAATAGGAGTGGAGGAGAAAGAAGAAGAGGAGGAGGAAGAGGAAGAAGAGGATGAAGAAGAGGATTATAAAGAGTAAGAGGAAGAAGATATATTTTCTGTTCAGACTGCCGCATCAATTCATACGTAGGCCTATATTTGTCTATGTACTTTACCTACGTATGCCTGTCTATGGGCTCTCATGCAGGCAAATATTTCCATACACATCATGATCCATTACACTGCTATTTATAGAACATACTAGTATACATATATGTATACGAGATGAATGTGTGCATAAATACTAATATTCTGCATACTTCAGAGTCCATATTATTTTGTAAATGCATATTCAATCATGCATACATGCATGCACAAATATGTATTTACAGTATTCCTATATATAAGCTTACAATAGTCTTGTAGTCCACACAGGTTGCTTTTCTGGGCGGAAGTAGAAGGCCAATGACATCGGATGCCGTTTCACATAGCGATCGCGACTAATTTAAGATATTTTTTAATCTTAGTCTATCACGCGTGACCTACTTTCAAACGATCAGCGGTGGTGAAGAATGTCACCTTCTGAATTTGTTCTAAAATATATTTGCAGAGTCGTTTCCATGCGGTCGCTATAGAAAACATTTACGCATACATTTATAACGAATGTTGTGCTTGGAAATTCGTTACACCACGCAATTTCTGCGTGAATCGAAAATGTATTCGTGGCCTTTTCTCTTTGCAGGGTACAACATGGGGGATTTGGATACAATGGTCGGTCATTTGCGGGATCGTCTCATCTACACGTAAATTTTCCAACTTCTAGGACATCGGTTCCTTTTTTAAGCATCATTTAGCTGCAGTTAATGATTATTTAACAGTGTCTGTCTGTTAAGCTTATATATTTGCAGGTTTTCATATAGGCCTACTGCTAATTTTGTCTGAATGTTGAAGCAGAGTTTATTAAAATCGGTCTAATGTGAAGTGTTCACCGACAACGTGAGTTACGTATTCAGGTCGTTCAGTTAGTCCATTGAGAACGTCATTGAAAATAAATGTCGCTGGCATCATAATAAATCTACCCCGCTAATTGTCTTCCACATTTATCGAAACATCCAGTCTACTGGCCTCTAGCGTAGACAGATTAAGGCTTCAATGTCAAAGGCTTTGATTGTTTCGCCAAACGTCTTTAACCCATAAGAATATTATTCCTGTCTTTTAAAAGTATTGTAATTATTCTAATCAAATAAAATGTGTTGTCGTCAATTATCCTGGCTAGGAGTGGTACGTAGTTATTACGTATAGGCTTAGAAATGTCCAGCGCACACAGGTTTATTAGTAGATCCATTACTAGTAAAGTTATCCATTATACTGCTCGAGTGCAAGCAGTGCATGTGAACAACCCAGCCCATTTGTGAATAAAAAAATCAAGTATGTTGTGAATAAATAGCTACGATGGAATTCGAGCATAGGATCCCTACAGATTCAATGCGTTTAGATAAGTTTGATCCTGATGTCTTAATTCAGCTGCGAGTGGAATGGTGTTGACTGTAATGAAACTGACATTCGCAGTGAACTGACCGACCTCGGTCTCTGCTACACTTTCAACGGAGACGAAACACGCATCCTGTCATCGACAAAAACCGGTACATCATCTTCATCATCTTCATCATCGTCATCATCTTCATCATCACCATCATCATCATCATCGTCATCATCTTCATCATTTTCATCATCTTCATCATCTTCATCATCTTCATCATCTTCATCATTTTCATCATCTTCATCATCTTCATCATCTTCATCATTTTCATCATCTTCATCATCTTCATCATCGTCATCATCTTCATCATCGTCATCATTTTCATCATCTTCATCATCGTCATCATCTTGAGCATCATAAAATTTAATTTGATCTATGCTAGTTTAGCAAACTGACTTCTACGGCACTTTCATGATGCACACAATATTAGCCGATGGTGGTTCAAACAAAGCGTTGCCTAAACGAAGTCTGTCGAAGTCCAGTGAATCACAGGAAATGCGATACATCAGAATTCATCATTTTGAAGAACTTCATTATCAGCAGCAGCACCAGGCAAAAGTGATTTCGATTGGAAACAATAGCAATCAATCAGTCGCCAGAAGGGTGCGTGGTGGCTCAGTGGTAAGCTCGGCGCCTTGTGACCGGAGGGTTGCAGGTTCGAATCCCACTCTAGCCGCTGCGTACGGACCTTTGGCAAGTCCTTCACTCGCAATTGCTCGTGGCGCTTCGGCGTGAAAATTCCGGCACAGTATCAAATGCTGTAGTCGGGAGCGCCTCTGAGTAGTAGTAGACTTCGGGAGGCGCTATAGAAATATCCGGAATAAATAAATAATAAAAATAAATAGAAACAAGTAGATACCCAGAATGCTTGAAAGTCAGTGAAAAGGAGTTAATTTTAAGGTGTTTAAAATAAATGTATTGGATCGTCAGGCTTGTTTAGTATTTATAGCAAACGCTGGAGCTCTACAGTCTACAACAGGTCAGCTTCTGTTTAGTTTTCCAAGGGTTCATCTGGATCTTCATGCTCTAAGTCAACTACAAGCCTGCTTACATAAGGATCTAAGGAAATATTGTTACGAAACACAGAGCAACTTAAGCTTGCTCCTGAACCAGAGAGCTCCAATTCCTTCCCAGCTGAGAAATGGGCCATACACACATGCCAAAATGAAGTCGGTCTAATACGATTATCTTAATAGTGGATTGAGCCTGTGGATTTGGAAAGAAATCAATTTACGGTGTTTATACATTTTATTAATTAAAAATTTACATGTGATTGCTTATTTTTTGCGTTTAACAGGTGCGAACTTTGGTCTTCGTCTCATGCTGAATGTGGAACAGTACGAAAATGCTCCCGTTTTCAAACAGAACACTGGAATTAAGGTTGACCAACAACGTCTTGCATATGATATCAACCATATAACCTCTTTGTAGCTTTGATACAAAAGATTCATTTGATTGATTTAGGTTTGATTGAGTGATTTCATTTGATTGATTGTATTTCAGATTCATCTTCGTAACTATGACGACGTTCCTCAAGTTGCAGATTCCGGTTTCACCGTTGCCCCTGGCTACCAGACGTTGGCACCGCTTGACTACCAGGCGGTAATATTGTGCACATTTAATTTGCAGACTTTTGTATATGTTTATATAATGTTTTGTACTCATTATATCCAGTGTCGAGTGCAGAAAAATAATCGCGCCACAGAGGCTCCCAGTTTAGATTAGGTATCATGTATAAAATTCAAAGAAATAAGGAGGGCTGCTGAAACATTTGCTATATTAGAAATGTTTTGGCTTCTGAAAATGACCTAAGATACATGGACTGTAATTGAAAGTCTCATAAACAAAGATAAAAGATCCGCTAACTCTGACTCATTTACAATTGATGGTCTTGAAATCAAATATAAAAACATCCACTGGAAAAAAATCAACAATTTGCTTTCTGAAATACGACCCCAACTAGCCACAGAAATTGATACAAGAAAACATGGCTTCAAAGATTTCTTAAAAGATCCGTCCCTCACATCCATGAGCATAGAATAAACGTCAACAGTGAAAATAACTTCAATGGCCAGCATTATCAAAACCAAACACTCTATTAGCGTAGATGAAATTAACCCGGCACCTCGTCAAAAGCGCCGTGGACAGAAGCGCCCCGACAAATGCGCCACAAACTTTAATCGTTGATCCCGCTTCTAGTTTCAGTTATAATATTATTTTAATCGTTGATCCAGCTTCCAGTTTTATTTATATTATCATCGTTGATCCCGCTTATAGTTTTAGTTATATTTTAATCGTTGATCCCTTAAACAATTCTAATTAAATTTGTTAAACACATCTTTAAATCCTTAAAAAATTATAAATAAATTCCGGCTTTAAAAATATCACTAAATTTCTCTTTTTTTAACAGATAAACAATTTAAATTTTTTACATAGCGTTTATTCGGACAAGTAACTTTCAGGTGCACTTAGCCTACGTATGCTTTTCAGCTGTCTCAGATCGAATGCCGCTGTGTAATCTACATGTATTCAACTACTTTCCGTCAGATGAACTCATACAGCATATAATGTTATTATGTGGCGCAAATGTCGGGGCGCATTTGTCGGTGATTTTTTGGCGATATTGTCGGGTTTTTCTGTGGCGCATTTGTCGGGGCGCAATTGTCGGGTCGCATTTGTCGGGGCGCTTTTGTCCACGGCGTTTTTGACGGGTCACCAATTAACCCGCAAATAGCAAGATTTGCCAATGAGGAAATATCAGAACCTCTTGAATAAATCATTAACTGCTCCCTTACACATGGCTTGGGAAACAAACTCAAAAATTATAGGCCTATATAAATCCTGTCCAATTTTTCGAAGTATTTAAAAAAATGCATTTAAGGCTAACAGTGTACCTTAGGCCTACATCAAAGAGCGCCCTAACTAAGAGCCAATATGGCTTTTGCTCGGGTTACTCAACTTTTCTGGCATTGTTAGAAATGCACACAAAATCACTGAGGCCATACATATCAAAGCCAAATTTGAATTGGCATATTTTATCTATCTAAAGCTTTCGACACAGTCGATCATGAAATTATTGTACAAGAACTCACCACCAGACTCACCACCTTACTGAAGCGTTCGTATCGTCTGTAGCTTTACTTTCATTGCTAGTACTTGATCAAATTATTGAAACCTCAGAATATTATCATTGCCTTGTATTAATTAGCTGCATGCATTCATTTAAGCGATCATCTGGAGTCGGGAGCGCCTCTGAGTAGTTCTCGCGAAGGGAGCTATATAAATATATGAATGAATTAATGAATTACTGCAATCATAACTCTAATTACATGACCACTTCGTGTGTTTAATTAAGATCCTTCTTGTACTGTCATGTTTCAATCTACTGAGCTTTAAACAGTTGTTACGCACCTTTTTAACTACTGAAAATTGATCTTTTTACCTTAGTTGGAATCCATGTGTACCGATAGTTACGTCCTTTAGTTAAGAGTTCTATTATTGTTTCTTTTACCTGATGGTAATATAATTTGATCAATGTTACTGTTAAAAGTACTGATTGTGCTGCCATTTACTTGTATTACGATAAATGTTAACAAGGTGGCCCTGCTAAGCGGGATCATGATCCCTTTTGGGTCTCCTTTTGTTGCCAATGTAGGCTACATACGTTTACGTTGTATTTTCCTTGTACTTCAAAAATTGCTTCAATAAAAGGATTGATTGATTGATTGATTAATCAGTTATGTGCATATCAGTAGATATCGCACAGAAGAAACAAAAGGAGAACCCAAAAGGGACCAAGGTCCCGTTACTTTGGGCCCTCTGTGCATCATCATGTAATATATGCGATTTGTTGTCAGTTGATGAAGCAATTTTTCATGGCAAATTAGGTACAACGTTTGTTAAAGCAAACGTATGAGGTAAACGAACAAAAAGTGAAATCACAAATCGAAGTCCACCGTAAGGACAAAAGAGAAAATAAAGATGCCATGGTAGGCCTACAAGAAACAAACAATGAAGTTTTATGATAACAGAGAATTGACCTTGTGTTATCATCATTAGTAATCAAATTCCAAAATTATGAAATCGTAAGATTCATATATTATATTAGTTATGAATAATTAAATAAGGACACATTTTTTTATTTAAATATCGATGAGTTATATACATGGTGCAGTTCATGTGGTGTCCCATTCCAGAGAACAGGTCCAATACATCTGCCACCAGTTTGTCTGTTCTGAGAGATATCTACTGATATGTTCATAACTGATTAATCAATCAATCAATCAATAAATCAAACCTTTTATTGAAGCAATTTTTGAAGTACAAGGAAAATAGAACGTAAACGTATGTACATTGGCTCAGTGGAAAGTTCGGCGCCTTGTGACCGGAGGGTTGCAGGTTCGATTCCCACTCTAGCCGCTGCGTACGGACCTTGGGCAAGTCCTTCACTCGCAATTGCTCGTGGCGCTTCGGCGTGAAAATTCCGGCACAGTATCAAATGCTGTAGTCGGGAGCGCCTCTGAGTAGTAGTTGACTTCGAGAGGCGCTATAGAAATATCCGGAATAAATAAATCTGATGGAGAACAACCTTAAGTTGGTTCATACATATTCACATATGTATAATTCATGTGCCCTAATAGGTCCCGCTACTTTGGGCCCTCTGTGCATCATCATGTAATATATCCGATTTGTTGTCAGTTGATGAAGCAATTTTTCATAGCAAATTAGGTACAACGTTTGTTAAAGCAAACGTATGAGGTAAACGAACAAAAAGTGAAATCACAAATCGAAGCCCACCGTAATCACCAAAATAAACCTGGCAACATCCCATGTTCAAGACAATGCATAAATTCACCATCCTGGAGTTTTTTAATTTGATCAATAGTTAAAATGTTATATTATTGGAAATAAGGTTTGGAGTTAGGCCTACTATCTATGGAGACCTTCGCTATGTAGAGTAACCAATTTCCTAAGCCTTAATTTGTAACTTGAGCCCCATTATACCAGTTTACAGTACGAAAAGTCGAGGGTAGATAAAGTGCGTAGTATAGATTAAGAAGAATATTAGTAGGCAGTAATTAAGATATCCGACTAATTATGCCTATATTTTTAGCTATTTTCAGAGAGGTTTTGCTGATGTGTACTTTCCAGGTAAGGTGCTTGTCAACGTGAACACCAAGAAATTTTACGGATTTCACTCGGGCAATGGAAGTGTTATCAATCAATAAATCACAGTATGTTTTGCTCATGCTTCAATAAATGGTGTTTAGTTGTCGTTTAGGCTGAGAATCTGAGTCCTCCTTGGGGACAATGCTCTTCAAAGGACTACGAGTTCTTCAACTCAACCGACCGATACACAACGGCCAAGTGTCAACTCGAATGCAAAACGAGATCTGTTTTGGCCAAGTGTGGCTGCAAAGACGTCTACATGCCAGGTCGGTAAACACATGCCAGGTCGGTAAACCCAGCTCAGTTCTGCTCTTTTTTCAACTCTTTCTCTGCTAACGTTATCAATTCATCTGCCTAACTTAGTTTATCTAATTCCATACCTAAACTAATCCAATGATTATCAGCGCGAGTTTATCCCTGGACTTTACAAGTGGAAAAAGTTTTAATAAGGTCCTTAGAATAGAGCCAAAGGAGACATGTGCGCATATCGCAATGCGCTTGTGTGTATGTACTGTACCTCTCAAAAACACTAGAATTTCACCAGCTGAAGCCTGATATTAAAACGAGATGAAGAAAAATCTTATATTCATTTCCCACTTTCTTATAATAATTGTATAATATTTTATTTTAATTTGAGACATTAAATTTTGTTGAATATTTTAGGTCCCGGTGAAATTTGTTCACTGGATACTTACCTGTCTTGTGTTGAATCGTCGAACGGTAAGATAATCGAATGTGTCCTTTGCACAAACATGTCTCTGTCACAAGCAATATAATTTAGAAGTAAAGGTGAACGTCGTCACTGCACTAGATCTGTGCCGAGAACCTTAACATTTGTGTGCTGCTGACTCAAGGGCCGAAGTACAGGAAATGAGCGTCTTTCGTACGTTCCAGAAGAGAATATGGCCTTACTTTAAGAGATGATTCAACATAAATGAGAGTCAGTGGATATTTCGAGAAATATTGTTTTCACGTCCTATCGAATCAGTTGCTCTGATTTTTTTACAGGAGTCACAGACATACTTTATAGTGTTCAGAAGCTGAATAATTTGAGAAGTTTCCAGGTGGGACTCTAAATAGGGTGCGTTGAACATGTGCGTATTTATAAACAAATAACCTTATTTACTGGTTTTTGTTACTGCATAACTGTACTATGTGTATTCCAATAAATAAATAAATAAATAAAATATTAATATTTTCGCAGATGAGGGGCTCTGCAGTTGTCCGGACGATTGCCTTGTCTTTTCATATACAACTGCATTGTCCATATCTCAACTCTCCGGTGCGGGTTTGGCGAATATCCTGCGGAGTACAGACAGCATACGGGAGAGCTACTGGCACAGCCTGGAAATTGCTCACAGAGTGGATGACGAAGAATTGATGCGAACCATCTCTGCCTTGGAGTACGCAATTGTCAGCCATAGACAGCTAAGGAATCTCATATACCAGAACATTCTAAATCCGGCTACTTCTGTGACCAGCCTCGTCTTAAAGGCAGTCGGAAAATTAATGGAGATCGTTGGAAACGAAATCGACTCCAGTCAGCAATTTTTAGACAAGTTCCAAGATTGCTACAGCGAAAACGTCAGCGTCTTGGTTCAGAGTATCACAGATCAGTTGAGTTACATGAGTCAGGAACTCTTAAAGTTGCAGAACTCTGCAGATCGTGTCATGACAACTGAAAAGTATGAGTCCCTGAAGAATGTACTTGAACCTCTGAACAAAACGATGTCATCAGCAAGTGATTTTCTTGGCAAGTTCTGTCCAGCAAACTTCACGGTGAAGAACTGCTCGATCCTCATAAAAAGCGTAAAAGATGGGATAACAGCCATACTTCGCCTGATGCCACCTAAAGAATGTGCCGCAAATTCCACAACTCCTCCACCTTCAGCAAAATGCGATAAATATGGCACAGAAGATCGATTCTCATTAATTATTTCTTCGCTATCGGATGTGCAACTGGAAATTTCCCAAGTCCTAAACTGCATGGCGGAATACGGAGATGTGCTAAAAACATTTCAGTCCTTCCTCGATACAGTCGATCGGACCGTGTCGATGGTCGACATGACTGGTACAACGCGGTCGATGAACATGCTCTCGGCGGATGCAAGCTGGTTGGAGGCTCTGATGGTTGCATATCGAAATGGCAGCCTAACGAAGCGCCAGATTTCCGATGAATTTTTACAGCAGTCGAATAGCAGGTTGTTGCTTCATGTCGACAGTACATTGTCTGGTCTGGAGACTTCAGTCCTATCTGATGTGACATCCGTCATAAATACCATTGAGATCAGAGCCATCTCCGTCTATGCTCAACTGATGATGTACTTGAATCAGATCCAGACATTCATGTCGCACAATGACACAACTGTCAGTAGTTTTGCCAGAGAACGAGTTGTGTGGAGAAGTCCGATTCCGATGCTGCAAGACAAAACCGTAAGTAATGCGGATTTAATCTTACCATGTACACATCATAGCCTCGGTATTCAACAAAAGAGACTAATGCTATTTGATCTAAGATGTCTGAGTGGAAAGATTTTCGATTTTCTACGAGTTAAGAAATCTAAAAGAAAACCTATGGGAAGACGTTCTATGAGTTAAGAAATCTACATAAAAGGTATTCAGATATCGATATTGTCCTTTATAAACCCATGGATCTGACTGGAAATTGAAGTATTCTAAACTTTAACCTTAACTTGCAGTGTTAGAAGTTACTATTTGTGTTCAACATAAAAAATTATATACTGTAATAGGGTATTAATGTACTTGGGCCATTTCTGTTTTGCATTATCCGTATGCATTTATTTTTACTAATTGATGGCTTGCCATGGAAACTCTTTCTTTTGTGATTACCAACAGGCCCGGCTCAAGACATTTGGCGGCCCTGGGCAAATCGGCAAATCGGCGGCCCTAATAATTCACCTCTTGTTACGAATAATAATAATAATAATGATGATGATGATGATGATGATGATGATCATAATAATAATAATAATAATAATAATAATAATAATAATAATAATAATAATAATAATAATAATAATAATAATTAATAATAATTAATAATAATAATAATAATAATAATAATAATAATAATAATAATAATAATAATAATAATAATAATAATAATAATAATAATAATAATAATAATAATAATAATAATAATAATAATAATAATAATAATAATAATAATAATAATAATAATAATAATAATAATAATAATAATAATAATAATAATAATAATAATAATAATAATAATAATAATAATAATAATAATAATAATAATAATAATAATAATAATAATAATAATAATAATAATAATAATAATAATAATAATAATAATAATAATAATAATAATAATAATAATAATAGACCTGGCTGAGTCCAGGAAAAACTCGAAATACGCTCAGTTGATGCAATCCTACCATTTCGTCCCATTGGCCTTTGAGACCCTGGGACCAGTCAACTCCAAGGGACTGGCATTTCTCGCCGACCTAGGGCGTCTCCTGCACCAGACTTCAGGAGACCCAAGAGAAACCAGTTATTTGTTTCAACGCATATCCATAGCTATTCAGCGTTTCAACGCAGTTGCCTTCCACAGCACTTTCGTTGTTCCAGATCTTGACCAGGACGGCCACTCCAGAGTCAACATATTTAAGTAGTATCTGACACCTGATGGATCCTATATACCTCGGGTAAAAAAATAAAAATAATAATAATAATAATAATAATAATAATAATAATAATAATAATAATAATAATAATAATAATAATAATAATAATAATAATAATAATAATAATAATAATAATACAAAAGTTGATGACCTTTTTTTAGTCATTCACCTCTTGTTACGAATAATAATAATTAAAACATTTTTAAAATGTTGAAAATTGGCGGCCCCTAAAAATCGGCGGCCCTGGGCGGCTGCTCAGTTGCCCATATGGACGAACCGGGCCTGATTACCAAATGCGTTTATGCAGATGGCTGGATTTAAGCTGAACTCCGATCAGGTCGAGCAGGTTCTCGGAGTTGAAATGACCATGGCTGCGCTCGTCAACCGATCTACGACTATTGTTCCCACACTGGTTCTTACTTACGACTCGATTCTCAAGCAGACACTTAGCACTCTCCAACTGGAGCTGCGCTCAGCACAACAGGTTGTCATCAACAGCGTCAGTACTCTCAACCAGCAGCTGACCAACTTCAACGATTCTACTTTCATTGGAGATATCTTTGTCAGGTATGAATATGCCATAGAAAGCAAAATCGCATTCAGCTAACACCTCAAAGGCGACGAAAACTTCAGAGACTCTACAGGTCCTTTAGAGTTATTGTGGTTTGTGTATTATGTTGACGGAATCTGCTCTTAATAAAAAAAATAGTGTTTTAGTCATCGGTCAAATAGTTTCTTGAAAGTGAAGAAGTGTCTGTCGTTGCTGTTGCTGCGTTTCTTTAGGAGCAATTTTCTTGAAGTCGACATTTTCTACGGAGAACTGAAGTATCGAACCTTTGAACAGACGACTGGATACGATATGGTCCAGTTCCTAAGTAAGTTCAAAACCCTATGTGCAATTAACTCAAGAAATTAAAGCTTACACTTAAGTATAACCGTAACAGGTATTTAGAGTTTCATTGTCAACATTTTACTATCTCAATATAAGCAAAATTACCGATTTACTTGAAGGTCGGCTAAAGACAAATGCTGACAGATACGGGCAGAGATAGGGTATCCTATTAAAGGGGCGAAAATCAAAGGGCGTAATCAAAAGGGCAAACATGAATAAAGCGAATGTTAAATAAAGCGCATGTTTAAAAGGGCGAAAAGCAAATAGGGCGCATGTTTAAAAGGGCCTATATTAGCGTGGTGCTCAAAAACGTTATTTGTTGGAAATAGATGGGACAGCCCCTAGTTATGTTCCTTTTGATATACTAAACTAGTGTGCAAAATATTATAAAAATATTCCATCATTTAGGGGTGCCACATGAGATGACAAGTTTTCCAAATTTTAGACAAGGAATGTAAGCACAATTGTGATAATATTATCAATATTCTTTTGTATTTTGTGAAACCGAAAGTAAATTTTAAATTGCTAGATTTAAAGTACAATACCTAAAGAGTACTTGTGAGCATAATTGAACTCTGTCAGTTTGATTGAAGAATAAGATATTTATTAGTCCATTTCTGTGACCGTTAGCTTTTTGGGGTCCGGATACTTTTTCCAATGTTCGGACACAACATGGAACAAGGCCTGCTTTTGACCTTCATCCTTGGTCAATGTTTGATTGTATTCTTGAATCAGTGCCAATCCCCTTTCTGCCCTATCATTCACCACAATCAACCTTTCTGATGACACTCCAAATAAATAATAATAATAATAATAATAATAATAATAATAATAATAATAATAATAATAATAATAATAACACGGACAATTTCTATAGCGCCGTAACGTGACCATGCCGCCACAAGATGCTGTCCTGTTTCCACGAAGTTGGATCTTTCTCCAGCCAATCAATGGGGATGCACAGTATTCATCATGTTTGAAGTCACAAACTCTCAAGAGTACATTCATTCATTCATTCATTCATTCATTCATTTATAACGGGCATTTATATAGCGCCTCTTCAAGGAGTACTACTCAGAGGTGCTCCCGAATACATGAAGCTGTGTGTACAGTAATTTGTGGACATTTGGATGGAATGCCAACACCAATTTTGGTTGTCATTGTCTGCACCAACAAGGCCTTGGTAGCAGCATCAATGCAGTCATCGAAAAAGCATAAATCGACCAAATCCTCATTGAGGTACCAAGCATGACGAAAAGTGCCTTTAGAGTAGAGTTTGAAGCTGTGAACCAGGATCTGAGATAAACAAAGCAGATGAACAGCTTCAGGGAACGTAGTAAATTTATTTTCCAGAAGGTAATTCACAATTGAGATCGTAAAAGAATAGATGGCCTTGGCCATCCACCTGGCCCTATGCATGACACCAGAGGCTGAAAAATGCAACCCTCGAGGTGGGACATGACCCACGTAGATCAGTGCAAGTTCCAAGAGCTCTAGCTAATCATCACGAGGCTGGTTGTCTTTCTGCAAACATTCCACTTCAAATTCAACAGCGTCTTGCATCATTTCTTTGTTATTGTTAAACTGCAATTTCATCATCTGACAAACGTGGGGCGTGGTGGCTCAGTGGTAAGTTCGGCGCCTTGTGACCGGAGGGTTGCAGGTTCGAATCCCACTCTAGCCGCTGCGTACGGACCTTGGGCAAGTCCTTCACTCGCAATTGCTCGTGGCGCTTCGGCGTGAAAATTCCGGCACAGTATCAAATGCTGTAGTCGGGAGCGCCTCTGAGTAGTAGTTGACTTCGAGAGGCGCTATAGAAATATCCGATATAAATAAATAAAACCATCAGCAATCATGTCATGGACGATCAAAGGCAATGCATTCTGAAATCGTTTAAGCATAGGTATTTCAGGTCCAGGAAATGGTCCACCCAGAGCGTTGAAAACATCTCCAAGGACAACTTTTAAAATGTGATTAATTTGAAATGGATTATGAATAATGTGGGATAGTGTGAGTAAGTAAGTAAATAAATAATAAAACTTTAGAAAAGCCTTAAATGTACAGACTACAAAAGTTCAGAAAATTGTTTAAAAAATTAAAAATATTTTTTACTACTCAGCTCCAGTTGGTTCTAATTTATATATTTATTATTTAATCATTTATTTATAAACAAATCATCAGAGAATAAGGTATCCAACTATCTATGGTGCATAACACTCATCATATAATTACAGTAATCAAATAATTGGTTCTAGAAGTGATGAACTTTCATCCAGCTCCTGAAAAAATAAGAAAGTTGATTTTTACGGCTTCAATGATGCATAGTGTCATATGCAAAACTTAAGTTGTCATGTGGCACGCCCAAATAATGGAATATTTTAAAAAGATTTTGCACATGGGTTTCTACTACCAATACGAACAGAACTAGGGGGTGTCCCAAGCATTATTTAAAAAAAAAATTTTTCACTACCACCCTAGTCTATATATATGCCTAATATAGGCCTAAATAAAGTGCTTAGGCCTACTTGGGCTTATTCCTATAAGCGCTTATAAAGACGACGATTTTGAAAAGAACGAAACATGGAGAATGTAACATCTTCTATTCCATAACAAAAAACTTCTTTATTATTTATATGTGATATGTGCATCCCTTTCTGTCTGTGATTCTTGGATGCCCCAAGTAACGGGTTGCATCCCTTAGTGGCATCCTGTTAAAACACCCACTATATGTTTATTTGTCAGTTTGTTTTGTACTTTTGGGTTGTTCTAATAAACGGATTTTGATTTGATTTGATAGATTGAACAAACAAGGATTAAAAAAGAAAGAGTTAGTGTCATATTACAAAGGCTGTCTGGTTTACTATATCGGCTTATTACAGATTCGCTCATTAAGCTTTTAATTCAAGGTTGTGTACAGTGCCCCTTAAAATAGTTCATTTTCGAACGCGTCCCATATTCAGCAAAGATTCCCTTTCAGTCTTTCGCCGCAGTCTTTATATTTCTTCTTCCCCGCAGGCTGATGTTGTCCAGCTACAAATTGTTCCATTTTCAGCTCATTTACGCTCTGTTCTTTCTTCATGGCTTCAATGAACTTCCAGATTTAGGATGATGGGCACCAAGAAGTTGACAAAACCCGCGATGCCAACCCTTGATTTAGTTGTTCGTTTCGGGGATATCCTCTTGAACTTGAGCGTACACATTACAAAGGTGCGCTTTCTTACATTTCGCACTTATCCTCGTAAACACGCTCTTTATTTACATTCGCCGTTTTGAGCATGCGCCCTATTTGCTTTTAGCCCTTTTGAACATGCGCTTTATTTATCATTCACTTTATTCATTTTCGCCCTTTTGATTGCACCCGCTTGAGTTCGCCCTTTTGATTTTCGCTTCTTTGATAGTAAATCGCAGAGATAGATAGATCCAAGTATTTTTAAAGTGGCGAATATGCACATTGCACACATGTTGCTATTAAATTTGTTCAGGTGATTTCGGCGGATGTTTCGGGCTGTTCCTCGGAGGAAGCATTCTTTCCTTCTTCGAGCTTCTGGATCTTCTTATCTACAACCTCATAGTTAAGATGTCGAGCAGGAAGATGAGTTTGCCGACAAGGATCAACGTTCGACCAACGCCAGGAATCCAAGATCCTCGTCCACAGTCCGGAGTTAAAGTTCATCCGTTCCCGGCTAATGATACTCTACCTTCGGAATCAGTTGATATTAAATGAGCGCTTTGCCTCGAGCACATGATGCCTTTCTAAACTTGACCGTCGATTAATTGTTAATTACTCTTGAACTTTTCTTCAGCCGTTACCCACATAATTGCTTAGATATTTGTGTGATAATATTTTTAATTAGTTGCACGTGTTGGTTGTACATTCATCCTTAGAAGTTTTCTCGCATGTTTTTACAGACATAATCGTGCTGTTATTTATAACTAGCTGGTGAACCCGGCGTTGGCCGGGTTTAGTTCAGTGAAAGTTTCAATCACTGTAGCTGCTTAACCCGGCGGCGCCATCTGGCGAGTGAAAATAGGTTGAGTGTAAGTTTTTTTTACCAGGTAAAAATGCATTGCCCGGGTAGGTTTTGGCCCGGGAGACCATGGTAGCGGTAAAAACGGGGCGCGCGAAGCCTCACACTGGGTGTGTAATGCCCACCCCGAGACAGTAGTGAAGGTTTGGAGTGAAAAGGTCCAAAGCTGTAGAAATGCATCGCGGTCAAAGATCGCTGTGACAGACAGAGTCTTCTCTTTATTTATATAGATTTTAATATTTAATTAGGTCCACTTGCACTTTTTCTCGCATGTTTTTGCTGATATAATAATTGCTTGGTTAATTGTTATTTAAATATTATAGATATGCTGTGTGTTGTGTGACCTGATATATCGAATATATACGATTAATTTTCCGAGTGTCGAAGGCTTTTGCAGTTGATTGACTTCTTAGAATGTAAAATTATGTAATATAAGTCATGCACGTATTCTTAAAGGACCTTTTATATCGCCTTTTTCTGGCTATTTTGGTCCTTCGCAGTATAGAGGCCTATGGTTCCTCAGCAGTGCCGTTTTAAGGCCTAGGCACGCGAGGCCCGTGCCTAGGGCCCCGCGCAACAGGGGGCCCCGCGGCGGCCCACAAACGAAATAACAATATTACAAGTTCTTTTCTAACAAATAACAATTCTGAAAAACAAAGTAAGAACAATAACACATTTTTATTATTTTGCGAAAAGTCTGCTGCGATCCTCATTTAAAAAAATAATTATTCGCAGAAATAAATCAATAATTGAAGGGCTTGCCTCAATAACCAGGTATGTCGACATAGCTGGTTTATGTGAAAAAGTTTGCCAGCGGGCTTGGAATATTGTATTCTATATACCCTGTAAATTTGGTGCAGATCTGATTATTTTTTAATTGGCTTTTGGATAAAACAGTTTGTCGACATATGGTATTTAGCCACCGGCAGCATTACTCCAATGCAATAACCCGGTATGATAACAAAAATTGTCGTTTTTTCTTGTAATCTTTGTATTAAAACCGGTGCAATAATCAGGTCATTTGACATACCCGGTTATTGTCTCTTACTTACTCTACAATTCACTGATTTTGCGTTATTTTTTTCTTACTGTAATGTAGCTATGATGACTTACCTTCTTATTGCACGATTATTTTGTACTGTGTGCTAGTCACCATTTGGTGCAAGAATAAGGTATGTCGACTAACAGCAGACGATTTTTGCTTCATACCGGGTTATTGAGTGTCAATAACCAGGTATGAAGCAAAATGTCGTGAAAAAACATTAATGTTATCTTTTGCATTGCATTATGTAACAGTTTCGTGAAAGATAGTAATAATCACATGGTGCTTCAAACAGCTTGTCGATATCTCGTAAAATGGCTTAGATACAACAGTTTGAAATGTCAAATCTTTGAAGCCATTTTCCCAAAACTCAAAAAATCCGACATACCTGGTTATTGCTGCAAGCCCTTCAATTGTAACGCATGGCGGCGATGGCGCACAGCTTGCTGTATATTTTGTTTGTTTTCATTATTTTATCTGCTTTTACAACCATATTCAAGGAATTTCTTACATGTATGTCTTCGTAAGTTAATATTACTTTTTAACATTATTTCCCTCAGTCCTATAATCTAGTCATTTTCTAAATTGTTTTAAACTTTAAATTATAAAAAAATCAAAAAGAGTATTCAAATTTCTCACAGTTAATAGAATAAATATAGGCCTATGTAGGCATGTCGGTACTCGGTACTCAGTCGGTAGTGAAAGCTATTATTTAACGAAATCAAAAACTGCTCTTTTCACTTCATTTCCACTTCCTTCAATGTATAAAGTTATTTTGATAGTTTCTATCCTTTTTGTTATGCAGATTCAGATTGTGATTGGACAGTTATCACCGTTATAGGAAAATTTCGTGACAAAGTCACAATCCATGTATAGCAAACATTTACTCATTACAATCTCACTTTCATAGGCTTTATTTGTGGGGGGTACGAGGGGTACGTGTACCCCTACTTTTGACTGGGGGTAACTTACTCTTCACTTTTTAGACAATGCCAATCAATGTTTTATTATTGAGCCTTCCCAGTGATCGCAGTCTCAGCCTTGCTTCGTGTATGTTAGAAATTGGTACGATGGTACCCCCACTTTTTAGACCAAAGTTAAGCCATGCTCACTTTCAGTTTGTATGACAAATTAACAATGGAAACTGTAACGTATTTTAAAACTGAACTTTTATTAAAATTAAACTTTTATTTTACACTTGTAGTACAAGATTTCCGCGTTACTATGAGTTTAGCAATAGTACTATATTAATCAATTTAACCAGTACTTTTTTCAGACGGAACGGCGTTCCGGCGCCTTTTTTCAGCTACTAAAAAATATTTATTTATTTTAATATTAAGAACAATAATTTAGCTATTTTAATTTAATTTCAGTGTTGTGAACTGCTTTCAGTGTTTATTGAGACCCTCCTAACCCCAATCCCGTTCTTCTAGGGATTTTAGCCCTTCCATATATTTGTTCAGTAACAGGACCTATTCAGTTCCGAAACCTTTTTTCTGGACAAAGGGCACTGAATTTAACAAAATGACACATATGCAATGCATTAATGCAATACTATAGCTGAGACAGAGATTGAGGAGGAAATCGGTTTACGTTTAAGGTTAGTTAGGGTTAGTGCGGATTGTGCCTAGGGCCCCCAAACTCCTTAAAACGGCTCTGGGTTCCTGGATTATCAGGAAAAGAGTAGCCTATGGGTTATAATATTTTAATACACACTTACATACAGTGGAGTTAGGTGGACAATGCGGGTTCATATTACCACAGTTTATGGGCAAGATCTAAGATTACTTCCTCAATAGTTTCTAACATGTTGGAGTTTACTGTTGCTAAGTTTTCGTATCGAACTTATTCTTCGGTTATGCTCTCCGCTTTGTACGTTAGACCATATTTTCTTAGCGTATCGTCTTAGCCTACGGGACTTTACGAAGAGGATGGGCTTTCTCCCTTTGAGTTTTCTATCTATGTACAGTGCTTGACGTCTACAACCGGATCATTTTCGTATGTGAGGAGAAGAAGCGATGCGGTTCTTCAGAATGAACTCGGCCGTTAGTCACTGGTGGAGCTTCGATCTACAGACCTATTGTAGACCCCAAGTTAATCCATGATTTCCATATGTAAGGAACTGAACTATTTGGAATCGGTCGGTTGAGGGTTCACGTGTGCGAGGGGTGGGTTATTGGTGACTCTTCTGCTTTCTGTGCATTATTTTATTTGCTAATGGCATTTCTGTCGTAATTACATTTAACACCAGGTAGAATGGCTCAGGCAGCGCTTTTGTGAGGTAACTTAAAGTCGCTAGAGTAAATATCCAGATACATGCATTATTTAAAGAAAACTTTTTTAGATGGCACAAAAAAGTATAATGAGATTGGTTCTTCTTTTTACACATTTCTAGCATAATTTAAGCGACTTTATTTAGGCCTACTGTAATTTATTCCCGCTAGTCGTGTTACACGAAGACGATGAACGACGAGTCTTAAGATTGATCTCTTTCAATCTGCTTATCCACTGCAGACTGGTTTAGCTGATCTATCGGATTTCAATCTGGCTTCTTAATGGATTCTGAAGTTTTGATCTGATTTAACTTGATAAAAGCGCTATAATAGAAGACGTTAGTTTAGATTATTTAAATTCCTGAATGCGCCACATGCAATTATTGTTCGCACAGACTCCTCCACATCACTTGTTAGTGGCCTAGTTTCACTAAGATGCCTGGTAGCCTCGGTCTTTCACCGGCCCTTTGCAACACATGCTATACTTCGCAAATCAACAAGAAATCTCCTATGTCATCAGTCATCACTTACAGAAATAAATTCAAAACACTTAGAATTAAGGCTGAAAGAAACTATTGTGCTTCTGAATTTTACAAATACAGTAACGACTTTAAAAGAACCTGGCTAGTTATTAGATCCACTATTAACTCAGACCACACCTATATATCAATTGAAGAGGTGTGTATTAATGGTGTTAAAATTAACGATTCCGAAATCATGACTGATAAATTTAATTCCTATTTCAGCAGCATTGGTCAATCGCTCTCGGAAAAGATCCCAGCGTCATGCAAGCCCTTTCAGGCTTATATTAAAACCCTCTCTCCCCGGTTCATTTGTACTTAGCCCCATAACCGTGGAGAAACTAGTCTCCCTGATTTATCGTTAAATTAAGAAAAACACCCTTCATTCCAGTCACGATCCCTCCGATACTAATTGAGAACACACCTATTCCGCAAGCCAGATCAGTAAAATTTCTTGGAGTTTTTGTAGATCGGAACTTGACTTGGATCGATTGCATCACCCAAATTTCTACCAAAGTAACAAAAAATATTGGTATTCTATCAGGTTTCTCATAAAAGCTGCCATCGCATATCCTAATTGATATATACTACTCTCTAACTTACCAATACTTGGCGTACTGCAACATGATCTGAACTTAATGTCTCACGCCTTTCCAAATAAATCAACCTACAGAAAAAGGCAATTCGTCTCATTACAAAATCACACTACAACTATCTCACTTTCCTTATCTTTCAGAAACATAGCATTCTCACCCTTTATCAAATTAGAATAGCACAAACCGGAGAATTTATGCTTCGTTATAATCACAATGTGTTACCTAATGCATTCACGAACTACTTTGACATGAGCTCGGATGTTCACTCATACTGCATTGGTAACTAAAGAGTCAGTTTTTCCCGAACTGATACTGGAAAAGTTTATATAAAAGTAGCTGGTCCAACTATTTGGAACGACCGGTCGATATTCTTATCGATTCCAATATCCCCACCTTCAAGAAACTTCTGCGTGCATATCTTTTGATCTCCAATATATAGATAAAAATGTTTGATCTAATATAAGCTCCGTCACTTATTTAGTTAAGTTTATACTGTCTCTATCTACGTCTCCTGAAGTGACATACTTAGATTCGTTTGTGTTATTTAGCCTCCATTATACGCTTTATGGTACACAGGGGACCCTTCCTTAGCGGGACCTCGTTCCCTTCTGGCCCTCTCTTTGTACCCCAACCTAGCACTAAATTGATGTTTTAACGGTATCAGGGGCTTTCACCTCCGGGCGATTCACCTCTGCGGGTTTTCACCTCCGGACGTTTCACCTCCGGACCATTCACCTCTAGGGGCTTTCACCTCTAGGGGCTTTCACCTCTGGGGGCTTTCACCTCTAGGGATTTTCATCTCTAGGGGCTTTCACCGCCAAATGTAAAATGAGACATTTCGAAGAAATTTATTGTATTTTTTCCAATAAGCCGAAAACGAAACAGCAACATACAAACTACATGTATGCAACTAATTACCATGTCATAGATAGACAAAGTCAGACAATAATCACTAAGCAATGAAGTAGATTCTTAGTATCAACATACAAACCATGCAACTAATTATCATGTCATAAGCAGACAAAGTCAAGCAAATAATCACTGCGTAATGAAGTAGATTTCTTAGTGTCAACTTATCAAAGGCCAGCAAGTATGAGAAAGATGGGAGATTGCTTTCAAGTTGTCAAAACGTCAGTGCTTCAGTAACCAGTTACAGTGCGGTTGATTCTGTCTTATGTGCCTACGGCTAATTATGGTTAATTAGGGCATACATCTGTCTTTATCATCTGCCGTTATCAGGTTATTAGGTACCTACTTAGTTAGGTTCTAGAGGCGTTTCCATATCTTCTTATCTCAGTTAATTTCTTATACGCTTATGATTAATTATGGTTACTTACAGTCACTCACAAGTCTCACATTTTACCTCCATATGAGAGAGTGGGCGAAAGCCCCTAGCGGTGAAAGCCCCTTGAGATGAAAGCCCATAGAGGTGAAAGCCCCTAGAGGTGAATGGTCCGCAGGTGAAACGTCCGGAGGTGAAAGCCCCTGGAACCGTTGTAACATTGTGACTTTTGATTTGGGAGCAATAAAATGTGTTTTGTTATGTTGTGTCGCTTAATTCAATTTGAAACTACGAGCACAACAATGTTTGCTGAAGGTCCCACAATAGTGCTTAGTGTAAGGGATCTGCTATAGTCATTCATCACAACTATTATAAACGCATTTTAAGAGCATTAGTTTTTGCCTTTGAATGGAATCGACTCGTTAGCAAATAACCTACACAGCTGAACAGGCACATTAAGCGAGTGAGGATGGACCAGCGGCGCCAGATTTAATGCGACTCGATGTTGTAAACAATGACATTGCATAATTGATTGTGGCCAAAGAGATTTTGTTACGCGTTTTGGCCTAAACAAAGCACCGGCGCCTCTCACTTGAAGCTCTATAGGAGATATTGATTCCGATTACAGTAATTGGCTCGAGCAGACCACGACGTTACCAGACTCTGTTCTGTCGTTGGAAAAGCCGTTTACAAAATGTAACAGTAGCGCAGAAGCCGAAATTTTTACTTATACACAACACTCTGTATTCTTTGGATCTGTCTGCTGCGTTTTAAGTCGAATTTACTATCGACTGAGGTTCTGTGTATTGTGACAACATTGTGACAACAGCACAATAGAAGACAGAGTATATCCTTCACATTTATTTCCGCAAATCCATTTCTCTCTCTCCGGTCATATATATCCGTTGCCAGTCAGTCGAGACCCAGTTTTCAGTTCGTTCGGAATAATTTGTCGAATTCGACGTAAAATGACAAAGAAAAGAAATAGGAGCGTCGGAGTCTCACATAAAGAATATGCGTTCGAAGAGAAAAGGATCGAGACACAGAACGGTAGATAACATTTCTACAGTCGTATCTATGAGAAATGTCGATTAAGATTCGTTTTGATAGAAAGAATCAAGTTCAGCTCTAATAAATAAATAAATGGGAATCAGTATGAAAATTTATTTTAGGTCTGGGCAGTTTGGACTTTAAAGCTATGAGAGCTATTACCATGTTTCAACTACTTAAAAATGCTAACTGTTGGTAATAGTACACTCAGCATGCTGCCGTTTACATTCAGTAATGGACACGAATTTTATTATCTAGTTAATGGTCTTGGTGCGTCAGTAAAGGACAATGTCAGATCGCAGGTTTATAACGCTTACGCCTCCGGAGAGCGTTTGTTTAAGTTGTTTTTGTTGTTGTATTTTAGTGTTTTTTGTACTTTGTATTTGTGTTTCTGCTTTGAGCGAAATAAGGTATATATATATATATATAATTTTTTTATTCAGTTTTGGTTAATCTTGAAAGTTTATCCGCCATTTCCTGACGATTGAGGTTTGATTGAGCGCTCGTCAATCAACAGACTTCTACAACAATAGGTTGTCAGAGAGGCAAAACTAAACCTTTACCTTACAATATACATGTAATTACGCTACAATATTTTTACTGAGCGTAACTTATGGTTAGAGGAGAAATGTGATTGTTTCTTTGCAGTGGCATTCAAGGATGAAAGGGAAGAGACGGGTTTAAGTCATCCTTGGCTCTTCCTGCTGTCGGAATTCGCCCTAGGTACAACGGTCCACGGACTCAAATTCATCGCTGAACCATCCAAGTTTCTCTGTAGGAAGTAAGTCTTCTTCAACCACCCTACTACTACCCACTGCTAACATACACAACACTGCTGCAGGACTCGTTTTCACAATAGAAAATTTTCATAGCGATATACTTCAGAACGCAAATAGTTCTCAAGCGCTTACGCAGTTCATATCGTAGATTGCTGGTGGAATCTTTCTAGAAATTGAGCCAACTGCATTGAGCCAACTGCAGCGAAGCCTCTACGTTAGACTGTGAAGGTGTCCCAAGTCATGCATTTCCGGGATCAACGTTGCTCCCTCTGGTCTTTTACCATCGCTTCGAAATAATCCTGCTGGTTCTTTGGTGCTCGGAACTTCAGCTCCCTGGAGGGCTCTCCTGATGATATCATTTATTGTAAAATGCCTGCTTGTTCACCCTCCAGACAGTCTATTATTATTATTATTATTATTATTATTATTATTATTATTATTATTATTATTATTATTATTATTATTATCATTATTATTATTATTATTATTATTGTCAACCCAATCCTTCCGTTGACAATCCTTCTGATTAAATCCTTGTTCTCTTCGTACTTAACGCCTATTTAACGTTCACCTTTTGAACACTAATTCTACGTATAAGTATAACCTGAATTAATCAGCAACACAGTTTAATATCTTTTAGTTTAATAAGAAACAAACAGACAGAACTCAATTCGATTACAACTCAACTAGTCAGCCACACTACTACAGCGAACACACTCGAATTCAAACTTCTCTAGTCAGCATAATTCTTCGCGCCTCTTGACACACCTGTCTTCTGTGCGCCTAAGCGAACTCTAATAATATACATATAGCGCGCCGCTGCCGAGATTGGCCGGCCGCGCGTGTCACTAAAACTATACGTTATACATCTATCATATATACATATACACGTGAAACTAAAGTAAGCGCACTAAATATATACGCTAATATCTCGCACTGCAAGACTGTACACAAAACTCAGTTCACATTACCTCCTTCCTTTTTCTGGAATTGAGCAAAGTAAATTTCAAAATTTGCGAAATTACCAAAATACATGAAACATATATATATATCTAAATAATTAATAAACAGTCTTACGATTACTTATAACCTTGACAAACAATCAGCAATAATATTCAATCTGCCCTTCTTGTACTTCACCTCAACATCAAAAGTTTGTAAGGCTAACGCCCAACGCACAAGTTTAGCAGACTTAGACATTGACTCAGTCAAATATGTAAGAGGATTGTGATCAGTAAAAATGAAAATTTTTGATCCAATTATAATTTCTTTTAACTTGTTTAGAGCCCAAACAATAGCATAGGCTTCCTTTTCCACAGTAGCCCATCTCTTCTGGGTATCAGTTAATTTCTGACTGATAAATGACACAGGGCGTTCTATTCCCTTGTCGTCCATCTGTGTTAAAACAGCACCGACTGCAAAGTCACTACTATCGCAGTACAAATTGAATGGTTTTCCCACTTCAAAAACATATAACACTACTTTGGATCGCACAGCCTCTTTAAGTAAATCAAATGCTTGCTGATGTTCAACAGTCCAATCAATCTTATCAGAAACACGTTTACTAGTTAAATCAGATAAAGGTTTCGCAATCTGTGCAAAGTCCTTAATAAACTGTCTGTAATAATTAAAAAATCCAAGCAGTTGCTTAACTTGCTTCTTAGTTTCTGGGATCTTCAAATTAGTCAAACTTTCAATTCTGTCTGGATTCATCTTTATCTTACCAGACCCAACCACATGACCGATAAACCTTACCTCACTCTTACCAAATATGCATTTTTTCAAATTCAAAGTAACGTTATGCAATCTCATTTGCATCAAAAATGCATCTAGATGCTGCAAGTGAACTTTCCAACTGTCAGAATGCACAGCAATGTCATCAACATACGGTTCTGCAAAGTCACTTATAGGCTGTAAAACTAAATTAATCGCCTTAACAAAAGTTCGGCCTGAATTTATCATTCCAAAAGGAACACGAGTAAATTCATACAGTCCATTATGTGTTACAAAAGCTGTCTTCCATTGATCAGATTGTTTTACAGGACAAGTCCAATAAGCACTTCGACAGTCCAAAATAGAAATCACATTAGACTTTCCAACTTTGTTCAAAACGTCTCTGACAATCGGCATAGGATATTTACAATCCACTGTGAATGAGTTAATGTATCTGTAGTCACAGGCAAGTCTTAAAGATCCGTCTTTCTTTTTAACAATAACCAAAGGGCTTGCCATTCTGCTCGATGATGGTTTGATAATGTTTGTTTTTAACATTTCTTTGATCTGACGTTCCACTTCTGATCGATAAATCAAAGGAATTCGATATGCTGCAAATTCCTTTTCACGAAATCCTGGTTTTAGTTCAATTTCATGTTCAACCAATGTACATAATCCGGGTTTTTCTGAAAATCTGTCACAGTATTTGTTCAAAACGTTCAACAACTGTTCTTGCTGAGTTACTGTCAAATGGCTAATTTGTTCAGGATCGAGGTTAAGTGAATTCTTGTCATCTTGAACCTCATTCCTCATTGGTAATTCAACCACTGAACCAAAATCTTCATCTTCTTCAACGATTAGACCACAACTTAATGCTCGAGTAACATATTTTCTGATCTTGTTGGCGTGAATTATTTTTCGACCATTTTCACCCATATCGACTAAATAAGAGTACTTTGATCTTCGATGTATGATCGTACATGGACCATGCCATCGAGAAATAAGTTTGTTCGTTGACGTTGGATACAAAACTATGACTCTCTCACCAGCTTCAAATTCTTTGTGCTTTGCTCTCTTGTTATACTGATTCGTGTATTGTAATTGCTTTTCTCGAGAGTAGGATTCTGCAAACAATAATGCTTTCTCCATATTTTCTTTGAGTTCTTTCAAATACTTTTCTGGTTTAACTCCAACATGAGGTGGTAAGTTTATTTCTCTAGTCCAACTCTCTTTTAATATTGCCAATGGTCCTCTCGGAATTTTCCCATAGACAAGCATATATGGTGATACTCCAGTAGTTGCATTCGGCACTTCTCGTAATGCCCACACTGTGAAAGGAATTATCTTGTGCCATTTCCTCGGGTTGTCTATTATCACATGATGGATCATCTTTTTAAATGTCTGATTCCATCTTTCTACTAATCCAGCAGCCTCTGGGTGTCCTGGTGTGTCGAATCGTGGACTACAGCCCATTAAATCGAGAAATTCTCTTGTCAAACTGGCTGTGAAGTTCGTTCCTTGGTCACTTGTAATCACGGACGGCACACCAACGTTCATGAATAGTTCCATCAACGCTTCACACACAGCCTTCGCTGTCAGCGATTTCAATAAGAAGATTGTAGGCCATCTGGTGCACGAGTCCACAATGCATAAACAATACTTGTGACCTGCAGCAGATACTGGATCGATCGGGCCAACGAGGTCCATCGTCATTCTCTTGAAGGCGACCTCTTCTCTTGAGACCGGAGTGATAGGTACTCTATCCATCACCAGACTCCTTGCCTTTAGTTGACACTTCTCGCAAGACTTACAAAATTTCACAATGTCTCTTCTCATCTTTGGCCATACAAAAGATAATTTTATTCGTTCTCTTGTTTTCTCTTCTCCTAGATGTCCTCCAAATACCGATTCATGCGCCAATTCCATCACTTTTATTCGTCTCTCTTTTGGTAACACTAGTTGATATATTGTCTGGTCTAATATCTGATATTTCTTATGCAATAAACCGTTGATCACACAGAATTCAGATTCTTTCTCTTGTGCTAACTTCCACCACGGCTTCAACGATTCATCCTTTCTCTGTTGCTCTTCGAACTTCTTCGAATCGGCAATCTGCACCTTTTGTTCTTCATCCATCTCTTCATCTCTATACAAGTCTCCTATCCCCACATCACATTCATTGTCTTCTTCAGTTTCATTTAATGTGCCATTCTCGCATGCAGCCATCTCTTGCTCGTTTATCTCTGATGTTACACCATCTCGCGATAAGCTTCGTTGCTCATTACTTTCGTTTTCCTCATCACTTGAACTTTCAGTTTCACTCTTCTCATCAACATCTACCATTTCCTGTTTCCGACTCTGCGCTCTCGTCATTACATTTGCTTGTACACTCACATCTCCTTGTATCGTTTTAATTTTCATCTGTGGTACGGCTTTTAATTCGGCAATTATCTCTGGATGCAACAAGAATCTTTCTGTACTGCCCATCTTTGCAATACTAGCACACATCAAGGTGACATAAGGTGTAAGTGAACACTGGATTTTACGCGGAAATCCTTCTTCCACGTCACTACCACACAGTCTAACATCAACTTTCACCAACTTCGCAGGAATGGCATCTCCTGCCACACATTGCAAATTCACTTTTCCAATTTGTTCCACCTTCATGCCTTCCAGTAATTCTTCACTAATCACCGGAATCTCTGCACCCGAGTCGCTCAGTGCTTTGACTTTCACTGGCTCTTTACCGTCTACTGCACGAATTTCAACCTCGACATATTGCAAGAACGATTTCTTCAATATTCGACTGTCATCTTTTCCTATGACTTCTCTCTGAATTTCAGCATCCAATAGAATTTCTTTTTGAATACCACATTTCATTACTGACTTTACTTCAGTTTCTTGGTTTTCTTGACCCGCGGTTTGATTATCTGTATCACTAACCACTTGAATCAAATTCACCCTTGTGTGTTCTTGATTTCTGCTAGAACTAGCTGCTGCCACTGGAACTGGACAAAATTTAACCAAATGTTTGTCTGAACCACAGTTGTGACAACGCTTCACAACCATGCCTCGTTGTTCATTTCCTTCATATCTCTTATACTGCGTAAACGATGTGTTGCCTTCCCTCTTGGCAAACGGCGCTGACGATTTGTTAAATCCCTGACGACCAAACGTCACTTCTCTGGTCTCATTGGGTACAGGGACACTAGCCTTGACTTCTTTACCTTTAAACTGATTCCCTGTTTCTGGATTACTTTTCCACTTTCCACTCTGGCTTTGGTTTGCGGAACGTTGAGAAGGATAACTGTTTATATTTGGGAACGCAAACCCAATTCGATTGTTTACATGAATGTCTGCTAGGTCTGCCACTGCACTAGCTTGAAGACAGTCAGTTCCTTCCTTCGACAATACAAACTGTAGTGGACCTGGCGGTAAACATTCTTTTAGCTTATCCGCTACCAGCAAATCAAAGAGCGTATCATACTCTCTGTTCACGTTTCGACTTCTCACGTAATAGTTTAGCAAGTTCTTCAGTCTTGCCGTAAACATCGTATAAGTCTCTTCTGTCGTCTTCTTAGCATCCACAAATCTGGCTCTGTATTCTCTCGAGGTCAATTTAAATTCTTTTAATAAGTGCTGCTTGACTCTATCATAATTGTCTAGATCATCGTATGACAATCTATTCAGAACGGTTCGAGCTTACGGCGTCATCAATGGTAGTAATAATTTCACCCAAAACGGCTTTTCCACAGCAAAACTGCGAAACGCGTTCTCGACTGTTTCAAAATATAATGGCACCTCCATCATATCAGTTGGCATTTGAGGCAATACATGCTTCATTGCATCACCGATTTTCTTAATTTTTGACACCAAAGTTTCACTTTCTTGCTGCTTCCTTCTTTCTGCTTCCCGTTCTTCTCTCATTTGTGTTTCTTTCAATGTCAATTTTGATTTCTCCAGTTTCAGACGTTCTTGTCTTTCTGCCTCTGCCTTTTCCATACTTTCTTTCTGAAATTTGAGTTCTTCTTGTCTGATCTGTTCTGCACGTTCCAACTCTAACGTTCGCGCTTTTTCTTTTTCTTCTTCACGCATTCTCTTTGCTTCAATCTGTTGCTGACGTACTTCTTCATCACTTTTTCTAGCTTTTTCAGATTCAATCATCTGCTCCAGTCTTCTTCTTTCAGCATCTTCTCTATCTCGTTTCAACTGTTCTAATTGAATCTCAAACTGATGCTTTTGCAATTCCAGTTCTGCCTTACGCACTTGTTCTGCTTTATCTTCTCTCTCTCTCTGCAAGCGCAATTCTTCTTGCCTTACACGTTCTGCTTCTTGTCTCAACTCTTTCTCTTCTTGTCTTCGTCTATCTTCTCTTTCTTTCTCTTCTTGTCTCAGTTCTTTCTCTTCTTGTCTCCGTTTCTCCTCTCTTTCTTTCTCTTCTTGTCTCCGTTTCTCCTCCCTATCTTTCTCTTCTTGTCTCCGTTTCTCCTCCCTATCTTTCTCTTCTTGTCTCCGTTTCTCCTCCCTATCTTCTTTCATCATCATCCACTGCATCAACATCTCCATAGACATAGGCGCAGGAGGTTTTTCAATAGCCTTTTCTACGGCACCGCCAACGGCACCTTCTTCTTCGACTTCTTCTTTAACCCACACTTCAGCGAGTTCCTGTATCATGTCACCACGTGACATACCTTCTAATTGTTCGTCTTTAAAACCGGCTTTCAACAAACGCTGTTTTAGCCTTTCCGTAGACATCTTCTTAATATCTGCTTGTCTTTCAGCACTTAGTTTCTCCATCTTACTTGTTTACTTCAGTGATTTCTCTTTTAAAAAAAGTCACGGTTTTTCTTAGTGTGTGAATCGATAAACAAACGGGATTTCTTTTGTATTTGTTCGTGAAAAACAACGAAATTTTTATACCGTTTTCTCGTGTTCCACCGTCGTTGATATCGTAAACTCGTCACACAGCAACAACGCGTAGATTCTTCTAACACCGTCGTAGATTCTTCTAACACCGTTGTAAATTCTTTTATCACCGTCGTAGATTCTTCTATCCGCCGAAGGAGGTGATAACGTGAATTTTAATCCACCGTGAGTTTATATCCACCGTGAGTATTTATTCCACCGTGAGTATTTATTCCACCGTGAGTATTTATTCACCGTGAGTTTTTATTCACCGTGAGTTGTTATCCACCGTGAGTTGTTATCCACACCGTCGCTATTCCACCGTGAGTATTTATCCACACCGTAGCTGCCACCAATAATGTCAACCCAATCCTTCCGTTGACAATCCTTCTGATTAAATCCTTGTTCTCTTCGTACTTAACGCCTATTTAACGTTCACCTTTTGAACACTAATTCTACGTATAAGTATAACCTGAATTAATCAGCAACACAGTTTAATATCTTTTAGTTTAATAAGAAACAAACAGACAGAACTCAATTCGATTACAACTCAACTAGTCAGCCACACTACTACAGCGAACACACTCGAATTCAAACTTCTCTAGTCAGCATAATTCTTCGCGCCTCTTGACACACCTGTCTTCTGTGCGCCTAAGCGAACTCTAATAATTAATATACATATAGCGCGCCGCTGCCGAGATTGGCCGGCCGCGCGTGTCACTAAAACTATACGTTATACATCATCATATATACACATACACGTGAAACTAAAGTAAGCGCACTAAATATATACGCTCGCACTGCAAGACTGTACACAAAACTCAGTTCACAATTATTATCATTATTATTATTATTATTATTATTATTATTATCATTATTATTATTATTATTATCGGTCAGTGAGCTTGTCAATAAAAATGAATTTTTTTTCGCCCGAGGTAGCAATGATCCCTCAGGCCCTAAGAAACTATATCAGGTTAGAGGTTCTCGTCCCCCATATGCTGATCAAAAGAGTCCCTAAATGCCACGGCGTTGAAGCGCTGCGTGCTAACAGACAGGCGCTGAAAAAGATGAGTCGTCTCGCGGGGGTCACCCGTGGCCTGAGTGATGCGGCGGCCCACCTCCTGTAAAAACTCTAATTCTGTGCGGTTTATATGGCCGAGTGATTCCATGGCCACGGGGATAAACTCATGCGTGGCGGGCAGAGATGAGTACTTGGTGCGCTTATGTTCGGCACCATGTTCCGCCGCTCCTTCCATTGCTATCGACGTAAGGTGGATATATACGACACTGCTTCTAAATCCCCAAGGGATCATTTGTACCTTAGGGCAAAGAACTACTACTGCTGTTGCTGCTGCTACTGCTATACTGCTACATCTACTTCTACTGCTACTACTACTGCAACTACTACTGCTCTGCTACTGCTACTACTACTTTCACTACTACTACTACTGCTGCTGCTGCTGCTGCTGCTGCTGCTGCTGCTGCTGCTGCTGCTGCTGCTGCTGCTACTGCTGCTACTATTACTACTATTACAACTACTATGCTACTACTACTACTACTACTACTACTACTACTACTACTACTACTACTACTACTACTACTACTACTACTACTACTACTACCACTACCACCCCCACCAGGGCCACCACCACCATCACCACCACTCCGAGTTCAAATTAGAGTATTTGGATGATCTCTCCTTGGGCTGGAACGCGACTGAAGTCCGCAAAGACCTAGCAAAGCTAAAGGAGCTGTAGACCACTCTCGGAATTTCACTGAACAGACACAAATGCGAGTTATACTCGGAGACAGAGGTGAAGAGTGTGGAATTCGATGATTTTAAAAGGCGGACACGGTAAGAACTGTCGCTGCTCGGCTCCCCGCTCTTCAGATGGATCATTTGTACCTTAGGGCAAAGAACTACTACTGCTGCTGCTGCTACTGCTATACTTAAATCGGGTCCAAATAACAACATCAGATTAATTATGATTTTTATGAACAGTAGAGAACAATTAACTTCGGGTTAACATCGACGAGTTGGGGTCAGCGTTTAATCCGTGTTTTGCAGTTTATAATTTTTGAATAAAACTTTTATCGCGGTCTTTTATATCCACATTTAAATCCCTGGATTATTGTGTTATTTCATTATGGCCAACTTTTTACAGTACGCTATGAATGAACCTAACCTCGCAAAACCTGACGGGACTTCATCTGATCACTGCCACAATTCATGTGCAGAATTAATTCTAATCAAGCTATACCTTGTCAAATTTAGCACCTTAATCATCTTAGTAACTTAGCCATGTCTAGCCTAATTCAGATAATAGCTACAACTTCGTGATTGTAGAGATAGCGTTACGCTTGAAAATAGTCTGCATTTCTTGATTGTGTCCCAACAACCCAGTGCGTATGAATATTAACGTCACTATTAGGCCTATATAGAATATTTATACATGACCAGTGCTTTTTTTCTAGAACAAAATGGTTCCGGAACTGAACAATAGATTCCGGAACTGAACAATTATGGAAGGGTTAGAATTCCGAGAAAAACAGGATCGGGGTTGGGAGGGGTCTCAATAAACACTGAAAACATTTCACAACACTGAAATCAAATTAAACAAACTAAATTATTGTTTTTGTTACTAAAATAAATAAATTATTTCTTAGTAACTAGAAAAAGCTGCGGAACGCCATTCCGGCGCGTTCCGGCTGAAAAAAGCACGGTACGTGACATATCAACCATATTTCAAGTATGTAAGTAAGAATGTAACTAAGAGAATGATTAAGTAACCTTGCAACTGACAAGCGCACATCTTAACTCGTCTGGCCAATCTTAATGGGACACAGGTTTAACTGAGTTAATTTTTGGAATTGACGATGATGATTTTCAAGGTTCATCTGGATCGTTTTGCTTCTTCTTTCGCTGGGTCTCTTCATTTACATGATCATAACCAAAGTTAACGTGTTGACCTCTTACCAGAAGAACGTCAACATCGATGTTCTGTACAATGACGCGCTTCAGTTTCCAACAGTTACCATCTGCAACCAAAATCCATTCAGGTAAAGCCTCATAATCTCTTCCGCATATGACAAATTGGAGTTCTTCCTTCAACAGCTACTGTATTATCCTCCTTGTCTTAATTCTTATCCTCGTTCTTTATTTCTCAGCTTCTTCGCTTTATTCTACTAATCCTCTCCTCCTGCTATTCCGTCTCTTCTACCTTTTCTTCCTCTTTATCCTTTTGATCCTCTTCCTACCCGTTCTCTATGGAAAACCGGAAATAGAAAGAGAGATGCAGAACTGGAGCAAAGTGAATAACAAGACGAACATGAAGAGTGTGCCAATAGCATATCAGAAAATGTAAAATAATCTTATCTGTTTCATCCAGATTGACTGCAATGCATGAATATGGTTTACATGACTTGATCGTGTCCCACTACAGTCGCAAACCATCGCAAACAAATGAAACTGGTAAGAAGGTTTTTTCAGAAATATGCACATGTGTACAAAACATCTTCAAAGTGCTTTTCAAAGGCGATTTTGGCTAACTCTAAATAATGTGAGTGTGTTTAAAAACAGCAGGTTCAACTTTAATGAAACGGGACTCGGATGTTCAAAATGATGCTCGTAAGTCATTTATGCACAGCGCTTGTCAATGATCTTGAGAGGAATGTGCACTGTGGTGAATTGGAACAGAAGAGCGCATCCAGATTGATTGACGTGACATGACTTGATCATGTAGAGTTTGTAGACCATGTTGGCAAGTTGCATTTTAGGCACTTGGTGCATGAAAAATAATTATCTCGTGTTTAACAGCTTATTACGTCAAAGTTTAAACATGCTAATTACTTCGGTTAATCCAAGCCAACCTTCGTTAAAACATTTATTAATATTGAATGTTTAAAAAGTAGGCCTATCTGATGTAAAAAAATTGTGCAGAACAATATGTTCCAAAATAAACCGCTGTTTAAAAGTACAGTGAAGATTAACTGCAATACATGTAGATTTCTGATTACATTCCTTCTCATTTTTTCACCTTCATATTGTTTCACTTTCTTTCCTTTTGTCGATAGTTAATTGCGACGAATACTTACTATACTCTGGGATCTGCGTTATTCCGGATATATTTACTATGAGCAACATTCTTGTGGGAGAAGCGACGCGATCTGTCTGTCGGAATCTTTGTTCGGACATGTTTGATACGGAATGCAGCTCGTTCCTCTTCAACCGAATCGATCGCACTTGCATAATCAGCGCTTACACGGGCGAATGGCTGCCACGCTCCACTGCATCCAGCTCGGCTGCTGCTGCTGCTGCTGCTTTCAACTGTTCAGCTAACGCTAACAAAATTGAATTCTACAGAAGGAAACGATGCCTCAGTAAGAAAGTTTCATGCAGTGTATCACCAATAATTTTTTTATGCTTAACAAGGGATGTTTTGTCAGTTTGTTAAAAAGTGCTTATTCCGTGGAGTCATCAACATTAAATTTTGTCCTCGTGTTGCAGTAATAGAACATTTTTCATCAAGAATGTTTAAATGCTATGTAATGTAAAACAGTTATGCAGAGACTTTGTTCTAAAAACAAAAACCGACTTAGGTGAGGTCTAATCGTTCGAAGTTTACTAGAATGGAGGCTTCGCACTGAATCGTTTCGAATGACTTCTAAGTAACGGAGCACCGATAATTATTTTTTATTAGACTGTATGTTGAGCGATCCTCAGATCCACTACAATCATTTAAATAATGAAACTACAATCATTTAAATAATGAAGAGCGGAGAAGCAATCATCATTTTGATCTGTTTGGTAATTCTAGAGACACCTGAATTCTTCTGCAATTTCGAAAACAACCTTTGCCCTCTGGCCAACGATACGACAGCCAGCGAGACCTGGACTTTGGCACAACCCGACGTGCTTACAACAATCGCCGTCGACAACACTCTGAACTTAGGTAGTTTGATGCATTGATTAATAGTCGAAAATAGGCCTACGACATTAAAACGGTCATTTATACCAAGGCGCTTGGCCTTAACATTTTTGTAACAAAGAAATCCTTTGCGCACAGTTCTTCTACTAACCGCAGGGTTTCAGAAGTCTCAGTGACTTAAACAAAAGTCATGAAGTAATTTTGGAAACGCTAGAACGGTGCTGCGGTAAAGTGTTTCAATAATGGTAGGGCCTACGAGTGTTAAATTTAAGACTATTCTTTGTGCTTCACTTTCATATTGAATGTCTTTCCTCCAGTGTATTTCAATCTATTGATTCTCTGTTGTTGATGTTGGGACGTTTCTGTATGTTGTTGTAGGAATCGGTCATTTTCAGATGATGCTAACGACCGACCAGCGTCTCGGTTACTTTGCTCGCCTTCAGTCGCCTTACATGAACACAACCGGTCAGTGCGTTGAACTCTTCTACTGGATGGATGCGTCCGTCGATGTGTCTGTCCTCTCAGTCATCATCGTCTCTGAAGAGAAGTTGGAACAGACGGTCGCCAGAACTATCGGACAGCCAGTGGCCGGATGGAATCGCATATTCACTCAGTTGCCCAGCGGAGTCTATCAGATCGTCATTGAGGGAAAGAGGGGAGGCGTCAGCTACTCTGGATTGGCTATCGATGACATCATCGTACAACAATGTGATAAATTCGGTAACGACTATTTTAATTGTGTTCACTAAAACTTCTCTTGTCATAAACCAGGAAAAGGACAACAAACACCAGGCAAAACCGTTGAAAAAGCCGGACTGCTTCGATTTCCTATTGATAATTTATGAGTGAATTGGCACTAGCTGTCAATGTTGAGCTGTCAATGTTGGACAAATCCAAAGATGCAGAGCTATTCTGCTGCGAGAACAGCTTTCCACATGAAAGTGCACAATATCTGAAAACTGAAGAAGTAGAAATATAGTTAATTTGTGCAATTTCATTCACTGTAAAAGACGGTTTATCATTTTTTGCTTACATTAATTTACTAATGATGCAATGAAAGCAGAAAGCAGAATTTTTGCATCGTTTCACCTGTTGATATAGATGCTGAGCGTGAATGTCGTGTAAATCCGATGGGTAGCGGTCACTTTGGGACGATGAGTCGATCTGCTTCGGGCGAGTCTTGTCTGATGTGGGCTGATGTTGGTAGCGATTATGGGCCCCAACTGCCCGAGGTCAACATCAAAGACAGTCGAAACTACTGCAGGAACATTCTCGGACTCTCGGCCTGGCCTCAGCCTTCCTGTCTCGTCGCTACCACCATCGCATTTTCAGCCACAGAAATCCGACTGGCACCCTGCGATATCAAATACTGCGGTTAGAGAAGCCATCACTGACTGATTCAAGAAGTTTAATGTTTACCAAGAACTTTTTTGTGGTTCTCATCACCTTTAATCATGTTGATTCTCTGAACAGCGTTCATAAATCAAGTCCTCTTTAAAATTGCACAATTAATGAAATACTCCTCATAGTTAGACAATATTCGTTATGTCAAAAACAGCCGTTTATTTGAGCTTTCGAAAAGACTTTGTCCAATTACAGCCTGAGTAAATGAGTTGGATGGAATATCAACTTGTGGATGAAGAGCGAAATTCAAGTTTGGAAGTCCTAAACCCATTCGAGGCCAGGTTCCAAAATTGGAACATGCAAGAAAAATACACATATTTTTGGCAGGGTACCTGTTGAATGTTGTATTCGTAGGATACATTATGTTATTGGTCAATAGGAAGGTGAAATTCGCTTGTTTTATAAATAGCTGGATATTTTTCGTCGGGCAAATAATTATTTAATTGTGAAATTTAGCAGTTCGGAAAAAACGAAACTTCAGAAATTCTTTTTGTTTGATCCTGCACAGGTAAGAGTATTTTATGTCTGTGTTATAATTAGCTGAAAATGTTGCTTTTGTTGTACGAAATAGCAGTTTTGTTCCGTTGGAGCAAAAAATTGGCCTATTATGCACAAATCCCAATGTTCCAGTAGTGGAACATGGCTACATGGCAGTCAAATTCTCAATAATTTAACACTTCATACGCTTCTGTGGTTCAGTACTCCTTTTTTATCTTTTCTTTAATTAAGCGCCTGCAAACGCACTGCGCTGTACAGTGAACATACATATAATAGAAACGGCAACCACGCAGGGCGCCTTACATACATGTATTAAGTAGAAGCACATGATAACAGTTTTACAGGAGTCGAGTATAACTGCTTATGCGGCAGCCAACATACGGCGCCAAATCACGGCCTACTGTTCATTTAACCACCGCCGCCGCCTAGCGAGTGGAAGGCAGAATTAACCTTAAATTAACGGCTGTCTACGGGATTCAATCTTGGTACCTTCAGCTCTTAACGCCAGTGTGTTATCCATTACTCTACGGGCCCCTGTTACAGTATTATCCTGTCCTAAGTCAAGCGCAATGTAATGCTTTCTCAATTCTTGTATAATTGTATTATTTGTTGCATTCAAATATGTAAAAAAAATTATAATAGCCTAAGCAGAAAAGTCAATTTGTGTAAAACTCGTTGTTATGCCTTTGTTTCAGCCACAATGAAAGTACGGAGCCTTTATGGGAAGAAAGAGCTGTAACTGCCGCCACACTAAATGAATTACTTGACAACATTACAACCCGCAGTTTCAGTTCTGCAGATGTTTATATAACGCTACCTGTCGATGAATCTGATGGTGACTCTGACAAATCCGACACAGAAAAAGGCAGCGACTACATAGCAGATCGCGCAAGATTTTGAATGCACCAGCCGAAGCTACAATAGATGCAGAAGATAGTGGGGACAGTGGTGTTGCAGAGGAAGAGGACAGTATAGCTGTTCTAGAAGGCAGTAATAAAAGCATGCTGCAGCAAAGAAGAGAAAAATTTCCAAGACTGTGGAACAGTAGAAGAAAGGTGACTTGAAGTCTCAGCACGTTAGTGGTTTGAGCATCGTTTCTGAACAATGTGATCACACCAAAAATGCCCCTACATAACTGTTTGAAATGTTCTGACCCATTGAATTCTTTGAGTACATGAAGAACCTGTCTGACTGTATTTCAGACAGTATAATGCTACCAGTATTGTTGAAGTAACAGTGGAAGAACTGTGCGTGTTATTAACAGTGTTGATGATATCAGGCTATAGTTACTACCTCGAAGAGACTTGTACTGGAGTTTAGATGCAGACATCAGAAATGAAGCTGTTGCCCAGGCCATGCCAAGAAACAGATTCAGAGCTATACTCAAGAATCTTCATTTTGCTGACAACACCAAATGGTGGTGGCAAATGTTCACACACTTGATGGTTGCATCCATATCCAATGCCTGAATACTGTACCGAAGAAATGGAAGGGCTACTTTGGCTGAGCAAGCTGACAGCAATTTTAATATTTTAATGCCGAAGAACTGCCTAAACTGGAGATCTTGGGTAGATATCGATATCGTGTCTGTAAGAACACAACATTCGGCTGTGGTTTCTGTCGCGTTAACCTGCAGCCAGTGAACTGCTATAAAAGACTACCCTAAACAGGTCTCAGAGTGACTGCTTACCTGCAAATTTTGCAGTTTAGCTAATAAAGTATAGGCATGGACAAGAACAAGCAGTCACTGTGGCACTTCTCTAGTGAAGTATCAAACATTATGGGTGTTCCAATATTGGAACAATGCCATGTTCCAATAATGGAAAAAATTTCTATGAGCTATATAAATAAAATTTAATGAAATTATCACAAATGTGAGTTAATTCCTTTTATTACTTAATATGACATTGTAAAATATCAAAAATTTTTAGCAAAATAAAATTTGGCCACGAATGGATTAATAATAAGTTAGAGAATAGTTTATGACCATTTTCAAGGATCCTGCAGTACAGTCTTTTGGTTGCATATTAATCACTGTTTTTCTGTTGTGTCGACAGAATGCCGAGTCAAGGGTCACTTTCGATGTAAGGTTGGGATGTGTCTTCCGCGAGAACTGACGTGCAACGGGATTTCTGAATGCAGTGATGGAAGTGACGAAGATCTGGATCTTTGCGGTATCTTAAAATTTCAATCCGTAAAGTGTACGAATTACAAGAAACTGAGTTTAGACAAAATGCAGTATCGACTTTTAAATCGAAAATCTAACCAACCTTTCAGCAGCTTATGAATCAAATGCAGTAGCTGAACGCTCATGCAGTTTTATTCCTCTGATAATCTCAAAGATAACTCTGTGCGCAATTATGAACATTGTAAAGGTAGCATACATATTATCTTTCTCTAGATCGTAATTCATGTGAACCTTAAAACGGACACAGTTTTCTGATTTACATATAGGGCCTACATATGTACATAATGTGGACATAAAATATTAATTGACAGATTGAAACTGATTTCAGCGACGAAGAGAAGTGTTAGCTGTGAATTTGATGATCCTTACATGTGCGGATATGAAACCCAGGGACCGAACTTTCTGTCGTGGAAACGTAGAAAAGCCAGCAACAGGGATGACATCAGTTTCCATGGACCAATGATTGATGCCAGTGGATCTCTCACTGGTTCGTCCGTTCAACTTGCTTAGTACTTACTGTCCATAGCGCCTATTTTCGATGTTCAACTTTAATTTAAAAATTCAGAACAGAATAAACAGATAGGAAAAGCCTTTATTACTTTGAGAATGTTTAGATTAACTTATAATTTAAATTGGATTCACACGAACTCTCGTTTTTTGAGACAGTGTTGAAGTTTATGGCTTTCGATTGACGTTTTAGTGACTACTCCTGTTTTTCAAATTTTTAATTCGAGACCTCAAAAAATTATATTAAGTTGCACTAAGTTGTGATTTTCATCTAAACCTATCTTCCGCTACTATTCAGTTTCTAAAGAGATATAATTATCTAACGAGTTAGATTCGTAGACTGTGTTCTTATTTGTCGACGGTAGGATACTACTTGATTTTCAACTCCCGCCTTGGCCAAGTGGGTGACAGGATGAGGTTGATCTCTCCACTCATCACCATCTCTCAGTCAACCCAACTGCAGTTCTCTTACTACATGGCGATCAAGCAATCGGACGGAGGATCCCTGCTTCAACTCTACCAGGTTTCCAAGTTAAGAATTCACGTTCAATTGCTGTTCGAAAACGGCATGAGTGCGGACAGCTCTTGGCAGCGGGCAATCGTCTGTATTCCGTCCGGCTCGTACTACCTGGCATTTCAGGCAACAGTGGGAAATCCTCTGGTGTCGGATATAGCCATCGATAGCATCCGGGTATCAACGAACGAGCCGTGCTTGATTACCTCCAAATCAAAGACCAACAACAAGAATGGTAAGCGTGCAATTACTAATCCATCATTTCTTAAAAGTGCTTCAAACTGATTTGCCAAAGAAAACTCGCTACTGTAGTCGAAAGTAAACAATCTAATAATAATATATTCGTTTAATATCTTCGAACTGACAATAACGCAGTATGTTTACAAATCAGTATGAACGGATGATCACAAGTTATTACAGGAGTCGAATTTAACTGAAAACGGCAGCCATGCAAGGCGCTCATCACGTCCTACATCTCATTTTTAACAACGCGCCATCTCGCGAATGAAAATAGGTTGAGTGGACTTTTTGAGAGGGTTGCGGGAAGCGATCCCGCTACCGCTTGTTCTTCACGCCAGTGGTGTTACCACTACTCTATGGACCCCTCTGTGTTGATCTTAAACCTGTGATTTCTCTTTCTTTATCAAGGTACTAATTTATTTAAGATTTAAATATTATAGCTATGCAATAATGCAATTTATTAAGCTTAAAAAACATAAACTTCAGTTGGAGATGAATTTGTACAGCCAGAAAAATTAGTGTGCTGTAGATATTATTGGACTAAAATGCACTTACTATTGTTTCATGATTTCGATTATAAGGATTTGAATTCATTTCTGTTTTGTTGGTTAAGTCAACAGAAGAACGGTTGACATATTTTCAAGAGACATGTACATGTACAATGTATCTGATTCTTATTCTCTATCGCTAAAATGATTGATTGAAGTCATGCGAAATTAAGAACATGGCTATCGAGGTGCAATGTATGTAGTAAATCTGGGCCACCTGACATACCTCCCCCTATTCCTGGCATCGACAGGGTCTCAGAATTGGTTCTCCTCGGGGTGACAATAACCGACTGCCTGGGATTTGGTTCCCATGTCCAGCGCCTATGCACCAAGGCTGGCCAATCCCTCTATGCCCTCCGCTACCTCACTGCCCACGGACTTGATGGGCCGCGCCTGCATGACGTGGTAAGGGCCACAGTGCTTGCAAGGCTGCTGTATGCCTCGCCGGCATGGTGGGACTTCCTTAATGCCGAGCAGCGCTCCCGCCTCTGTCCGTTCGCCAGAAGGCTGGAGCGACTTGGGTACCTGCCTGCAGGTTTTGACAAATTTGACACTCTATGTGCGAGAACTGACGGAGTCCTTTTTTCAGCTGTACTCTGCAACCAGGGCCATGTTTTCCATACCTTACTGCCTCCAATAAAGACCAGCACATACGTGCTCCGCCGACGCTCGCATAATCAGGAGATTCCCAGAGCGGATGCGTTCACCCGAAAGAGCTTTATCACTAGAATGTTATACCGCTAGAGCCAAGCTACCTTAAATGCGTATGAATACTCAATTATAGTTCTCTAAGATCAGCTTGACAGTTATGACAGTTTTGACAGTTTCTAGTGCTCACCTAATGGTATAACTTAGTTTCTTCCACCTCTGTATAACCTGTTTGTAAGCCACAGTGCGTTTGCAGGTGGTCTAATAAAGGACATACTTACTTACTTACTTTTATTTGTTTCTGTGGTTTTCAACGCTTAGGAACGACGTCTGTCAATTGCACTTTTGTGAGAAGCGACTCTTGCGGTTACAGTCTGGTTTCAACTTCATCCAACATGGAACTTACTTTCAATTTCAAAGAACAATCAAGTAGGTGCTACTTAGCATAAGTATTCAGGTTGTTGGTTATTTTAAATTGTTAATGATCCAAATTCAATAAATTGTGATACTAGTGGAAATAATATAGACCAGTGCTTTATTTCAGCCGGAACGCTTCCGGCACCTTTTTTCAGGTGCTAAAAAATAATTTATTTTTTAAAATAATAAAAACAATAATTTAGTTATTTTAATTTAATTTCAGTGTTCTAAACTGTTTTCAGTGTTTATTGAGACCCCTCCCAACCCCCAATCCAGTTTTTCTCGGGATTTTAGCCCGCCCATAATTTTTCTCGGGATTTTAGCCCGCCCATAATTATTCCGTTCCGGAACCTATTGTTCCGTTCCGGAACTTCTTTTTCCAGAAAAAGCACTGATATAGACTGTTCTTGTGTATTCAACTTTAAAAAGTATGAAGCTGTTTTAACCGCAAAGATCGATTGCTTAATGGGGTACAATTTCTACTGAAATAGAGATTTGTTATTTGTGATTGCGAATTCTTGATGAAAGACAGAACTGGACTTCTTTTTACTGTTTTTCCATTTAAGGCAATGCGATCCTTGATCGTCGATGAGCAATCAGCCCTTCCTGAAAGGCATTTTCTGCCCTGGCAGCTTGTAACGTCCACAGGACCCACAAAGCAGTGCATATTTTAAGAAATTTACACTACTGGGACAAAGTCGGGCGTCTGGTTGATCAGTGTTTAACGTCTTATGGAACAACGGCGACCTTTTTGGAAATTTCTTCCGCGTTCGGAAATCAAACGACTTTTGGGGGAATTTGTACCCACGAAAAGTAGATTTCGTCTTTTTTTAGTCATTACTCCCCAAAAACATTCAACTTTCCTTACTTCCTTGCGCAAATCGTTCCTTAAAAATCTAATGACCTTTTTTTAGGAATTCGTCTCCCCGAAATGTATGACCCTTTCTAGGAAATCACCCTCCGAAAAACTTGATACTTGATGACCTTTTTTAGGAATTCATCTCCCCCCAAAAATCTTATGACTTTTCTGGGCGAAATTTCTTAAATTTTTCTTGGCAACCGACAAGGGGTCATTGCATAATTACGTAGGGTGGGTGATGGGTAAGTGGGACAGACCACTATAGTGGGACAGCTAAGCTAGTGAGGCTTACATGCTTATTATGTCCAATACATCCAAAATCTAAAAATACATAGTCTATGGCAATATACCCGACGTCATTAATATGTGCGTACAGACGTTTTATTTGTAAGTGTTTAATGGCCTTTGGTTGTGCGTGTAACATTCAATTTTCGAAAGTTAGTGAATTTGCGGTATTCATAATTTTGATAGCATTAACTTGCTAAGGCCATTGTCGACACTAACGATAAATAATTATATTGAATGCAATTTATGTTGAAATATACTGACGAAATGAATTACCAGCAACGGTTTTTATCACCAAAATGTCAACATGCATTTACAAAGCCTGCTGGTGTATAGGTGTCCCACTTTAGCGACAGCTGTGTTGTCAAAGTTGGACAGCGATCTGCTGCTAAAGTGGGACAGCCTATTCCAGCTGAACTAAGCACTAGACTAGTGATTAAATCGCCTACTCACATACTGACCAGCAAGGAACATGGCGAGTTTCTGAAAGAGAAGGTCAGTCGACATAAGCCTAAGAAAAACAAGGGGGAGAGAACTTGAATGGCCCTACTTCTAATGGAAGCAAAGTAAAGAGACAGAAGAAAGAAAATGAAGTGACAGCTAAGCCGAAAAAAAGAATGCAAAAAAGAAAGCTGCGACCGACTATAGGCCTACAAATGAGCCCTCCACTTGCTACGAGTGTAGTGTTGTCGAGAACAGTAAAGCCGACAAGAAACTCGCACAGTCTTGGATACAATGCAGCCGCTGTTTTCTGTGGTGTCACGAGCCATGTGGGGAGATAAATGAAATTTTAGATGATGATGATTTTTTTGTGCTCTCTGTGCGCAACAACTTACCTTCTAGCTTTCAGTTATCATTGACTATCTTTTTGCATGTTAACTAGGCCTATAGGCCTTTAAGTTTTAATGCTCATAGAGCCTATCAGTGTTGGACCACTTTAGTAGCAATAGTGGACCACTTTACCTTTTTCCGAAGAAAATTGTAGATTGTCGTGCCTTCCTAAGCAACATCAAGTTGTGGACCACTTTAATACCTATTTTGTCCCACTTTAGTAGCTCCTGGAATCAAACACAGTCTAAGCTGTCTGTATATGCATTTAGTTTGGTCTGTTTTAATATATCGACTCCACGACTACACGCCATTCCCTTAAGTGTCCCACTTACCCATCACCAACCCTAACGCTCGAGGGTGGGTGGGTGGGGTCCTTGAAAACGTTACGAAACGTTACGTGGGTAGGTGGGTGGGTGTATGGAGATGAACGTTGCGTAACGCTTTTACCAAAAGTTTAGTTATAAATGAATTTTAAATTAACATCGAATGACACCGTAGACAGGATGTGATCGAAGTTGAAACTTCGTGTCGTTGATTTAAAACTTAACTAAAAACACGCAATCAACACTAAGTTAGTGTTTAATAGGCTACACTGTCACGGTGCTATCAAGTTCAAACTTATTGAATACTATCTGCCATTGATTGAAACCTGAGGATAAGTTAAAATTTTTACCAAAACCGATTTTTACCATTTCCTCGAGTTTTTCAGCACACTGAATTTGGGATTAAAGCATTCCCGACGAAGGATACAATACCAGGAGATCGTCATTTTTGCAAACTCTCTGCGCTTCTTCTTCAAGATACTCACCCGGATATTACGAATTAAATCAACTCAGACAGCCGTACCCATTTGATCTATATGTCCATCTGCCTCAATGGAAGATATGCAAAAGAGACAATGTAGGCTTTGCGGTATGAATTTTCCAACTGTTGTCGCCAAGACTTGTAAATCATTCTCGCGACTGTCGTGGACAAAAACCGAAATTAACCGAAGTACCGACAGTTACCGAAGTAGCCGCAGACACCAGCAAAAGTTCAGATCAACATTCTGTTCTCCCGTTTTCTTTGTGAATTGTTTGGATCTTTCATTGTTTTACCGTCGGAACAACATTGTAATTCTCCTTGGATTCCTGACCTCGAAGAACCACTTTAAAGCATATTTTACTTAGTGGACACAAATTTCAAACATTTAAAATTGATGCCCGACGAAACTAAGCAATATTTGTATTAATAATTATCGAAGTGCTCAGACTAAGCAAATAATTAGTTCATCTTAATTTTTTATTAATTATTAATAAGCAGTTTAGTCCAGCAGTGTTTAACTTTGACGTAAAACTTAAAAAAACAAAATAATTTCCATTTGAAACGTGACTGTTATTTATATAGGCCTAAATAAAACGTATATTGTAGGCCGACTATCAAATTCTAATTCACATACTATATTAATATCGCTATATAATATGACTAATTGCGCGTTCACATAGTAAATCAAAAATGATTTGTCGTTACGTAACGCTGGGGCGGGTGGGTGAGTGGGTCTAGGGAAACGTTACGCAGCGTTACAGGGTGGGTTGGCAAAAAACGGTCATTTTCGGCGTTACGTAATTATGCAATGATCCCCAATGAATTTTACTAATTTTCATTTTACTGCTGGGACAAATCTTAAAACTCCTCCAACATTTGTCCCACTAGTTATAGTTTAAACATACATTGCCTGGGACAAATCAGTCTCACTCAAGGAAAAAATCCTAACAGTATTTTGACATTTGTCCCACTAGTTATACAGTTAAAATATGCCCTGCCACAAGGAGTCCATGGTTTGCCACCATTGATATAATGCGGGCGAGCTATGGGCCCAACGATCGTGATTGTCTTGGTGCTGCTCGAGTACCATAGCAATATTCCGATATTCAATTTCTTTGTTTTTTAGGCCAGGTGGTGGCTTCTAGTGAGTGTAGAAAAGTCTATCGAGACATGATGGGTATAATCGCCTTCAAGATCTTGGCTTATACTCCGTGTGACGAATCCACGAGTGAGATTCGCGCTCCCAACAATAGTATCATCACCATCGCTTTCAACTTCGTGCATCTCGATGATTACGACGAATATCAATATATAGAGGTAGATTTTCATTACGAATCATACAATTTGTAAGTTGGACCTAATTATTTGAAGAAACATAAAAGACAAGCAGAACAATGGACCGAGTAGTCAACTGGGTGTTTGATAGGTCGGTCGGTATCACTTGCTTTAAAATTATTGCTGCTTTCAGATACAAAGCTATAATGACTTGAAACGGAAATGGACCACGAAGTTGACAATATCGTTCACAAGTCGACCGCCGAGCGTGTCATATAAGACGACCGGATTGAGATTGGTCTATTTCGAAGAAGACGACAACGAAGTGGATGAAGTCAAATTCAACGTCACTTACAAAGTCTCCATGCCTAAGAACACAGGTGACGTATGATTATAACTTGGGTAGGAATTATGGCTTGTAGCACTTTGAGTAACAAAGACTAATCGGTAAGCGCAGAATATACGAAGAGGATACACTTTCAACAGATGAAGATTTCATCCATAGAAAACGCAGCATCTTATTTTACGATGCACAGAATGGTCGCTATAACAAGCATAGGCGTAGACTCTGGGGGGCAGCCGGGGCACGTGCCTCCCAATAATTGAGGAGCTGGGGCAATGCCCCCCCCCCCAAATCGAGAAGAGAATTTCTTCAAAAATTAAAATATTATGTTTCAATATAGACAAATTTCTTCAGAAACAGAAAAACAGAGACACAGAACTGAAATACTATCAGAAAATCATAATGAAAACAAAGATGTATTTTTATCTTCAATATTTTCAATATGAAACAAATTTAAAATGTAAACAAATCGCCCCATTTCATACGCATTAACGTAGCACCGGAAGCCTCTGCTGACTGTCCAGATCAGAGGTCAAAAAAGTTTTTGGGATTATGGTTTTAAGCAAAAAAAGGAAAAGAAAACCACAAAATTTGTTTTTTTTTATTTTTTATTTTTTGATTTTTTGTAGAAGTTATCTTAATAACATTGATTTAATGATTTTTAATTTTCGGAGATCGCAACTGAATTAAACTGAGTTGGAGCTCTTGTTCGTGCCATTTTTCATGATTTTTATGATCCGAAATCTGAAAATCTTAAAAACAACAACAACCATAAAAACCCAAAAAACGAAAAAAACAACAAAAAACAGCTTTTCATCTTGAAAAAAACATGTTTTTTGCCCCTCTGGTCCAGACCCCTTGCCCCTCCAATAGTTTACGCCAGTGATAACAAGTGGAGCCTTTCACGTTTCTGAACCTATGAAAGAGGTGCTTAAACATGGCTTTTCATCCGATCACCTTGAAATGTTTCCAAATAACACTATGTAAATTTTCAAATGCGTGCGCTGATGAAGATAATTGGTACCTTTTGCTGACTGCGATTTGTACAAATAACCTTTCCCTCTATAATTGAAGACACGTCTTCAGCTTAAAGGGCGTAGGTTGCAACATGTATGCTGAGGAATAGTATACATCTCAGACAGCATACAGGCGACTGTGCAGTGCATGGTGGACGTGTGGACGACGTTTCAACAATGGTCTACACCGTAGATCCAACATTGTCCAACTGCTTGTGTGGTTGAAGGGTTGTATTATGTTCATACTTTCTTATATAAAAATAGCTTGTCTTTACGCGGTCTAGATAATTGTTTTGAAATTCGTAAGCACATCACCGGTGTTTCATTGTAGATCTGTTGCTAGTCTTGCGCATGAAATCACAGAATGAAGGACAGGTAAGTATCGGTGAACAGGTAGCCAGACTGATGTCTCCTGCATTCCAACTGAGCCAAGAGAAGACGTCTTGTCTCGTCCTCCGATTCAAAGCCCTGGCTCAGCTCAGAGTCATGCTCGGATACGTGAACAGCGGCGGAAGATACGAGGAGAGATTGCTCCATCGCAATCTGAGGCCGATGTCTTCCGACGATTTCTTTACTCTTCGAAGAGACGTTGGAGGTTTTACGGTCGAGGGACAACAGTTCGTCCTCGTCTTTGAGTCGAGAGGACAACAACTGAAGGGAGATTTAGTCATCATCAGGGAAATACAACTTCAGGAGAACCAGTGTAACTGTAAGAATCTTTCAACTTTATAGATCCAGGGTTTTATTGTAAAAGATGGTAGGATGACCCGTACATTACATTTAACTCAAGATTAATGCAAAAAGAAGAAGATAATGACGAAACAAGAACACAGAGTCAGACAGACAAGCAGACGCGTTGCTTTGAACAGAGGAGGAGAGAGAGAAAGAAAACTAAAAGCTGGCAGGTGAAATTGCTACCAACGTCTTTCCATTTAGAATTATCCCCGAGTCGGTCGTCAACGAATTACCAACTAACCTGATGAGTTAGCGACTGACTTGGCGACTGACTTAGTGACTTAGTCGACTGGCTGTAGACGTTGAAGCCAACGTATTTTCAATGCTTCGTTTGCCTTTACGAAGACTGCGAAAAGACGCCATTTTCGATCAAATGATTCCGTTACGTCATGCAAAGTTACAGATACAAATCGGGCAGGTAATGAGTAAAGAACGGATGACCTGACCGACTGATTGTTAGACCGTTAATCGGTTGCACTGTGACTCGTATCTTATAAGCAGGTGTTGCTCCTGTCCTGCTGTCGATGTCTTCGTCAAAAATAGAAACTCAGAGTCAGATAAGCCTAAGCAAAGTATTAACGTGAACGAAGCGCTAGCAGTCGGTAGCTTTGCGGCGGCGGTGGTTGCGGGTCTAATTTAGGAGAGTTAGCAAGGAAAAGGAAGAAGAAAGAAGAGAAGGAGGAGAAGATGTCGAGGAGGACAGGAAAGAGAAGATGGAGAGGAATAAGGAGGAGGACGTGGAGGAGAGGATAAAGAGGACGCGATGAAAGAAGAGAAGAGGAAAAATAAGGATGAGGAAAGGTCAAGGAGGAGGAGAAGTAGACGCAGGAAAAGCTGAAGAGAAAGCGATAAGAAGAAAACGGAAAAGGGTAATATAAATATAAATTGCGTTTGGTTTAGTAATTATTTATACTAAAATGTAAACTTCAGATTTTGCAACCGACGTCGCTTGGAACGGATTCTGCGACTTTTCCTCGACAGATGGCTCATGTCCTATGGCTGACCAATCGGAGTCCGGATACAGCTGGTCACCTGCTCTTCTGATTTATTCCAGCTCAGGTAAGCAGTCAAACTGTGTGTTATTGTGCGTTTGTGTGTGTGTGTGTGTGTGTGTGTGTGTGTGTTTGTGTGCGTTTGTGTGTGGGTGTGTTTTTGTGTGTTTTTGTGCGTTTGTGTGTGAGTGTGTGCGTGTGTGCGTGTGTGGGTGGGTGGGTGAGCGTGTAGGCCGGCCACTGGTGCCTCTTCTGGTTTTTATGCACTCTTTCGTTTCCTGATGATATAATATATCACAGATATTATCTGTTCAATGGCATTTAACATCTTTAATGCTAGGGAAGACAAGAATAAAAAAGGTCCCTTCTAGATATTGTTGGCATTCTTCTTAATTAATATTCAAGTTCATGAGGGATCATACGTACTTCGGGGCTAAAAATATATAATAATGTTTTATGCAAATTGAATAGAATCGACGACGGGCCTTCGTAGTGAATTTGACGGCTATAGCAGAGGCGAAGTGTCCAGATTACTAACTCCTCCGTACACTTCGACTGCACAGGCGCCATGTCTCCTGCTCTCAGCCACACTCAACTCCACCAATATCCGTCTCGGTTTCTCTCTGTTTCCGACCAACAACACGGATCCTCTGCCTCCACCAGAGATCGTCCAGACAGCATCCCCGAACATATCCGATATCCAGCTGTACTACATCCATCTTCCGATTGGAGTGGAAGTTATTCTCGAAATAAAAGCGTCTCAGTTCTACTCTGGATCGATGGAATATTCGGCTGTCTTCCTTCGACGTATTGAATCGAATTCGTGCAAAGTCATCCAACCAAGTAAGATCACAACATTGAGAAAAAGAGCTTTTAACGTGAGTCTTTGTCGCGGATGTTGCTGGGGTCATAACAGTTGTTGTTGTAGATAGACAGCGCCGCCGATTTTTGTTTGTCGGCGCGCCGCCGATGCCAGTCTGATGTCTTGTCTTGTCTTCTCTTCAACCTTCCTCGGTCCGAGGGTTGGTCACTTCATGGACAAGCTTCCTCCATCTCCTCCTGTCCTCCGTCTCCGTCAACACACGATCGAATGGCAGCTCCATCCAAGTTCTGATGTTGGTGATCCATCCCATCTTCGGTCTCCTCTGTGCTCTTGCTCCTGGTACTGTACCCTGCACTATCTTCTTTTCCAGGCAGTTCCCTTTTTTCCTCATCAGGTGTCCGAAGTAAGAAAGTTTCCTTCTTTTGATCAAGTTTATGGCGATAGTCATACTAAGTTCTTCATTCGCTGTATAAGATAACTTATTATATGCCGCCAAGGCAATGATTTATGCTTCCCTCCACGATAATTGAATCTCCTGTTATATTCCATTAATAACTACAATGAACCATATAATCTTGAATCTATTTGGTGACCGGTTTTAGTTGCATATATGTGATTATACATAAACAGTGCTGCATTCCTTCATTTGTTCATACAAGGTTCATTCGCAAGGTTGAGGAACTTGCCCGAAGCCAATTGGAAAGACTGCATTTTTCACCTTATAATGTCTTCAACTTCGACTTTCATGGCTCCTGTTTCAGTCTGCCTGCCTGTCTTTCTGTCTGTCTGTGTGTCTGTCTGTCTGTCTGTCTATAATGTATGTATGTCTGTCTGGTAGCTTCCGATTGTGCACTAGACTCTCTGACTGCAAATTTCGTAGCTTAAAAACTGCAGCGCAGTAAATATTGCTTTGGCATTAATATAGCGCCTTTCCACAACGTTACTCAGCGGTAGCAGTGGTAAACATATATTCGATATTAATATAGCCTACATGCGTCCGTAAAGATTTGTAAGTTGTACATATCTACACAAATACGTAGATCTATCATGCGTATTCACCTAGGTATATACGTTTGAATTGTAGGCCTTTAATTGTCTACAACAGTCCTCGGCCATGGACAAATTTGTTCCGTTCTGTTTTCGTCACTTTCAGTAAAAGATTGAATGATAAATCAGTCCACAACTTTATATTTTCTGTCAATTTCATTCGCGGTCTTCCTTAAGTTCTTGAACCTGGAGCTGTGCCTTGTAAATCTTTTGTAGCATTCAACATTTTTCTATGAAATATGAAAGCTTCCTCTATTTGATAAATCGGATTACAATTCTTTCCAATCCGTTAATATCCAAAACCCGTTCATATGTCTGGCCAGCAGTCTATGATATCCTAAAATCTACCTCATACACTTCATTACAAATGCTCTGATGTTTTCTTCCTGGTCTTCCGTAATGAATGGTCCAGCCCTAAGAGCCATACAATGCCGCTGGCCACACGAGAGCACTCCCTAAGCTTTATCTTTGTTGCTAGGTATGTATTAAGCAAACATAAATCTCGTAAAACTGTTAAGATTTGAATACCACGCATGCAATTTTCAGAGAGTTTATCAACGGAGTCCATCAACTGCACAGAGTCGTTCGATTCATGTGGCTACCGACTTGAAACGGATTGGTCAGATTATCGTTCAACCTTCGATGGCCACCGATGTGAGACCGACTTTGCATCTTCCTCTATAAAAAGGCCTGCCTATTAAGTTGTGTTCTATAATTTTGTCGAATGGCGGCAGTGCAGAAGCTCCATCTATTGATGATAAGTTCTGTGAATGGGGACAACGATGACTTGATCTCTATCACCGTGGAATTGAGTGCATGCAAGAATATTTTGACGTTGAAGCTATTCAGACTAGTTTGTTGTACAATTACTATAAATAATAATTTCTCTTTACCGTACTACCGTGCAGTGCTGACTGCTCATGGCTTAAATATTTCCTGGCTGTTGTCTCTCTCTATCTGTCTCTCTGCCTCTCTCTGTCTCTGTCTATCTCTGTTTGCCTCTCTCTGTCTGTCTGTCTCTGTCTGTCTGTCTGTCTCTGTCTGTCTGTCTGTCTGTCTGTCTCTGTCTCTCGGTCTTTCTCTTTGTCTCTCTCTCTGTTTCTGTGTCTCAGTCTCTCTGTCCTGTATCTCTCTGTCTTTTTGTCTCTCTCTGTCTGTCTCTGTCTATATATCTCTGCCTCTCTCTGTCTCTCACTCTGTCTCTCTGTCTGTCTCTATCTGTCTCTCTGTCTCTGCCTGTCTCTGTCTGTCTTTCTCTGTCTCTCTGTCTTTCTCTATCTCTCTATGTCTCTTTCTGTCTCTATGTCTCTCTGTCCATCTGTCTCTCTTTGTGTCTCTCTCAGTGTTTCTCTCTCACTCTCGTCTCTCAGTCTGTCTCTGTCTGTCTCTGTCTGTCTCTGTCTCTCTGTCTTTCTCTATCTCTCTCAGTCTCTTTCTGTCTCTATGTCTCTCTGTCTTTCTGTCTCTCTGTGTCTCTCTCAGTGTCTCTCTCTCTCAGTCTCTCTTTCTGTCTGTCTCGGTCCCGGTCTCCCTGTCTTTCTGTCTTTCTGTGTCTGTGTCTTTGTCTCTCTGTCTCTCTCTGTCTCTCTCTGTCTCTCTCTGTCTCTGTCTCTCTGTCTCTGTCTCTGTCTCTGTCTCTCTCTGTCTCTCTGTCTCTGTCTCTGTCTCTGTCTCTGTCTCTGTCTCTGTCTCTGTCACAGAGAGAGACAGACTCTGTCTCTGTCTCTGTCTCTGTCTGTCTGTCTGTCTGTCTGTCTGTCTGTCTGTCTGTCTGTCTGTCTCTCTCTCTCTCTCTCTCTCTCTCTCTCTCTCTCTCTCTCTCTCTCTCTCTCTCTCTCTCTCTCTCTCTCTCTCTCTCTCTCATGCACTTTAGCTGACCATTCTTTAAAATCGCAGCTGTTGTTGGCTCAGGCTTGTTAACTAGCAATATTGTTTAAATCATTAGCTATATCGATCATTTTTATCGTCCATATCTTCTCCACGCTGTCATAGACCTGTGTCTTAACTTGCAGCCATCTCTTCTCTCTTCATGTCATAGCTGGGACAATCTGCTCCATATTATTTTACCATTTACTGGCGCCTGTCCCTGGAACCTTTTTTGATATGTCCCCATATTTAGAACACCTACATGCTTGTTTCTGTTATATCACCGAGGCCCATCTCTTTCGGCTGATATTGAGCTAAATTCTCGCCCTTATTGTCTTGAAACTATGAATATCTGCAACCTCAGTATCCATTCCATCTGGAATTAATCTCATTTTCTTCAAAATTACCAGTTGGTTAACCCTATGAATATTCTTATTCTAATATTATAATCGAAACTTGGCTCCAGCCGTCTGATCTTCCTTCATTTCTAACATAATTCCACCACCGAACACCGTCTGGATGAACTTGGCGGAGAAGTTGCCTTCCTTCACAAATCACACATGATATTTACACTTCTCTTTACCTATTCCAATGCGAAAGTCTTTTGAATGCCTAATAACCACCCTGATCTAGAAATCTTGGTCCTATGTGGGGCCTTGTTGGCTCCATAAATCTGGGTCTTGTATGGATGTGTGTGTGTGTGTGTGTGTGTGTGTGTGTGTGTGTGTGTGTGTGTGTGTGTGTGTGTGTGTGTGTGTGTGTGTGTGTGTGTGTGTGTGTGTGTGTGTGTGTGTGTGTGTGTGTGTGTGTGTGTGTGTGTGTGTGTGTGTGTGTGTGTGTGTGTGTGTGTGTGTGTGTGTGTGTGTGTGTGTGTGTGTGTGTGTGTGTGTGTGTGTGTGTGTGTGTGTGTCGCACGTGAATTCTCAATTGAGTCGTTTTATTTGCTCCTACATGTATAATATGTTGCCATATCCATTCCAACGATTAGCAAATGGATGTCAGCTTAAATCGTCCTCCACAGTCTTAGACCGAAACGCAACACTATCAAAAAAATATAATTATTCAGCGCCGAATTAGTTGACTGTTGCCTTGTGTTGTAGATCTGTTGTGGGGTCTTTCAACGGGAAACATTCCGTCAACCTATAAATACAATCAAAATGTGGCACTGACACCCTACATCAACAGCGACAGATCAGTTTTACTGAGATTTTTACTAAATTTCACAGAACCACCTGCTACTCGATCCAATACTAGTCTCAGTTTGGAGATATATAGGACATCGTCACTCGCACTCCTAACATCAAAACTGGCCAGCTACTCTTACGTTCAAAATGCAACCGTTGAACTGTGTCTTCCAACTGGACGATTCCAGTTGGCGTTTCTTGCATACACCAACGCTTATTCCGTTTCATCGCAAATTCAATTGTCTGAATTTCAGTTAACGGAAACAGAGTGTGATCCACCAACTCAGATCAGTTTCTGTGAGTATCTGACTACATCGCTGTTCCTAGTATGAGTTCGAAACACGAATGCTACTCGATTCCATGTAAATCCGATTCTTTCTAATGTTACAGAATGCGCGTCCTTATGTTCTCTTAATGAATTTTTTCGTAAGCCAAAATTGGCAAATCTTGGGATCGTGAACAAACTGAGCGATTGTCGGCGCGCCGCCGATGCCAGGGTTATGATTCTGATTTCTTGTCTTTGCTGTTTTGACCGTTTTAGTGTGTGCTGACGACAACGTATGTATGTCTCGGGTGATGAGTCCGTCTCCGCAGTTGGTCTGGAAATATTCTACGGATAAACTCCTACGAATTGTAGGCGATGGTAAGAATCTGTCTGGTTCATTAGAAGCGAAGACATCTTTAGGTGACTTTTTAATTTTGTCTCCAATCCTAAACAACTTATTACATCGAGGAAGCTCATTCGCTGGTTCAAAGTTTTAGCTGTTCTCATAAATAGAAGCAGAAAAGTAAAATACTCAACCTTAAAGCTATTTATTACTCAACCTTAAAGCTGTTTAATGCCGCTTATATCACTTGAAGCGAGAAATACAATGAACTCTTAAAAAACATTTGTTTCGTATAGTGCATTTTTGCAAATCGTATTAGTTGTGTTTAAAATTTAGGTTTTGTTAGCCGTCAGAGATTGGTGCATGCCGGGGTTCCAGCATCAGGAAGTGCTTCAGAAACTTCAGTGTGCTATGGCCGCTCAGAACCCGACTGTTCTGAAGCTCACTTTTTACACTAAACATATTAGACAGTCATGTTTTAGCGTCTTAGGCTCTGTACAAACAGCCAGTGAATACAGGCATAATGGTATTGCGGACTGTTTTCTGTGCTGGGATTTTGCCTTTAGGATTATTGATTACACATTTTGATGTGAAGTCGTAATATGAAATATTCAAAATATTGAAAGTTTACTCAAGTTGTTATAATGGAGAGCAGTTTCGCGAAACGAGGCACTAGTTTCTGTGTGTTTAAATACTCACATCTGTCTTTTATGTTTTCTAGTCGCCTTGATTGTCGTTTATGATCTTTACGGCACGCTCGACGTAGCGGAGCTTGAACTAGCCATCGTTTTTTACTTGAATGCGGCTGGAAGTTTCAATGCAACTCTGCAACTAACACTTGCAACGAAGAAGCCTGATTGTACTGAATACTTTGATTACTGGGCATTTGTAAGTCTTTATGCATTACCTTACTTCAGACTAAAACTTAGTTATGTCTTCAGATGGCAGCAGATGGCAGCGTATTACAAATTTATCTTCTGACAGGAAAGCAAAAGCGTTTGTGATGTCAAAAGCACACATTATACAGACCTCTAAGCTTATCTATTCTATATATAGTCACACTGCGAAAACACATTTCTCCGTCATCAAAACATCCAGTAAGTGTCAATGATTGCAAACGCGCCTTGGTTCGATAATCACAACTGTTCTCTCCACACGGAGAAACAAACGTCGAGAGACTCCTACGAAACACAATGCGACCATACCGGCCAAAAATCTAACTCCCGCTTGAACAAACGGCCTATCCATCTTCACATGCGGCTTCCTATATTCTTGCTAGTGTACCAGCCCGAAACAAGAGCACCTGCTAAATCTACCCGCTAAACGCAACAACATACGTACAATAAAATGCATACTTGCATGCTGTCATCACATTTTTAATGTAGACAGGTTTTGAAGTCACTTGTGCTTGTAGATGGATAGAGTGAGTGCACTTGTGAGGTTCTGGTGAATAGATGCCCTTTCTAAGTATCCAATCGATGTGCAGAGTAACATTGACAGCTTGACACCCGAAGTTAAATTTGGCTCCAGATTGGAGATACTCTCAAGTGAAATTATCTTGTGTCGGTTGGAGTGCGATCGATTTTATGGTGACCCGTCAATTGCGCCCCCGACAATTGCGCCCCGACAATTGCGCCCCGACAATTGCGCCATAAAATTCCCGACAATTGCGCCCCGACATTTGCGCCACATAATATGAATATTGGCTCCACGTGATAGCATGTTGCCTGTAATCGCTATTTGTACGACGAATTAAAAACAGAAGGCGGTTAAAAACAGAATTTAAAGGCGGTAGCGGTAACAAGGGAAATCGAGACGATTGTAAGACGAATTAAAAACAGAATTTATATATATGTTACTGTATTAATGTTACTGTTTTAATTAAAAAATACATTTTAATTAGAGTCGCTAGAGTAGAGTAGAGATATTAGATATCAGATATTAGAGTAGCGATATTAAAGCTATTAAATCGAAACGAGTTAACGAAATTAGAATCGTTAAGTGAATGAGCCTAAAGATCGACGTAAAGGACATCATAACGACCGCGACTACACATTTCGGCCTATATATGTTACTGTATTTATGTTACTGTTTTAATTTAAAATTACATTTTAATTAGAGTCGCCTAAAGATATTAAAGCTATCTTCTGTTTCTGCTAATTGCAGTAAATCATCGACGTCTGTACTGAAATGGAAGCAGGATTAGCGATGACACTACAGCTGGATTAAGGGGCGCAAATGTCGGGGCGCAATTGTCGGGAATTTTATGGCGCAATTGTCGGGGCGCAATTGTCGGGGACGCAATTGTCGGGGCGCCGATTTTATTTAGGTGTATAGTTTGTGCTAGAGTTTTATTGTGGAGGTTAAATGCTAGCTGGAACAGTTGTTTAATATGAAGTAGGCCTATTACTGTGTTGTATTGTATTGTATCGATTCCCAAAACTTTCAAAGCGCCTCTACCCAGTGCCAACCAATCAGAGGCGCTCCCAGTGCAAAAGTCCCCGGGAATAAAGCCAAGTTTTAAGACAGCCATAATATGCGGCAGGCAAGACTACCAGATACAGTGTAACCCGTACAGAAGGGGAAGGTGATTCCATAATGAAGGGGCAGTACCAACAACGGCACGGGACTGGGTATGGCCGTTCTGTGATGGGTTTCATTTTAATACATTGAGAAAATCTAACGCTAGTTCGCGACACTGAGCGGATCTGACATTCGAGTACGGATTGGATATACTTTGAGGCAGAGTATGCTTATTCAATATTCATGCATGCCTACATATAGACGTGCATACACACATACACATATATACCAAAGTGTCCGGATCGGATGCTTATATAGAGAGATGGTTCTCATATACATGCATGAATACATACAAGCACACATTAGACAGCTCTATGCCTAAGTGGTGATGCTCGTATACACAACAGAGACAAATTATCCACATATTATTATTTCTATTACACATTTATTGATCGTCACCTTATAACGACCACGTACCCAGCCATGGTAAGTAATTACGAGTGAAGGACTTTCTCAGGGTCCCTACGAAGAAACCGTCTCAAGGGAGACTTTAACCCATACTCACCGTGTTACAGACTAGCATTCCATCCAATTGGCCACCGTGTCACACAATATACATACCATATACATCTCTACGTGCACGGTTCATCGTCCTCAGCATTATTGAAATCCCGTTTTTGATGATATCGGAGTTTAACGCGAAGACTTTTACTGCAATTGAAGTTGATGTATCTCCGCAGGTAACCAGAAAAACGAACGGACAATTGGCTGAAAAGAGTGCAGTAATCGACTTGGATGGATCGAATACTTGGTCTTCTAACGATATGCTTCAGATTTTTCTACCGTCCGACGTGGGATATTGTGTGGATCGCATAACGTATGCCATCGATGGGCGTGTTCCTCCGGAGGGTAGGAATAATCATTTGATTTATGTTCTGCACAATTAAACCTGTCAACAATGAATCCAGTTGCACATGGAACAAATTAGTCAGTATTATATTTGTTTTATGTATGTGTATTTACTGGAGGAATTGTGTTTCTGCTGCTAACGGAGGGGCAAGGACATAAGCCAATAAAGATCCCTTCTCTCGAGGAATTAGAGAAGATCTTCTCTCCACAAACTCTCTCCTCAATCGACTCCTCTATCACCTACAAGTCGGCAGGAGGTGACCCACCCCCAATCGCGTCTAGCTTACATTCACATAAGAATAATAAGCAGGCCTACAAATTATAAGTTTTATTCAGTTTCAGTTTGATAAGAACAAGAGGACATTTATATCCAATTTTAATATTGGGGTTCAAGACAGGGGTGCTGCCGGCCGGCTATCTAACCCCAAAACTGAAACTGGATAGAATTTTGCAATGCTCACTTATCGAAGTTGGGTTTACTTGAGGGTTTCCTTCCCGTCTTGGCCATATTTGTTGGGGCAGGTATGTGCAGTGCCAGATTTAGACTTGATGAGGCCCTAAGCTATTGAAAGCTTGGAGGCCCCTTGTTAAACAATTACACCAGAAGGTCTCACAAAACTTGAAAACATATATGCCTTTTAATTGTTTAATACGAAGGCACTTAAAGTGAAAAATTCAAATTATTTTCAAATGAATATTCAATTAGTCAAGCAAAATGGAATTTGCTTCACAGTGCATTTTAAAAAGGTTCTACATAATGTATATATATATAATATATATATACACATAAATATACATACATACATACATATATATATATATATAGGACACATGAAATAAAAAAGCCTCCCAAATATTCTGAATTTTTTAGACCTTTTTGGATTGTGAAGCCCTAAGCTGTAGCTTTTTAGCTTATAAGTGCCTAAATCGAGCACTGGGTACGTGTTGTTCACATAACTCATATTAATGTTCACGATCTTTATATACAAGATGATAGTTCGTAATGTCGCAATAATATGCAGTAATCTATTATATAGTGTCAGAATTATTAAGATCTTCTGTGTCGTTATTCACATTACTTATTATAATGTTCATGATCTTTATATACAAGATGATAGTTCGTAATGTTGCAATAATATGCAGTAATCTATTATTAGTAGGGTCAAACTATGAAAAAAATGTGGTGAACCCCAAAAAAATTGCAATTTGCATTTGGTCTGGAAATGAACATACTAAAAGTTTACCAAAATCGGACCACGGGAAAAGGTCAAATATTGGCGCCAAAAAAGATGGCCGCCAATGAGGAATGAATGACTCAAATGTACGCAACGTGCTTAAATTGACAGAAGCAAATCATGTAAAAATTTGTTAACAGGTGTTTCTAGACTAATTTGACCCTGCTGAAAACGAAAATAGCGGTTAGCAAGCTGGATTTTTAGCGGTTGCATGGAAAAACAAGATGGCGGACAAAATGGTGGTAAATATCTACGAATGGCTGTAAGTAAGGTCATGTATATGATGGAAGCATGATTTTAGAGTCTAAATTAACATTTTCGGGGTCAAGGAATGCAATGGAACTAAAGACACATATGTAGCACTTCCAAAAAACAAAATGGCGGACAAAATGGCGGCCAAATATCTTCGAATGGCTGTAAGTAAAGTCATGTATGTGATGGAAACATGATTTTGGAGTCTAAATTAACATTTTCGGGGTCAAGGAATGCAATGGAACTAAAGACACATATGTAGCACTTCCAAAAAACAAAATGGCGGACAAAATGGCCGCAAAATATCTTCGAATGGCTTTAAGTAAAGTCATGTATGTGATGGAAACATGATTTTGGAGTCTAAATTAATATTTTCGGGGTCAAGGAATGCAATGGAACTAAAGACACATATGTAGCACTGCCAAAAAAACAAAATGGCGGACAAAATGGCGGCCAAGTAACTTCGAATGGCTGTAAGTAAAGTCATGTCTGTGATGGAAACATGATTTTAGAGTCTAAATTAACATTTTCGGGGTCAAGGAATGCGATGGAACTAAAGACACATATGTAGCACTGCCAAAGAACAAAATGGCAGATTTACTATCCAGAGGCGCTCTTAGCACAGAAGCCCCGGGGGAAAAGAAATGTCTTTAGGGAACGCGAGACCGATCAGGGCCTGGTTGAGCAACATAAAAACAACCCAAAACGTCTTTGGTCCTCAATCTCCAGCCCATTGGGACAGGTTACGCGCTCAGTGGGTCCTCCCTTTTCTGCTGAGGATTTTCTCCAGATGATGACTTGGAAGATTGCTGATCTTCGAGCGAATCCTTGAAACGGAACTTTGTCAAATAATTGGATCATCAAACAAAAATCATGCGAACTGGACCCTCTTCCCCCATTTTTGGTGAACATTTTAGACGATTTAACTCCATTTCTAGTTTATATATTTAACAGGTCGCTTTCTGAGGGCTACCTACCTGCTTCCTAAAAACGGGCTATTGTTTTCTCGACCTTGAAAAAGCAAAACCTTGACCTAAATGCCTGTCAAAATTACCGGCCCATCTCCCATCTTTCTTCCCCCTCGAAGACCCTTGAAAGACTAGTTTCACTCCAGCTACTTCCCTACTTTGAGCAAGCTGGGCTTTTGCCGGCCGCCCAATCTAGCTTCAGGGGCCACCATTCCACCGAAACTGCTCTCTTATCCCTTCTGTCAGATCTCTTTATATAGCTATTGATCACTCTCATCTCTCTCTGCTGGCGCTTTTTGATGTCTCATCTGCGTTTCACATGGTTGACCATGAGATCCTGCTTCAGCGACTGGAACTGTCCTATGGGCTCTCTGGCGTTCCTCTTCTTAAGTTTAAATCTTACCTCTCTGACCGCTCACAGCTGATTGTCCTTGGTGAAACCAGGACTCAGTGGACAGAGGTGGAAGTTGGTGTTTCCCATGGCTTGGTGCTCGGTCCCATTCTATACATCCTCTTCACTGCTGAATATCCCGTCTCTATTTACTAAACATGGGGCAAATGGCTATCTTTATGCAGATGATGCTCAGGCTTTTGTACATGGTCCGTCAACTGATCAACTCTCCCTTGTTCACTCCATTGACCATCTTGTCTCGAATGCTTTCTTAAGTATCTTGTACTCTGGTTGAAAGAGAGATCTTCCGAATACCTGTAGGTTATTGTAGTCTAACCATCCGGGTCTCAAAAGTAAATTCAGCAGTAAAGTCGTTTTACCACATCCAAAATTTCCCACGATCAAACCTCTTATACTTCTCGGTAATAGCGGGCTGTTAAACCTTTTCGTTGCTTCCTCGTTCCATGATAAATTCTTAACTTCCATCGTTTTAAATATAAATGTTTTCGTATTAAAATAACAATGTATTGCGTAAAGTGCAAAAGAAAAACCGAAACGAGAGATATTCGGAACGTCGTCAGTAAAAATAATAGGTCCATGCTTCGAGGCGTATGCGTCGTATGCGGAACGACTAAAACTCAATTCGTGAAAGGAACTCCTTCGAATGGTGGGGATCTAGTCGGTTCTCTAAATTTGATCACTAGTAACATCAAGTTGCCCTGGGCTAAATTTCCGGGTGAGATGCATCTTCCTGGTCACTCGTTTACGGGACCTGGAACTAGGTTAGATTTGAGACAGAGTAGATAACGCGGCGTATCATCACGATTTGGCTTACGACAGGTATTCAGATACCATCAATAGGAATGCAGCCGACAGAGTAATGGTAAACGAATTAAATAACATTCCTAATCCTGCTATCCGAGAGCGTATCGAGAGAGCGGTAGTTAAACCTATATTGTCTGCTAAATCGAGTCTCGGATTAGGTTTACCATCTTCAAAAAACGCGAATTTTTGGATAAAGAAGAAAAAAAGTTAAAATGGACCGACGAACTCGCGGAAGAATTACACAAACCCGTAGTACATCGTTTTCGAGAAAGGAAAGTTTACGTCGGAGGCATCGACGACATTTGGGCAGCCGATCTGGTCGACATGCACGCGTTCTCCGAACATAATTATGACGTGAAATATCTGTTATGCGTTATCGATCTATTTTCTAGATACGGCTGGATCGTGCCATAAAAAGATAAGAGCGGTGTATCCGTGTCCGATGCTTTCATGAAAATATTTACGAACAGCGGACGAAAACCCGAAAAACTCTCGGTCGGTAAAGGAACCGAATTCTACAATAAACACGTAAAGTCTTTAGGAGTCGAACTGTATTCGACCGAAAACGAAGAAAAGTCGTGCGTTGTCGAGCGATGGAACAGGACGATGAAAGTGAAGATGTACAAATATTTTTCGGCTAACTCGACGAGCAGATATATAGACGTTTTAGACGAAATGGTTAGCATGTACAACAACGGTAGACATTCATCTATAAAAATGACGCCAGCTAAAGCGAGTACGAAAACAAACGAACGCGTCGTGTGGCTGAATTTATACGGCGGCTTAAACCCCGAAACCGTTAAACCAAAGTTTAAGGTCGGTGATAGAGTAAGAATTACTAAGAAGAAGAAAACGTTTGAAAAGGGCTATACGCCTCGATGGACCGAAGAAGTATTTACTGTATCTCGGGTTCAATACACGGATCCTCCAACCTATAAGATTACCGATTATAACGGAGAAGAAATTCAGGGCTCATTCTACGAGCAAGAACTGCAAAAGACTACTCAAGAAATATTTAGGATCGAAAAGACCATCAGAAGACGCGGAAAGAAATCACTCGTAAAGTGGTTAGGCTATCCTGAGACGTTCAACTCGTGGGTGGATAATGAGGCATTGATAACCTAAAGCTTACACATAGACCAACAATATACGATACTACAGGGATTGTCTCAACCATTACGCGATGAGTCATCGATACTACGGGTATTACCAATAGTTTCACGATGACTCATGCGAGCGCGTGATCTTATCGATACCACGGGAATTTTCGGTAGTTTCGAGATGAGTCATCGTCGCGTGTGGGACATGGTGTGAATTAAGTAGTCATGTGACATGGCAAGAACGTGGTTATTCACGCGTGCACGTGGTTATGGCAAGAAATGGTTATTCACGTGGTTATTGTCCCAGACGCCGCGCAAAACTACTACTAACGTTCAACCTCTCAAAACAATTATTCGTTTCCAAAACGAATCACGAGTTTGCGACGGATTATTTCATAGATGCCACCATCTCTTCACCGTCTACCGCATAACTCATTTGAGTTCAACGGAGTTTTGTATACGTCAGCAGTTTTGCACACGGCGCTCCAGGTAAGCAGTTGATATTTGATTCAACCAATGAGGCGTGTCTACGTTTCTCTCTTCTTCGCCTCAAAGCCGTAATGTAACCCAAGATACCTAAGCTAAATATTATAACCCTTATAGTGCTGGCTATCAGGTGCTGTTTCTAATTAATTAACATAATAAGCTAATTATGTATATCAAGCGGGTATTTAAATTACACCTTGACAAATACAATTCACTTTAACAATATTTACATAGATGAAAGGACTTGTGTAGCATGGGAAATCGTGACATGTACAACTATAAAATTCGGCTAATGCTAGAATTAATGCTTGTTCCGAGATCTAATCTGCTTCCATTTGTAGATCCGAGTAATGTTTATGTTCCTCAGATCATTGCTTTAAATATAGATATAACTGTGTATATATATGTTTATATATATATGTATACATATATATGTATGCATTATATATATATATGTATACATATATATATAATCAAAACTTATGAAACTGATTATAATATTGCATCTGTTTTTCTTCTTCTACCGATATTGTGCCATTGTGCTACTTTTCGCCACTATGTTTATTGTTGTAAAATAGGGGCATTTGTCTCGTGCTAATAAAAGGTTAGCCTACTTACTTATTTACTCACCTACCTACTAACTTAAATGAAGTAATAATCTTCACTGATATACTATGCATTATGTGACGTCATAACATGGTCGAATGCTCTTGTAGTAAAATAAATTTAAATTTTACGTCATATCCTACCATGGAAACCGGTGTTAACCTAATAATTACATAATGGCCAACATGATGCTAATATTTGTGTGGTCACACTACAATATTTAAATTCCCAAATTATTGCTAGAGACACTTTTTTTTACCATAGGCGTAATTTCCATGCGTGCAGAGATAGGCTATAACGGTCCGCATCTGTTTGAGCTGAGGGCTACCGTACCATGAACATTTGGACTAGAAGTTACTGTAACGCAACTTACCGTGTGCGCATTGATTTCAGTATGAGCTCGGCGTTCTCCAATGACATTTCATTCTAATAGCGAGACAGTAATTAACATGGGAGAATCAAATTGGTTAAGTAGTTGGTTAAATAATTGGTATCCGCTACTCTCTGGACTCCTATCCATTACGCGGTGTCTGCTAATGACAGAGATAAGTTTGAAGAGTCAGGCTTTTTAATCCAATGAGAATTGGGGAAGCGATAAACAGGATGCATAAAAGAGACGAAAGTACGGTCAAAGCAGCTGCATGCAGCTTCACTTACAGATTACTTATCTAAATGCGGACAGCTTGAAGCAAATCCGTAAAGCGATTAGCGCTTGATGATCATGGTCTAACACACCGCTTCAAACTTTGAGTATTCTGAAAGCCTTGTGCAAGGAATGGAACCTACGCGGATCCATGCATCTTGGCTGCCAGGATAGACCGACGCATTTGGCAATCTTTCCGTCGTTTTCAAATGCGAGAGTGTTCTTAAATTAAAGATTATTGATGGTCCCATACTCTGCAGATGAGAGCAGAATCACATACACGGGCACGTATGCATAAGCATTTAGCATATTTCGCAATATCCCACGGCATGATTACTTTTAGGAAGTAACGGCCGCAAGTCCTACGGTAGGTTAAGCGTACTGAAAGCCTCTGCTAGCATTTCCGCATGGGGGCTGCCCGTCTCTTCTTGTATTCTACAGACCAGCCATCTACTAGTAGAATGAGGACCTCCAAAAATATTCTCGTCAATATCTAGACGAGTTCTAACAAGTAACTTCAGAGGGTTTTTCTGGCTTATCTTTTTTCTGTTTTTCAGTTCTTCAAAGCTGTCTCCACCCCAAAACACGATTATGGATATCGATCCGCTAAAGAAAATATGTAAAAATCTGGAAAATGATTTAGGTGTTAATGGTGTTGAAGTGAGGATAATAAGGCCCACCTTACTGTGGGCAATTAGGAAGAAGATGAAGCATTGTGACGAATAATGATTTCAGGAACAGCTTGATTTAATGACACTACATATTTTCATCATCTTTCCTTTATTCCGGACAACTATGATTCATAATTACTGTATACTAGCTGTAACCCGTGAAAAATCACGGTATATAAAAAACAATTATTATTGCAGTGATAACAATAACGTCATATTATAAGCCTATATCCGTCGTCAAGACAACCGTCGCCAAGGCGGCAGTATAGTGACGTCACAATAGTGTTTGTTACGGGACAGACAGACAGACAGACAGACAGACGTACAACGGTTATTATGTTGTTTAATTTAATTCTTAAGTTACAGATTGTCAATAAATGAGCTCATGTGTTCTCTGAAATTTTAAATCGAACATTTAAATGACAAGATAAGAAAGTTTTTAAAGCTGGGCCTTTATACCTCTCGTGTTGGGTAATAAGGCCCAAATCATGACCTTCAAAAATCAATAATTTGCTATTATGTGACATTTAATTTGAGCGAAATAATTAATCCACTATGTAACTAAGTCCACACACTCTTCGTTTGGCTATTTTGTATAGTTACAGTTGCATACCAATAGCCGTTATTTTCAGTCTTGTTGTCAAGGCCTTAAACCTCAAGACCAAGACCAAGACCAAGACTTTGAACCTCGAGACCAAGACCAAGACTTTGAACCTCAAGACCAAGACCGAGACCAAGACCCAAAAAATCATATTCAGTCCAAGACTTTTTTCCTTCAAAAAATTGTCAAGTCGGACTACTCGCTAGCTATTTTAATGAAAACGTGAGTGTTTTATTCATGCAAATTAACTTTAAATGCAGATTGCAGGGAATTCCGAGTTCGTATTTGCAAAAGTCCTTCATGCAAAATGTTATTCCAGATGCCTTTTGCATTTTATAAAAACCAATTCGCTCAGAATTTTCTGACCAAGACGTGTCTGAAGTCGCTGGCACACACACAGTAGCTTTTCATGCAAATATTGCATGTAAATGTAAATGTAAATCGTGAACCTTTTTGAAATCCTCCCATGGTTTATCAGACCGTCTGGCTTCAGAAAAAGTCTCGGCAGGGCTTCCAGACTCAGCATACTTAGCTGCTGCTGCCGATTGGTTTTCCTGACCAACAAGACTTGCATCCGTCCGTAGGTATTTGTTCTTAGGCTATGATGCAAACAGGTTTGATAAATTTTTAAATTCTTGAGTTTTGTTAAATGGCTGTTCATACTGACATCTGGTCTTGGTCTTGGTCTTGCGAGACCAAGACCAAGACTTTGAACCCTCAAGACCAAGACCAAGACCAAGACCTTGAACCTCAAGACCAAGACCAAGACTTTTAAATACGAACTCGAGTGCACTCGAGACCAAGACCTTGGTCTCGAGGACAACAAGTCTGGTTATTTTTTTAAATTCGTTAGTTGGGCCTTATTTGCCCGAGTTACCTTAGTTTACATTTCACAACAGTGTTGTCCAACCTTTTTGACACCGTGGGCCACCGAAAAAATTATTTTTGAAGCCGAGGGCCGCACCAGTAAACTCAACAACAAGGATTAAAATTTGCTCAAAATTATTAACTGTGGAGAACCGTACGTTTTAAAACTCTAAACAATGTTGAATGTGTCTTGGTGTTCACATTGTCAAATGATAAGCCACGAATAACTATGCAAGTAGGCTTGTGACTGTCTTCTACTTCACTTTTTTTACACAAATTGCAAAAATTTAGGCGGGCTGCATGCGGCCGGACAGCACGGCTTTACAGTGTTAAAATATGTCAAAGTACGTTCTGGAGGTGAGTACACGCTCTCTAGAGTGAATATACTACAAAAATATTTTGTGAGGTGAGCATACGGCTGTTAACCCGCGTATACCCTCGTCTACAGCCTTGAATGTAGCCAATACAAGGCAAATTTAATCAATCAATCAATCAATCAATGAATCAATCAATCTCTTTATTGCTTTCGATGACAGTTAACAATAACGATAACATCAACAGAGAAGCTACTAATTTGACATCATTATATAATCAACATCAGGATCATACACAAGAGTCCAAATGAGATAAACTAAATAATGCATATAGTAGCTAGATGAACCATCATTACATGCAAAATTACATCAAAACTTCATCAAAATTACATCAAGAGTACATCAAAATTAAATGTAATATAAGCTAATTTGTTTTATTGAATAGTAGTTTCATTTTGTTGGGTTATTTTATATATATTATTCTGTCATCTACGGCAAAGGGCGTCCCTAAGGGATATAAATCCCGCTAAACAGGGGTACCCAATTAGTGGTAATTACAAATTATAGGATGGCTTAAGATTATCTTCTCTCCAAGGTTAGGAGGAGGTTAGAAATAAAGAACTGAGGGCAAATTAGGAGAGAATTTACAATTATAGTAAACGACTTAACTATACTTAAATAAAGAATAAGTTCCGGGGCCAGGTCCCAGTAGTGACATTCAGTAGGTACAATAAGCGGGTGCCTGATTAGTTATGACATTATTTCTGGGACAAAAGAAATAGCTTTAATGATTTTTTAAACTCGTATTTATTTGTTGCGGACTTGATCTCGAGCGGCAAAGTGTTCCAGATTGTCGGACCTGTTGATTTTATGCAGTTTAATCTTATGTTAGTTCGTGCTTTGATTGGTCTATATAGCGTTGCAGTTCTAGTGTAATGTTGATGCATCGTGGAGGCTAGAGTAAAGTAGCCCGCGAATGTAGCGGGGAGTAATTTATGTTCATACATGTAGAATAGTAATCCAATTTGAAATATTTTTATCCGTTTTAGATCCAGAAGACCTAGTTCATCAAAAATAGGTTCAGAATGGCTATTCCTCCCAGCACCCACAATCATCCTTACTGCCTTTTTTGTAGGATTATTACTTTTAATAGCCGGGAGTTGTAGTTAGAGGCCCATATTAAGTTACAATAGTTTAAATATGGGAAGATCAGGGAATAGTAAAGACTTAGTCTGATTTTTGTGGGGAGTAAATGGGCAACTCTAGAGATAATTCCAATGTTTTTTGCGATTTTTAATGAGATGTAGTTAATGTGAATTTTCCAGGTGAGATGCTGGTCAATGAAGACTCCGAGGAATTTAGTAGATTCAACTTTATTAATGGGAACACCGTCTAAAGTTATTGACCAGTTTATAGGTTTAATTTTTCTATGCGACTTAAAATTAATGAAATTAGTTTTGTCAATATTGAGTGTTAGTTTATTAGCGATGAACCATTTATTAATTTTAGAAAGTTCAATATTTACAGTTTCCATAAGGGATATCCAAGATCTATTTGAGTAAAAGATATTAGTGTCATCTGCGAATAATATGAGATAGAGTGAAGAAGATACTGTTGCAATGTCATTAATATATAGTAGAAAAAGTAGCGGTCCTAGGTTCGACCCTTGCGGAACTCCCGACTTAATATAGCCTGGGGCAGAGAGAGAGCCATTACAGCTTACCCTTTGAGTGCGATTTTCCAAATAACTTATGAACCAGTTGATTTTGGTTCCTCTAATTCCATAGTTACTGAGTTTATTTAGTAAAATGGCATGGTCGACAGTGTCGAAGGCTTTGGCTAGGTCGATAAAGATTCCAACTGAGTAGTCATTATTATCAATTGCTTTTGTGATTTTATCTTCCATGTCTAAGAGGGCCATGAAGGTGGAATGTCCGGCTTGGAAACCATGTTGAGAATTGTGAGTTATGTTATTCTTTGTGATAAAGGAACTGAGTCTATTGTACATAATTTTCTCTAAGAATTTTGCGAGAAAAGGAAGGACTGAGATAGGTCTAGAGTTTTCAAGGTTCTGTTTATTTCCCTTTTTAAAGACCGGGATAACTTTAGCAGCTTTCAATAAGTCTGGGACAATTCCGTTGTTTAGTGAGCTGTTAATAATTTCAGATAATGGTTGGGTAATTAGGTGTAGAGAGGGTAAGGCTAGGTAAGGATCAATATCGTCTAGTCCCTTAGTATGGGTCTTTTTTAACGATAGGCCTATATTCAAGATCTCCTCGGTTGAGGTTAGGTACAATCCCAAGGAGGCAACGTTAGGAGAGGGCAGGTAATCTACAAAGGAGTGGGTAGAAATAGGTAAGTTTTTAGCCAGTTCATTTGGAAGATTAATGAAGTAATCATTAAACCCGTTTGCTATAACTTCCACTTTGGTTCCATTAATTATTAGTGAATCAATCTTTTTTCGACTTTCTTCCAATTGTAAGGCGGATAAACGTCTCCTCGAATTGTCATCGCCTCTATCTGGCGATGGTAGTCTACGAATAACTCGTTCATTACGTCACATCGGTGGACTACGAGTTACTTGGTTGAGGCCTACTGGGCGCTACACCATTTGCCACGGATTGTGAGCCATGTTTTGTTTTTGCCTTGTTAAAGTTGGGAAGATAGGCAGTTTAGTTTAATTTGTTACTTTACTCTGGCTTTCAAATTGTGAAAAGTGAGGCCTCTACTATATGTCTACTACTATATGTCTACTAATAGGTATCCTAAGCGTAGGCCTTCAATTTAATAAATTCGGAAACTATGCAAATTACGTTGGCTCCTGCTGCTAAACAAATCCTAGGAATGCTGTTGTTTCCGTATGCACCTGCGCTGTATTAATATATTAAGGTCCTTGATGTCAATGCAAGCGCTACCAGCTTGGTTATTTTCCCTCTGGTAATGTGACCTAGATTTGGAGACTGTATTATTGTTCAAATTGAACGATGCCTACTCCAAATGACTTGTGTAACAAGGCAACTAGACCATATTAATAAACGGATGTTAAATAGATATCGTAAAAGAAGGATTGGATTTTAAAAAGGCCTCTAATACTGATGGACTGAGGTCTGATTCTTTAGGCGTTGGGCACGATATGCTGTGAATGAAGAGGTTTTTTCAAGATACTTTTACAGATGATAAATATTCTCATGTGCTTAGATTTCTGACTGAATGCATTACTGATAATTTGGTGGAGTTGCTGCAAAGAATATTGCAAGTAGCCTACGACAAATACTGAACTTAAGAGATTCTGGTGATTGAATAAGTTCCTGATATATAGAAAAGCTGATATATCCTGACATATTGGATATCTCATGCTGAATCGCTATACTACCAGTGCTAGTGTACTGTAAACAAAACTCCAAATATCAATTCATTTTGAATTATTCTGTGTGTTTAAGTACAGAATTTGCTGGTTTAATTTTACTTGTTTAGTTGATGGTTGGTGCTCATTCAGCAAATAATGTTTGTTCTCTTAATTTGTCGCTGAACTCAATCAGTATCGAAACTTTTATACCAAGTTGGCTCAGTAGATAGGAATGTTGCTAGCGGGGACAAAACACCTATACAGGGTTCAAATCCCCTACCTAGTAGGTTCAAACTCGCCTACTAACCTTTGCTATAGGTTAGAGAATCTCATTCGTGCACGAACCTATAGACATGGGGTATAATGCCCCACAAGCCCCTCATAGGGCGACGCCGCATTCGTTGAAACTAACTACGCAATAAACGGGCAAAAAACCTAGCCACATGTGGTTGTTTCGCCTTCGAGCAATACGTAAACTAATCCGCGTGATATCATATGATGAAGACATTCATACAGCCTCAGCATATGACAACGATAGAACAATGAATCTCTTTTACGGACGAAGAGGTCGGCGTCATAGACCCGAGTGTCGAGGTCGTCCATCCATCGTCGTCTTATATCATTATCATCATCACAAACTTTTTCTTGTGTATATAAAATGAATGAAAATATTTTCTTAAAACAGCTTAAAGGAATACCACCCCAATATAAAATGGAATACTCGAAGAAAACTGTTATTGAACTAAGAAAAATCGCCAAGCAGAGCGGCTTGGCTGGATATACGAGACTGCGGAAAGCGGAGTTGATCGCTAAAATCAAAGCTAACGAGACCCAAACGCTAATTCCCTCACATGTTGCACCTTTGCAGGTTGAAACCCCAACACAAACACCCACACCAGCACGAAACATTTACGACAAAACTATGTCGGCGATTAAAACGTGTGCTAAGGCGATTGAAAGGAACATACCTAAACAACCGATGAAAATCGTAAAGGAGAACTTTGGGGTAATGCAAACAAAAATTACTTCATATTTTAGGAAACTAATTAATAAACCAAAGTTTGAAATTCATCAAACAGCTTCAGCCATCAAGGGCTTCACGAAACAATACACGGTTGAGGGAGCTAAGGGTATTGATGCCACATCTTTTCTTAACACCGTTCGAGCACAGGCGGTCGACTTGTTGTTGAAAAATCGTCAGACAAAGACCAACTTTGTCCTTACCTGCACAATGGAGCGCGTTGATATGAAGACTGGAGAAGTAGATTCCAAAGATTTTCCATTCGTTTCAAGGACTGAGGTGATTCTAGACTCCACCGATGTAAACGAAATTTATAACAACGCGAAAGATAAAATTATTGAGTCGATGGCTGCCTTCCAGATGCGTGGTAGTAACTGGAGACTCAGAGCGGTTCAAAAATTAGAAATCAACACGGTTGTTTATAAACCGCTGAAAGGTAGTTCTTACATTCCACTACCGAAGGAGTTGGTGAGAAAAGAGGCTATAATCAATATGAAGAACGAAGATGAAGAATGTTTCAAGTGGTGTGTAACGAGAGCCTTAAACCCAGTTGATAACCATCCAGAAAGAATTACGAAAGAATTGATCAAGCAGTGTGAGGAACTTAATTGGTCTGGTATCGAATTCCCAGTAGCAGCGGATGCTAACGTGATAAGTAAGTTTGAGAGAAACAATAATGTTAGTATTAATGTTTTTGGTTATGAGAAAGATGTTAACCTGTTCCCACTATATTTATCAAAGCATGAGAACTATCGGTGTGTAGATCTATTACTCATTTCTGATGGAGAAAAGAAGCATTATTGTTGGATAAAGAACTTTAACAGACTGATGGCGGTTCATAGAGAAAACTCATACACTTCGATGCACTATTGTAAAAGATGCTTAATAGGATTTAGTAGAAAAGATTCGCTACACAAACACACCGAGTACTGTTCCCAACACGAGGCGCAAAAGATAGAACTTCCAGAACCGGGAACTATGTTGAGTTTCAAAAATTATTATAGAAAGATGAGGGTCCCCTTTGTAGTTTACGCCGATTTCGAAAGTTTTATTAAACCTATAGACACTTGTCAACCAGATCCTAACACGTCCTACACCCACAAATACCAAAAACACGTTCCAAGTTCTTTCTGTTATTACATAAAATGTTTCGATGATGACTTATATTCGAAAGCCCCCGTAATGTTCACAGCGAAGAACGAAGGCGATGATGTAGCGCAGATATTTGTAGACACTCTTATAGACGATATAAAAGATATTTACAAGCGATTTAAATTTCCAAAAGATATGATATTCGGGAAGGAAGACAAGGAGCTATACGACTCGGCTACTGTTTGCCACATTTGCGAAGGCGAACTAGGCGATGATCGAGTTCGAGACCACTGTCATTTAACTGGAAAATATAGAGGGGCCGCTCATAACATTTGTAATATACGTTATAGAGTCCCTAAGTTTATACCAGTACTGCTACATAATTTATCCGGATACGACAGTCATTTATTCGTAAAGAAACTACGAGGCGATGATAACGAAAAGATTAACTGCATTCCTTGCAACGAAGAAAAGTACATCTCATTTAGCAGAGAAGTTGTAGTTGATAAGTTTGTGGGTAAAGAAGATAAGGAAGTAGAGGTTAAACGTGAATTACGTTTCATCGATAGTTTTCGATTTATGGCTTCGAGTCTCGACGCTTTATCGAGGAACCTAAGCAAAGACCAGTGTAAAAATATAAGCAAGCACTACTCTGGTAATCAGCTCGATCTCTTGCTTCGAAAAGGAGCGTATCCTTACGATCACGTTGATTCCATCGATCGCCTGAACGAAACAGAACTACCACCGAAGTCGGCATTCTATTCGAGACTTAACGACTCAGACATTAGCGATGAAGACTACAACCATGCACGGGTGGTATGGAATGAATTCGGATTTAAAACGTTTAGAGAATACCACGGTTTATATAACCTGTCCGATGTTCTCCTGCTCGTCGACGTGTTTGAGAATTTTAGAGACGTGTGCTGCGAGAACTATGGTCTAGACCCCGCTTGGTATTATACTTCTCCAGGTCTTGCTTGGGACGCCGCATTAAAGTTGACTGGAGTAGAGTTGGAGTTGTTGAGCGATTACGATATGATACTAATGGTTAAACACGGGATAAGAGGCGGTGTTAGTACCATTTCACATCGTTACGGGCAGGCGAACAATAAGTACATGCCCTCGTTTGATGACAGCAAGCCTTCATCATTTATAACCTATTTAGACGCTAACAATTTGTACGGAGGGGCTATGTGTAAGAATCTACCAACTCACGGGTTCAAGTGGATGGGTAATGATGAGCTAAACGACTGGAGATCAACGCCGAGTATATTAGAAGTGGACCTGGAATACCGAAGAGATTTGCACGATCTTCACAACGACTACCCTCTCGCTCCTGAGAATATTACACCCGAATCTTCGACTGTGCCTAAACTCATTCCAAACCTGAACGATAAAGTAAAGTACATAGTCCATTACGAAAATCTAAAGCTGTACGAAAGCCTAGGCTTGAAGATAACCAAAATTCATCGTGGAATTAAGTTTGAAGAAAGTGCCTGGCTGAAAAAATATATCGATCTAAATACCAGCCTGAGGACCAGAGCCACCAACGATTTCGAGAAAGACTTTTTCAAACTAATGAATAATAGTGTGTTTGGGAAGACGTGTGAAAATATAGAATCTCGAGTAGACATAAAACTAGTTTCCAGCGAGAAGCAAGCTATAAAACTAGCGGCGAAAACGAGCTACGACACTCGAACTATTTTTGATGAAAACCTAATCGCCATTCATATGAAACGCACGAAACTATATTACAACAAACCTATATATCTCGGTATGTGTATTTTAGACTTGAGCAAGACAATAATGTTTGATTTCCACTATAATTACATCAAAACTAAATACGGAGATAGGGCTAAGCTTTTATTCACCGATACGGATTCTCTAGCTTATGAAATTAAGACCGAAGACTTCTACGCCGATATAGCGCCTGACATTAGAAGCAGGTTCGACACTAGCGACTATCCTAAGGACCATCCATCCGGTATAGAAACTGGTATTAATAAAAAGGTTATAGGTATGTTCAAAGACGAGGCAGCGGGAAAACAGATCGAAGAATTCGTTGGTTTGAGGTCGAAGTTGTATTCGTACAAGATGGCTGGAGTAGACCACAAGAAATGTAAAGGCGTTAAGAAGAACGTCGTCAAGAAATCTATCACTCACGAAGATTATAGAGACTGCTTGTTCACCAAACGAGAACAATCGAGAAAGATGAATGTCATTCGATCCCACCTTCACGAAATCTACACCGAAGAAGTCAACAAGGTGGCTCTTTCAGCCGACGATGATAAACGAGTGATTCAGCAAGACGGTGTCCATACTTTAGCATATGGTCATTATTCTCTAATATAAAATGAGCGTTAAACAAATCGATGTCGAAGGCGTAGTTCTTCCAAATCATCCGTTAACGAATTTTGAATTATTAGATGCTGCGAAGAAGCTGAATATTTCGAATTTTAGAGGCGTGTTCTTACGAGACGAGCTACCGAAAAAACCTAGACGGATCGAGTGTGGGATATTAAACCTAGACGATTCTAATGGGGAAGGCTCTCATTGGGTCGGCTTTTTAAAGAACGGTAACGAGAAAATATATTTCGATAGTTTCGGTCTTCCTCCTCCTACGGAATTAATAAAATATCTGCAAAGACCGCTGCTTTACAACAGCGAGCGAATACAAAAAGACGGTCAAGTGTTTTGCGGTCATTTATGTCTGTATGTACTGAAGAAAACGTGCAACGATGGTTGTAAATTTCAAGAAGTTATAAACGAATTATGTTAAATAATTATATCGTGTATACAAAACATGCCTGTTGATAAATTTGGACGAACTGCTGCTGCGTCAGTTGAAAGAATAGTGACTGGAGGTGTTACGCTGACTCAGGTAAATAATACTTTTGTTAGGTTAGATGGAACGAACGCCTTTACGGGAAATCTAAATATGAACGGTCACGCGATAAAAGGTTTGCCTACAACGAACACTTCGGAAGCAGGAATGGATGAGGCTCTAAGTCGAGGACAAGCCATAGATTTGTTAACGAATCGCGACGGCGATGAACGAACTGCTTCGAAAGTGTCTAAAACAGGTGATACCATGACTGGCGACCTATTCTTAAGCATCGGTAGGGACCTTAAGCGGGCGATGGGATGTAAGGATTTGGTTGGAAATAAAGTTTTTAATATATTGTTAGGAAATACAACGAATAAAATAGAAGGTCGATTAAACCAACCAATTACATTACAATCAACGGATGGATTTCGTTTTGGAATAAATAATGAAACCGCCTTAGAGATGGTTAAGTCGACGGGTCAGTCTAAAATAAATGTGTATAAACCCATCTCTATGCATGGTGCTCACATTACAGGCCTTCGCGATCCCAGCGGCGATGGCGATGCAGCGACTAAAAAATATGTCGATACGACTGCAGTCGGACCCGCCTTTAGCGTTTACACTACATCTCACCAAGCCATAGTCGCTAAAACTCACACAATAGTTTCTTTCGATAGAGTAAGATTCAATACCGATAGTAGTGATAACAGTACAGGACCGACTCGTTTCACTCCTGGTAAAGCCGGATACTATTTCGTTACGACGTACATAGAATTTTGTAGCGCGAGTAATACCGCTTTTGGTAACGTCTTCCTGTATAAAAACGGGGTGTCGCACATGCAAATTGCGGGTGGAGGGGGTACGGGAATTGCGCATAACAATTCAACTGGAAGTACCATAGTTTTTCTAACCGGTACCGATTACCTCGAGATATTCGTTTATTCGTCCATCGCAACAAACATAATAGCTAGAGACTTTTCAGCGGCATTCTTGCGACCTTAGTGATCGCTTATCAGCATAGCTGTAGCGGAGGATGAGGTTGTGTACGATGATTAAGATTTTCAATGAGAAGCGTCATTGAAAATTTAAAACAACTCGAACACCTCGAGCTTAAAAACGTCGAAGTCAAAAACCTCGAGCTCAAAAACGTCGCTATCTCCGGATACTACTCTCTTCCTCACTACTGCTACTCTCCTCACTACTACTACTCTCCTCCTCACTACTGCTACTCTCACTGACGGTACTCTCCTCACTACTACTACTCTCCTCCTCACTACTGCTACTCTCACTGACGGTACTCTCCTCACTACTACTACTCTCCTCCTCACTACTGCTACTCTCACTGACGGTACTCTCCTCACTACTACTACTCTCCTCCTCACTACTGCTACTCTCACTGACGGTACTCTCCTCACTACTGCTACTCTCACTGACGGTACTCTCCTCACTACTACTACTCTCCTCCTCACTACTGCTACTCTCACTGACGGTACTCTCCTCACTACTACTACTCTCCTCCTCACTACTGCTACTCTCACTGACGGTACTCTCCTCACTACTACTACTCTCCTCCTCACTACTGCTACTCTCATGCACTGTAATTGCGTATCTTTCTCTCCATACTTTTCCGTTATAAGCCTTCACTGTGGGGATACAGATTTTAAAAGCCATACTCGCCTTATACAACGATTGGAAGGCGAAGACTATGTTAGTGTGGTTGTCTCGGATTTCAACGCTTATAGGATTATTTCTGATAGTTTTTAAATACTCGTGCTTAGGTAATGCTTGCCTTTTCTCCTTCGTCGGTTCGGGCAATTCCGATTCCGGTAAAATACCCTTCTCAACGAGTATTCTTAGCAGTTCGGGTTTGTTCATATACCTCGACTTTATTCCGTGTTCCTTCATTAACGATTTCAGTTGTAAGAGTTTCATGTTCTTTTTATATTAGAAAATAGTTTCTTTAATATACTACGTTCATCTTCTGACCATCTGATTGGAATTTTAGCAATTTATCCGAAATGACGAGTGCGTAAGCTTCAGTTCCAGCTGGGACCGCAGCATTGAAGGTAGCCTTGATCTGAACGTCTACAACCGATGACTTTAGCCTTTCCGATTGTTTACTTACATCCAAAACGAAAAGCGGGTATAAGTCTTTGTAGTCGGCTGGAGTGATGTTGCTCTGAGTTATCAACTGGTCCATTCCGTAGAACTTTTCGCTAAAAGTCGCGGCATCTCTGTAAGCTCTCGAAAACTGTTGATTCGGGAATGATAGGTTGTAATCGCATGCCGGATATTTGTCCTGGTTCAACATCGCGTACACGTTCTTGATATCGCAATGATCGAAAATTGATGGATTAGCTAGTTGATTACCGCTTCGATTAGTTTGAAATCCAACTATAATGTACCTAGGTTTTTCTGATGCCGTCTTTACGCTAAGTCGCCAGCTAAATGTCGTAGATTGAGGAACCGTTATAGTATCGCAAAAATGGGCTCGATAGGCTACTGGTACCGTTGTCTTCGCTTCGATCGTTTGATACAGCTGCATTCTTTCCATGTCAGACGCAGTAACGTGAGGCATAAACCATGAAATTTTACTAAAGACGACTTTACCCCTCGCCGCTAAAGTAGCCGCATCGTCGGCACCGCGAGCTCTAAAGATAGCGTCGTCGTCCGATTTGCGAACGAGCGTTAGAGTCTGCTTCATGCCGTACACGACTTTATCGTAGTCCTCGCAGAATCCGAAAATGTGCTTTAGAGGCACTATGAAGCTGAATGTGCCCTTTGCATCCGGTTTCCGAATGAGATACGATTGTCTTATCGCAAATCCTATGTTATCGGCAATAACGGCAGTCGCCGCGGTGTCTTTAGTCCATAATTGGTTAAGTCCTTGCGCGAGAGCGAAGTCGTTAGGATATTTCAGCAAGCCCAGCATAGTTGTCGCTTGTCCTGGATTAAACACGGTTTCTATTTCTTGACTCGATAGGGTATAGGATATCTGGCTGAAGAGATGCATCAGTCCATTGTTAACTAAAACCGTAGCGTCTGCATTGACGTATGCCGTATCATCCGCTTTTGTCAGTCTACCCTCGAAAAGCAGGTACGACTCGGAGGGGTGGCTGAACAAATCTTGAAGCTCGATATTTATACGAATATCCCCAGCTGTGTTTAGATTCGTTCCAGACACCGGCTCATAGTCGTGAACTTCGTATTTCTCAATTCCCTCATCTATGAGAGTATTTTCGGTAAATCTTAGAATATCTGATTGCATGTTTTAATACGGTAAGATATTTTTTTAAGCCCACTTCATTCCAGATCCGCGCGCCAAATCTCGGATCGATATAGCACCGCCAGTACCGGACAGTAAATTATTTATATTCATCGAAGGGTGAGGAATTATTAAATTCTGTAACATTTCCTCACTCTTTTGACTAAGCGTCGTGGGTTCCAAAATTTTTGTGACTGCTTTATCAACCATTCGCTTTCCCGCATGAATAGCGAGGGTCTTTCCAGCATCTATAGCCTTTTTGCCAATCTCCGTTGCAGCCTCTTTTCCCGCACTTACCGCGGTTGCTGCTACCTGTCTTGCAACGTTTGAGGTTAACATTCTTTTGATAAATCCTGATATCGTGTCATATATCCCTGCGCCTCCTACGACGTATCTTTTAGTAAATCTTCTCTTCGTTACGATAATCATTTTATAATTGCATCATTAAATTTTTATAGTATACCTCATCTATCGCATTTTGTCGACGCAACTCGTCACCGATCCCGACTATCTCGTTTCTCAATCCTGTGTTTCCCGCTCTAAAGCTAGCCATTCGTAGTGCCAACATTTCCACTAGCGCATTAGGGTCTTGTGGGAGAACAACAACCCCCTCACCTTTTGGAGCCCGCATCGGCTTAATGATTTCATTATACTTTGAGCCTCTAGACGCTCTAGGCTTGTTAGGATTTTTCTCCGTATACATAGCACCCGTCGAAACAAGAATTTCCTTATACTCATCCAGATCGTTTTGACTGTATATCGTCTTCTCTGGTTTTTTCCTCGTCATTAATTCCCACAGCCCTGGAGTCCCCTTGTAGGTGTTATCACCCACCGTTATGTCATCTCCTTCGATCGAGATTTGGCTGTTCCCGATGAAAAACCCTCCATCTTTTGAGCGTATTCCAAAGGTCGTATCCGTCTCCTTCTTGTCCGAGGCGTATTCTTTTAAATATTTTGTAGCGATATCACCTAATTCTAAAGTTTTAATATCTGAAACGGGATCGTCCTCGAACGCTTTTATCGACGGATACTGTGGGAATTGAATCGCTTTCAACGACGTCGATATCGATGCTGGCAAAGCGCGAAGCGCTTCAGCCGTTAACTTAGAGTTCTCTTTTATCGTACCTAACTCTTTAGATATTCCAGACTGCGAGTCGATTATCGGTTTGTACGCTTTCGTTAATTCCCGCTGAAGAGACACGTCTCCTAATTTCTCGGATAACGAATCTTGTCTAATGTTTTGCTTCAGCTTGAGAAACTTCTCAACTATAAAATCACGTTTGGCTGGGTCCTCAATTTTTAGGAATGACATTTTAAGTTTGAAACATAATATTTAAACGTAAAACGTAAAACGTAAAACGTAAAACGTAAAACGTAAAACGTAAATAAACGTTCGTTTTGTATTCAATCCGTTTTACCAAAACGTTTCGTCGCTTCATCTACGTTGATAGTGGTTTTACTTCTAACCTCTTCCTTCATCTGATTAAATTTCTCGAACTCGCTCAGAATAACGGAATATTCCGAGTCCGAGATGTTATTATCGTCCAGAGATTTTGAAACAAGGTCACTAATCGAATTGAGTTTCCCTTCGGCTATAGTTCTGATCTTTGCGTGTTTTTCTTGCCGGAGCGATAATATTCGGCGGACTTGGGTAGATACCAGAGATAGCGCTCCAGCTCCGGCGGATAAAGATACCACGATGGTAGCGGCGGGTGCGGCAACGATGGTACTTAGAAAAGTTACGCCTAGTACGCCGAGCCCCGAAGATGTAAGGGTCAACAACCCTCCCAGCGCTTCGACTACTTTAACGCTCTTTTGATATTTTTTACAGATTACGTCTCTCTTTTCTCGTTCTCGTAGGATTTCCTGTTGAATTTCAGATATTTTCTGAAGACGATAGGAGTCTGCTTTGTTCGATTCCATTTTATAATACCGAAGACTTTTTAAAATGGAATTCAATTTCGTTCGTAATTCACATAACATAACGCGTCTCCTTCGTTTATGACGACCGTTCCGAGTTCGTTAAAATTCTTAATATCTAGTAAAATGTCTTCCGCGAACCCAGTAACGGTATCGCTTAGCAGGCGGCAACCCGCTTTTATAAATTCTGGATGGAGTGAAACTTTACACGAGCCTTTCGTCATTCGGACACCCAAGCCTAACGGTAAAACTACATTTTCTTGCGGCTGAATAGTTATCTCTTCTTGAGCGAAAAACTCCCATCGTAGACCACCCATTTGTCTTTGCGGTCTATATTTAACATCCCACATACCTTCACACGCCTGCCACCTGACGGATCTCGGTTGAGTCCTTTTTTCTGGGACATATTTAGGTTTCGTCCACCCCATTTTATGAATCGGAAATAGAGACATTTTATATACGATATATCTCTTTTTTAAAGTAACAATCCGAGAAGCGGAATGTTTTTAAACGGTGAATCTGGTCCAAATATAAGTCCTTCCCCATTTACGAACGTATTACCTCTCTTCAGATACAGACCTTCTCCCAGACCGTTTAATCCAGATCCTTGATATGGCTTCAAATATAAGCCCTCCCCTTGTTGCTCTATCTTATAGTTTTTACCTCTATTACTGAGATATATAGCCCCACCTGAAACTTTGTCGATGACTTTAGAACCAGCCGCTGCGCCTATTCCAGTTAATGCGCCCGTTGCTAAGCTCGGTAATACGCTACCTAGTAGGAATTTACCCGCAGTTGCTAGAAACGGTAATATAGCGCCTATAAACCCTCCTTCGACTTTAGCGTTATATATTAATTGGGTTTTACTCATGTTTAGAGTCACGCCTTTCCCATCCTGATACGCTTTGGATAATTTATTGATCTGTGCTTGGGTAAGAGCTAACACGTGCTCTCCGTCTAAATCGTTGTGGCTTAGTTTGATGCTTACGCCGGTTCCCGCTTGTAGCGATCTTTTAAATTTATCTCGTTGTCCTTCCGAAATATTGACTTTGATTTTCGCGTATCGACTCATTTTATATAAAACTAGAAAAACTTTAAGCTTCTCTAATATGAAACCGTATCGATAATTCCTCACCTCGCAGATTAATTAGTTTACCATTCTGATCAACGAGAGTCGTCTCCATTGACGAAATAGTGGATAGGGTGATTGGAAGATATATCAAATTTCTAGGCGTTTCAATAATCTTATAACCGGGCCCTACATTCGGGAAGAAGGAATAAATGATATTATCCGTAGTTCCGTTACTATAAGACGCTCCGACGATATCGCTCGTAACCCTCAGACTAGTAACACTCATTATGTCTACTATATTCTCCGATTCTTGGTACCCCGCTGAATAACGCTGGCTATTAAAACCGAGGACTTTCCCGATAGAATTCAACTCCCCAAAATCAACGAGGTAATTTTCAGCTATATGTAAAACAGTTTTCAACGTATTACTGTTTGCATCTATCTTAATATTGTACGTGTCGTTAACCATATCGTAATGCTCCGTTTCTTTCATGGTTCTCTGCACGTATTCGTTAATATCGGTAATTTCATAACAGCCTTCGGGGATGCGTATAGTAACCCACGTACTCCCACCATTCGGCGAATACGAAAAGCTGTTGTTATTCGCTCCGATATTCGGAAAGGAAAAATATGATTCTAAGTTAACTAAAGCCATCTCGTACCTTTTATCTCTATCGAACTGTATCAGCGGATTGAACCGCGTTCTTATTCTCGACGTCTTCTCGCTTAATAATATGTAAAACGATGTCTTTGGTTCCGTGTTACGCGCGATCCTTTCGGTATTGTCCGCAATCTTTTGTAGATTCGATTCCATTTTTAACTTAACGAAAGATTTATTTATAGCGGAATGTAGAATTCATCGAAGCCGCATCTATACTTGCCGTTGTTTTTATCACTAGTCTGGTCTATTACTACAAAACCATGACGTTGCTTCCAGGCTCTTTGACATAGTTTCTTAAACTCATCCTTAGACATGTCCGTACTCGCGTGATCTCCGTATATATGATCAATATTTTTCTGGTCTTGCGGAAACAAACAGATAAAGTTTGCATTCTCTCTAATCGTCTGTCGCGGCAATTTAAAATAGTTTTGGGCGAGGTATATGCTGTCAACATTGCTGTGCCTTCCTCGGATGTAGTAGGCCGCGCATTTATTCTGCTTTTCTAGCTGCAAATCATCAAATATCATTAGGTTCTTCTTCTCCGGATCCAATTCTCTCGGGTCTGGTACGTCTTCTGCTGATTCAAAGAACTTGGAAGATATATCAGATTTCTCATTCAGTTGTTTAGCCATTTCCTCAACTACAACTGCTGGTGAAAGATTTTGTTCTATGATCTCGTCTTGGTTATCGAATAACACGACTATGAATTCCTTAGGTAGCTTTTCTTCAAATGCTTTTTTCAAGATTTTATACTCTGGTTGAAAGAGAGACCGACCGAATATTTGTAGATTGTTGTAATCTAACCACCTAGGTCTTATAAGTAAGTTCAATAGTAATGTAGTCTTACCACAACCAGACTTTCCTACGATTAATCCCCTTATGCTTCTCGGTAAAAGAGGATTATTGAATCTCTTAGATAGCGCACCGTTCCACGAAAGATTTACGACCTCCATTTTAAATATATCTAGTTGTATTTAAAAAGGATGTATTGCGTAAAGTGTAAAAATCATACTAAAACTAGTAATGCACAGACCGTTATGACGAAGAATGGGAGGTTGATGCTCAGAGGCACGTGCGATGTTTGTGGAAAAATAAAGACGCAGTTCGTGAAAGCGGCACAAGGCGGTGATCTAGTTGGATCTCTAAATTCGGTAACTAGCGGTATTAAGTTGCCTTGGGCTAAATTCCCAGGTGAGATGCATTTACCTGGCCATCAGTTTACAGGACCAGGAACTAGACTAGATTTGCGGTTGAATCCTGATGGAACTCCAAAAGAGTGGTCTAAACCCGTTGATAGGGTTGATAGTGCCGCGTATATTCATGATTTAGCTTACAACCAGCACACTGATACGGCTTCTAGGAATGTCGCTGATAGAACGATGATTAATGATTTGAATAATATTCCTAATCCTAGCTTGCGGGAACGAATAGAGAGGAGCATAGTCAAGCCTATTTTATATACTAAAGCGAGTCTCGGGTTAGGTTTAAAAAAAGCCTAAAATTACAAACCGACCTGAAATGGACCGACGAGCTCGCGGATGAACTACATAAACCAGTAGTAAGGCATTTTAGAAAACGGAAGGTGTACGTTAACGGGATAGATGAGATATGGGCGGTTGATTTAGTAGATATGCAAGCATTCGCTAAATTTAACGATGGCGTGAAATACCTACTAACCGTTATAGACGTGTTTTCCAAGTACGGATGGATCGTGCCATTGAACGATAAGAGTGGGAAATCTACAGCAAGCGGCTTCTTGAAGATACTCGAGAGCGGACGAAAGCCCGTTAAATTATGGGTCGACAAGGGGAAAGAATTCTATAACAAAGACGTAAAGAGTTTGCTCGTGCTGTACTCTACCGAGAACGAAGAGAAATCCTGCGTAGTCGAGAGGTGGAACAGGACGATGAAAGATAAAATGTTTAAATACTTTACAGCTAATTCGACGAGAAGATATATCGACGTTTTAGACGGAATGGTCAGTAATTATAACAATACGAGACATTCTTCCATTAAAATGACTCCCGTTAAGGCTAGTATGAAAGCGAATGAAAAGACTGTATTTATGAATTTATACGGCGAAGAGGTCTCACAGCCTATTGCGCCTAGATTCTCGATCGGAGATAAAGTCAGGATAACTAAAAAGAAAAATATCTTTTCGAAAGGATATCTCCCTAGATGGACGGAGGAAGTTTTTATAGTATCCCAGATTCAATACACGGATCCTCCAACTTATAAGATTACCGATTCTAATGGTGAGGAGCTACAAGGCTCATTCTATGAACAGGAGCTACAGAAGACAACTCAAGAAATATATAGGATCGAAAAGATTATCAGGAAACGTGGAAAGAAATCACTCGTTAAATGGCTCGGGTACTCGGACTCGTTCAATTCTTGGGTCGATAACGATAACTTGATGACATTGTGAAACGATTATTCAGAAATGTTATTACGACTTAAAGAAATAATATTCCTATAATAAAAAGAGATACTATGGCAATCACATGGAAAAACTTTGATATTAATAATGTTATTTTCGAAGACGTTACAAAAATGACTACTCCCACCGAAATTAAATTTCAACGCATATTTCTAAAGTACAAATACGCCGACGGGACAATCGACAAAATATCGATAAAAACTCCTCCGCTGTATTCTTATGGGATTCAAGAAAATCGATCTTCACAAACGGGTCTGTTAGACTCGTATTCTTTACCAGTAACCATGTACGATAAAATGGTTGGTGAAACCGAAGACGAAGCGAAGACGATTGAAATTTTTGAATCGTGTTTAAAACTAGTAAAAGAACATCTTAAAAAATCCGATGTGAAAGACGCGCTTAATAAATACAAAATGAATGCGGATGTTGATCAAATGGATATTTTTTACAGAAAGAAAGATAAAGGTAAAATCCTTCCCGATATACCCCCTACTCTATATCCTAGACTTTTAACTGCCTATGAAAAATCAAGAAATCCAGATGTAGCGCCTAAGATAATCACAGGATTTTACGATTTAAACGATGAACCGATAGATCCTGAAACTCTCAAAAATACGCGTTGTAAAGTCGTTTGCGATATTCGGATCGATAATATCTATATCGGGGCTAAGCCGTCTATTCAGGTAAAGGTAAACGATGTTATAGTCATCGATCGTTTCACTAGACAAAGGCGTCTTTTCCACACACAAGAATAAGATGATTCGGATTTCTAATTGTGTTCCATCATAAACGTGGTTGTACTAGATGCCTCAATTTACTACTACTAGTGATGGTGAGTAATTTTAGAAATTTCCTACCAGACTAACGTCGTTTCCTCTCGTGATACGAATCCGCAGAAATTCTGTCACGCTATGGGACAGAAAAGTAGATGTGTGACAAAGAAATTCCTTGTCACACCATATGATTATATACCTATGACGTAGGACACATTCATAATCATAAGTTACTGAAATAAGAGAACGATTGTTTAACAACAACGGGTGCTTTTACAGTTCACGCAGAACCACTCATCCTCATACACCTCGTGTAGGATGGGTGGAATATCCGTAAAGAGAGTTGTTATACAACCACTTATGTTGACTATGAACGGATTTAATCATAATGATGACGTTGGTTAGATTACAACCCGGCTTATGATGAAGACTAATTATGTTTTGCATCCGGCAATCTCACGTCTCTGCATCACATGGTTTAATTTACTGTCATAGCAGCTGTGTGGTGGATGTATGACCTATCGACTACGCTATGAGTTAATGAAACGCGTAGGCCTACTGGGATTTCCAAAAGTTTCAGGATTGGTTGGACGACCTCGACACTCGGGTCTATGACGCCTGTAAAAGAGATTCATTGTTCTATTGTTGTCATATGCTGAGGCTGTATGAATGTTCAGCGTATGATATCACGCGGATTCGTTTACGTATTGCTCGAAGGCGAAACAACCACATGTGGCTAGGTTTTTTGCCCGTTTATTGCGTAGTTAGTTTCAACGAATGCGGCGTCGTCCTATGAGGGGCTTGTGGGGCATTATACCCCATGTCTATAGGTTCGTGCACGAATGAGATTCTCTAACCTATAGCAAAGGTTAGTAGGCGAGTTTGAACCTACTAGGTAGGGGATTTGAACCCTGTATAGGTGTTTTGTCCCCGCTAGCAACATTCCTATCTACTTGGCTCTATTGCGAAAACAGTAAACATGACAATTTAATTCGATCTATTCTGCATGGTTATATTGAGAAATTGTACTTGTTAATTGCTTTCGGCGGGCTGTTCTTCCCGCTATTATGCTTGGTGTAGGAGCGCCTGCATCTACTTACCTGACCTATCATCCAGTCAGTGCCGGGCTGTCTCCAGGTGTGTCGTCTGCTTTCGCTTGTTGAATGACACTAATTCAGTTCGTTGCACATGTAAAGAGGCTAATTTAAATGTCCCGTATATAAGACCTATAGGGCTGGACTCAGGCGGTGTGGGTTTGGATAATTCTTTATTTACTCCTGAAGATGTAATTAGTAGTGAAGAGGAAGGAGAGGATGAAGAGGTGACTCTCAGGATTCAGCACATACATGACATTGAGTTAGAGGTTTTTCCACAGGTAGATGAGAAAACTGATCCCTTAAACGCTGGTAACATTGATCCAGACCAGAATTTTTTCAGAAACAATGAATGGACCAGTAATTATATCTCTCTCGATAATTTAAAAAATGATAAGCGAGGCGATATAAATTTAACTATGCTACACATTAATTGTAGGAGCCTGAGCAATAAAATAGCAGAAGTTAGGGAGATCACGCAAAAAACACAGGCAGCAATTGTGGCTGTTACTGAAACTTGGTTGAGTGAAAATCTTTTGGATACTATACATATACCTAATTACAAATTTATAGGTAAGGCAAGAAAAGATGGGAGGGGAGGAGGAATTGGTTTCTCATTATCTGTCCCAATACAGGTGGGAAAGACTATGTCAATTTTGAATATTTGTTTCTTAGACTTAATATGAAAACGAGCTCCCCAATACTCGGAGTAATTTATAGGCCTCCTGGACAGCGTTTAGGGGAGTTTCTTGAGGAATTTGAGCACCTGTTGGAAAATCTCAAAGCCAAATCTAGGGAAATTTTTCTTCTTGGGGATTATAATATAGATTTATTGAAAGTTAATGATCACAAAGAAACGAATCTCTTCTATAATAGTCTAATTTCTTATCACTATCTCCCGCTAATCACAAGACCAACTAGAATCACTACCAGCACTAAAACCTTGATTGACAATATCTTTTGTACAGCTTGGTCCAAGCGCCAGCAAGCGGCCATCATCATTTCAGATCTCTCAGATCACTTGCCCATCATGGCTCAATTCTCCTATGAAAATAAATACTCCAAGGAAAGTGGTTATCTGGAAAAAAGAATTGTTACCCCAAATGGACTAGAAAAGTTTTCTCGGGATTTGTTAAGTGAGGATTGGAACCTTGTTTACCAGCACTGCCATAGAGGATTACCTAATGAAGCGTATGAAAGTTTCATCGGCGACTACACCAAGGCCTATAAAGCTGCGTTTCCTTGTAGAAGTGAGCCTAAGTGTAAGAAGGCCAAGCAATCATACCCGTGGATGACCACAGGGATATTAAAATCGTGCAGGAAAAAAATCTCTTATATATTAAATATTTAAAAAATCCCAGCACTTCAAATAAAAATAAATTCGTTGCCTACAGAAACAAGTTTAAAACTGTAAGGATTGGAGCTGAAAAACATTACTATGCGGCAGAGTTCCTCAAGCACCAAGGAGATTTAAAATCCACCTGGAAATTAATTAGATCTGCTCTACAGCTAGATGATAATCGTAATGAAATTGAACTATTAATAATTAATGATAAGAAAATAGATGATCCTGAGTTAATAGCCAACAAATTTAATGATTATTTTATCAATCTCCCTGTGATGCTGGCCAGTAATATACCTACTTCCCCCCATTCCCACGAATCTTATCTTCCTCCCCCCATCTTATCTTCTATGGGAATGATATTAACTTCGCCCGAGGAGATAATAAGTGTTGGGAAGGGTATATAAAGAACCCACACTAAAGGATTGGATGATATAGACCCATACCTGGCTTTATCCCATTTACCGCTGGTTGCCCATCCTATAGCAGCAATCATAAATTGTTCTTTAGCAAATGGGGTTGTACCTGACCTACTTAAAGAGGCTAAAGTTATACCGGTATTTAAGAAAGGAGACAAGCATGAACTTGCTAATTATAGGCCTATCTCGATTTTGCCGTTCTTTGCCAAATTCTTGGAAAAGATTATGTATAGCAGACTCAATTCCTATATAACTAATGCAAATTTGATACATCCATCGCAACATGGATTTCAATCAGGCCATTCTACATTCATGGCTTTGCTAGAGATGGAAGATAAAATTTCGAATGCAATAGACAACAATGACTACTCGGTGGGAATTTTTGTGGATTTGGCAAAAGCATTCGACACTGTCGATCATAATATATTGATAAAAAAATTAAACAACTACGGAATAAGGGGAACTCCACTTAAATGGTTCAAAAATTATTTAGAGGGTCGCACGCAAAGGGTCAGCTCCCGGTCGAATCACCTCAGGAGTACCGCAGGGATCTAATTTAGGACCGCTCCTCTTTTTATTGTACATTAATGACCTGGCTAAAGTCTCATCTTCACTTTATTTAATTCTATTCGCGGATGACACGAATATTTTCTGTACCAGTAGTTCTTGGGCATCCCTTATTGAAATAGTTAACAACGAACTGACTAAAATTCATGATTGGTTCTCTGTAAATAAATTAACCCTCAATGTTGACAAAACAAATTTTATTGTTTTTAAATCCCACCGAAAAATTAACCCGACAGTAGGTACTATATCATTTAACAGCGATCCCATTGCAAAAGTAGAATCCACTAAATTTCTTGGTGTTATTATTGACCAGCATCTTACCTGGAAACCTCATATCAATTATATTGCCTTAAAAGTTGCAAAGAACATTGGAATTGTCTCTAGAGTGGCTCAAATACTTCCTAAGGATATTAGATTAAGCTTGTACTATTCATTGATCCTTCCATATCTAAGTTACTGTAACCTTATATGGGCCTCTAACTATGACTCACGCCTTCAAAAATTACTTGTATTGCAGAAAAAGGCGATTAGATTAATTGCTAGGGCCTCAAATAGGACTCACTCGTTACCTATATTCCAGGACCTTAATCTCCTGGAGTTAAAACAGATTAGAATCTTCCAAGTTGGGGTTCTGTTCTACATGTATATACATAACTTACTTCCTGCTTCATTCGCTGGATACTTTGCACGCGCCTCTACATTGCATGAGCATTATACAAGAAGTGCCTCGCTATTTCGCCCAGTCAATGCGCGCACGAACACTAGATTGTTCAGTATTAAATCTGCTGGTCCGCGCATCTGGAATTCAATACCTCCTGAAATTCAATCCTCTAAAAGTAAATATGAATTTTAAAAAGCTTACGACAATTTCTTGTATCCTGAGATGAACCTCTTTATATCCTAGGGTATCCTCTTTATATTTAGAATAGTATTAAGATATCCAATGTTTCAGGTCAAGGAGAGCTTGCAGGCGCCACTCTGGGGACTGACCCGTGTAATTAAGGATAGTTAAGATTTTCGTTTCATTGAAGTTGCTCTCCTTTTTAAGTTTTTGTGTGTTTTCTTTGTGTGATTAGGAGAGCCTAGGCCTGTCATCTTTCTGGTGTAGTATTCGTCCAGTTGGGTGTCTCCGTTAGTGGGAATCGCGTCCCTTTGGAGTTTCCCTTTGTCGCTAGTGGCAGTATATGTACTGCTTCTTAGTTTTGGTTTAACGTATAAGCAAAATATATTCTCAGTTTTGGTTTTTGACGTACATGCAAAATATTCTGTTGTTGGTTTCATAAGTTGAACACTGCTGAACTGCATTCTTAGTACTCTAAGAAGTAATATATTTACTAGCTATATACGCAATACTTGATCCTGTAAATCGCTGTCATTAACGACAATAAAGATTTATTGAATTGAATTGAATTGAATTGAATTATACATGAACACCAAAAATAAGGAAAATCTAGAAATTTAACCAAATCTCACATCGAATATTGAAGATATTTCATATTTGTATAAAATATCTTTGCATCTGTCTAGCACAGGGCATATTTTCTTTCGACGCTTCTTTCACTTTGAGATTTTAAACAGATTCTGCATCGGACAAGAGTGTGTCGGAATCATTTATCCTGGTTAATTTAAAACTGTGGCATCGATTTACACACTCCAGCTTCATACCTGTATGTAACTTGGTTGTCCAGGTTACTCGCTGCAGTTGGTGAGGAACTTGGACAGTGATCTCAAAGAATCGGACAGTCTAACAGCTCAATGGACGTCAGATGTCCTCAGTGTAGCTGCTAGAATCGTCTGCCTATCAGTGGACTTGGTTCTGCCATCCAGCGTCCAGGCAAAACTCTTTCAGGAATCGCAGAACGGCACCGTCTGGAACCAAAGTGTGTTCACGAGTGGCAGCATTACGGATGACCGAATTCGCGGAGAATTCCAAGTGCTACTCAACAGAGACGCTTCTCAAATTCAGCTCAGTGTTTACTTCAACGAAAATGCTACAATTAACAACATCCACTTGGAATTCGGACCCTGTCACGGAAACGGTAATCAAATTACGGAAATATTTAAAAAGTGTGAGAGTCTTCAAAAGGCGATATGAAGAGTCTAGAAAGCTAGCCCCCAGACAGCCATTGGTGCGATTTGTTAGCGACTTTCCTCTCTAACGACGGGTGGCCAGTCCTCAACATCACCTTCTCATTTCCTACCGCCAGTGTACGATCAGTGACTATAACATCCGCCGTAGCGGATATTAGACCGAACAAAACCTCAAGGTTTTGTTCGGTGTAATGTCCGCTAAGACGGATGTTATAGTCGCAATCATTAATGCTGAGTTGGCTATTGGCACATTATGTTGGTTACAGGATATAAGGTAACACTAAATCGTGTATATTCTAGCATTGAGAAATAATTTACTAATTTATTAACGAAACCTAAAAACTGTTCACGCCAAAACTGAGCCTCACATTAAGCATAGAAGACCACTTGATAACTTTTGTAAATGTTTGGTTTCTACAGTTTCTGCGCCGATGGCCGATCTGTCCTGCGACTTCAGGAATCTCGACAGTTGCGGATACCACGACGCATCAGACAAAGAATCACGTTGGGTAGCAACAGCTTCACAGGCGGAACCTACAGGTGATGTTCCATCTGGTTGATGATGATGACGTCAAAGACAGTGGTGATAACAATGATGAAGGTTATGATGACCATAATGATAGCCGCATTGGTTATGGTGATAATTATGATAATGATAAAGAGAGGCCCCAAAAGTAATCCACTATACTCAGAGTGCAAGGAGTACATGTTAACAACCCAACCCCTTCTGAATCCAAAATACAAGTCTAATGTAGGCCTAAAGAAATAGCTAGTTCGAACATACACATTCAATGATTGTGTTGCTGTAGGTGTTGGAGTGCGGCGTGAGTGTGTGTCAGACGCAAATGGCAGGAGCTACGTAGGGAGACAGAACGTGACGTTCAGTGGAAGACCTTGTCTGTTTTGGAACTCACAGGAATACATCGTCCATCCTTTCGATGACGTCTCTTACTTTGCAGACTCTTCCGTTGATTCAGATCAGACTGGAACTGAAGTTCTTCTGGACGATGTCAGGAACTACTGTCGCAATCCATCCTTCGATGGAACTTACGACATCTGGCCTTGGTGCTATAACAAAGAGGGCGAAATACGGAAGGAATACTGCCCTATTCCGTTCTGTCAAGGTACCGTCTACATTTGTCCATTTTCCATTGACTTTTATGCTGTTGAATTTGCTTTACAAGGTGGTCTTTATGGCATCTCGCGCTTATTCAGTTATTCATTGACTCTGGATGCGAAAATCTCCTGAGCTGAGTCGGTGGAGCGACTGTCAAAAGGTATTTGTTCTAACTTGTCTCACAATTTTGTTACAGGAAGTGTTGAGTCTGGATAGGAATGTCAGTGTAATTTTGTATTTATAATTAAAATTAAAAATTCATTTAGCTCTGCTTCACTTGCTGTCGAATTGGAGATTTATGAATTTTTTATGCTAAATGTTATTAGGAACTGGAATTTCTAGTATTGTAAATATTGCACCTGTTGGCTAAGATAACGAAGAGTAAATTAGGACAGTCACTAGTGCCTGGCCACCCATGGACTTGGAGCCCGTCCAACGAATTATCGTCCACAACTGACAGAGGTTCAGAGTCTCTGGACCAAGTTGCGGCGATAGGTTGGTTGGTGTGACGATGGTTGGTAGCGTTCGCAACACACGATGACTCTGCTGTGCAGGAAGCATTCATTGCTAGAAGATGACGCTCTGATTGTGTGCGATTTATGTACTCGTCATTTCTGAGTTCGATATTTAGAACAGAACCGCAATTTTCATAATTCAGTTTTTGCTGAGGTGAAGTAGACTGTAGAGATCAAGCGACTTTACTATCTTTTCCAATGATAGTTTTTGTATAGCAACGCCGACGTAAGACCCAAGTAAACGTTCATGCAGCAGTTAACAAATGAGGCGTTTGAAGTTTTTTTAGTCTGAGTTAAATAATTGTGTGGAGTTATATATCCGCGGATTATTTCGTTCCAGTCCTGTACAGCATTAAAGCTCTGCCAGGTGAAAGATGTACAGTATTACATATAATAGCAACGATTATAACTACCATCCAACCACCGTCTAAACGTATCATCGTGTTCAGATTCTCTGAAACAAGTTGCGTCGATAGTTTGAGGTTACGATGGGTAGAAGCGCTCATAGCGCAAGATGACCGCTACCATCGACAATAGCACACTGGTGAAATATAACGAACGTCTGGCTATTCGCTGAGCCGCCGGGTACACGTAGAGAAGGTATTGGCCACCGTCGGCCGATAGATTGACGCCTCCAGTGACTAACGGTCAAGGTCACTGAAAAGATTCCGCCGGCTCATCTACCGCCAAGACGAAAATTACCCGACTACAGACGATAGGCTTTCCTGATGCAGTCACGTGCGTCGAGACGAAATGTAAACAAGTACCGTAAAAACGTAAAACATCAGCAGCAGAGACGAAGAAAGAGTACGGTGGGCAAACTTAGCAACAACGAACCGCAGCCAGTGCTCGAAATGGACCGGAACGCACCGGAACGCCGTTCCGGTTCGTCAAATGCATCCGTATTATCGTTCCCTTTCGTCCATTGGAAAATACTATGAAATTAACGTTTTTATTGTCCTCTGAAATGTGAATGCTCCCATATCTTTGGCTAGCGTTCCGTTTCGTAAAATTTTCCATTTCAAGCACTGACCGCAGCAGGCCTACAATCAATGCAAGCATGAAATAATTATTGGGCCTTGCACAGTAAATATGTCGAGCTGTTTATATTCCTTAGAATAAGTCAGACAGTGACAACAGTCTTTATTGCGTATTATATGAGAATTTGAGAAAAGTATTAACTGTTACCATCTGGTTTCTCTTTCAGAATACTTCATGAAGGTTCTGTTTGGCAAGTGGCTGGATTCTGCTGTGCTTCTCGCTCCACCGATTCAGTTCAACGGAGCAGTCTGTCTCCAGTTTCAATATCGACTCAGCCATCCGAAGATCATTCTCAGCATACAGACAACCAGCCTTTCCAACTCCTCCAACTCCACTAGGAAGCTGGTGGAACTGAGTTATCGGCTCCAGGCGAACACATCCAACTGGAACACTGTGAATGTTTCACTAAACAGCATCTACGGTGAAGTTCAACAGGTGGCATTTGTGGCCGAGAAAATTGGATTCACCTTAGAGCTTGAATACGCAGCCATTCGCAACATTATCATGACTAATTCGCCATGTTCTCAATCAGGTAACCACAACCTTCAATTCATTGGCAGTGATTTTGCAGTCATATTCTGCTTTGAGGTTAAGTTCTGTTTGACGCCAACAGAGTTTGGAAATAGGCTACGAGGGAGCAATTCAGAGTCATTATGTCCTAACTCATGTACAGATTGAACACATTTAAGATCATCCGAACAATGGAGATTTCTACACTGTCAACAATTGTACTTTGTCCTGGAAGCTGTGATGCCATTAACAGCGAACTCAGCAAAATATAACGCAGTGGGTATCTCAGAAAAGGCTATTTTTGACTAGTATTTTTAGTCGACCTCTTAGACTCAGAACCCTAAGAAATATAGCCTAACCCCTTTCTGATAATACTACAACACAAAGAGCAATGATAGCATATTGATTTAAGTGAATGTTTTACAGATGCGAATAAAGAGCAACAAAAAGTTAGAGAACAATACACTGGAGATCGTCTACCAAGCGATTTTTTCCGACAACTCGTTCTAAACGACACTGCTCGTGAGCGACAAATTTGAACGTGAATTTACTGGGATTCTTACTGAGATTTATTATTATTATTATTATTATTATTATTATTATTATTATTATTATTATTATTATTATTATTATTATCATTATAATTATTATTATTATTATTATTATTATTATTATTATTATTATTATTATTATTATTATTATTATTATTATTATTATTATTATTATTATTATTATTATTATTACAGTGGTTTTATATAGCGCCCCTTCAAGATTATCTACTCAGTAGCGTTCCCAGCCCAACCACGGTCAAACAACAGTTTTAAGGTTAGAAAGAAACAAGGTAGGGTGACGTTTAGACACGCATGTGATACGTTCACATACATGTGAACGTATCGCATGAGCTAGGTTATGGTAGAATGAGAGAAACCCTAGGATTCACTACTTTGACAGCAAGCATGTCTGCATGGAATTTATTATTTTAAATCAATTACCATTCTCCAAACACGACTTCGGTCGCAAACTATGCTGAGCCTATTACTGGCCTGATTAGCGACACAAGTTAACAATTTAAGGCGCCTTGGGATCTAAGAATTCTATTTAAAATGATCAAGCATACAGTAACCTATCGACAAATCAATAAAATTTAATGGCGATGGAAAAAGAAGAAGAGGAGGAAGAGGAGCATGAAGAGGAACAGGAAGAGGAAGAAAAAGGAGATGAAAAGGAAGAGGAAGAAGAAGAGGAGTTGGAAGAGGACGAAGAAGAAGAAGTGGAAGAGGAAGAAGAGGAAGTAGAAGAGAAAGAGAAATATTGAGGAATAAAAGGAGATATAATTGTTCAGTGTGCTGTATGAATACATGTATGATTTTTCCATGAGCAAATAAATCATATTTCCATATACATCACGATCCATTACACTTCTATTTTATACTTCGCAACTTTTATGCTTCGCAACTGGAAGGCGCTGGATCGTGATGCCTTCCGCGGGGCCCTACTGGGTGTCCCGGCCATAGCGCACCCAACCTCACTTGCTGGCGTCCCGATCACTGACCTATTTACCACCTATGGGTCAGCCCTGACGGACATCGTCGACGCGTTGCTTCCGGCTCGCACGGTCAAGGCGCGTCGCTCGGCGCTGACGCCTTGGTTTGATGCGGAATGTCGTGCATTCCGTCGACACGCCCGCCGGCTTGAGAGGCGCTACAGGCGGACGAAGGCAGCTGAGGATCATGTGGCCTGGGTGGGGTACGTCCGAGAGATGCACCGGCAATACAAGAGTAAGGAGCAAAGCTATTGGGAACGCAAGATTGCCCTGAATGCCGGTGAACCAAGGAGGCTCTGGGCGACCTACAACGACATCCTGGGTCGCTCCCGCTCAGCTCCCTGCCAGGCTACGACGCATTTCACAGCCGATGCCTTCCTGGAGTCCTTCACAGCCAAGGTTCGCTCTGTCCGTGAGGACACAGCAGGCTGTCCGCCGCCAATCTTCCAGCCGACCAGCTGTGGTCTGTCTGCTCTGGGCCCAGTAACCAGTGAGGAACTGCGGAGGATCATCCTGGCGTCGCCGCCAAAGACCTGCGACCTTGATCCTGTTCCAACGTTCATCCTTCAGGAGTTCGTCGACACCCTCCTACCCTTCATTACAGTACTCTGTAACCGCTCCCTCGATGAGGGTGTTCTTCCTGCCTCACAGAAGAGGTCCATCCTTGTTCCTGTGCTCAAGGGTGATGGACTGGATCCAGCTGAGCCTACTAACTTTAGGCCAATAGCCAATGTCTCTTTCCTTTCTAAGATTATAGAGAAGGTCGTAGCTGGCCAACTTATTTACTATTTAGACATGAATTGCCTTCTCCCTGCCTATCAGTCAGGCTTCCGGAAGGGTCACTCCACGGAAACCCTTCTTGTCCGCCTCCTCTCTGACATTTATGGGGCTATTGATAAATCCCAGGTGACCCTTCTGGCACTGTTTGACGTGAGCGCTGCATTTGACACTGTCGATCATGACATACTTTTGCAGCGCCTGTCCATATCTTTTGGCCTCTCGGACAATGCCTTAGACTGGCTTTCGTCCTTTCTGCGGGACCGTTCCTTTATGGTGGCCTATGGTCCCACTAGGTCCCTCTTCCCCAGGGCTCCGTCCTTGGCCCCCTTCTGTATATTCTCTTTACAGCTGACCTGGGTCCTCTGGTTGCGGCTGAGTCTGTTCGTAGCCAATTATACGCCGATGACCTTCAGGCCTATGTCCACTGCCCTGCGGTCCAGGCTGCTGCTGCAGTAGGAATGATGAGCCAGGCAACCGAGATCCTGCATACTTGGATGTCATCGAATCGCTTAAGGCTCAATTCAACCAAGACTCAGCTAATCTGGCTTGGCACCCGTCAGCAGCTCTACAAATAGACTTTGGATTCCTTACCAAGGAATACCCGCATTTTACCTTCCTAGCTTCAGTCCGAGACTTAGGAATCACACTAGACCAGGAGCTTACATTTGTTCAGCATATTAATCTCCTCTGCCGCAGCTGTTACTACCAGCTGCGACAGCTCAGGGTCATATCTCGCTCCCTCTCTCCTAGTTCAGCATCTACACTTATCCATGCTTTTGTGGTCTCCCGCCTCGATTATTGTAGCGCCATATATGATGGACTCCCAACCTGCCGATTGAAGTGCCTCAATCGGGTGCAACGCACGGCTGCCCGGCTGGTGGGTGGCATCCCTAAATTTGGCCGGGTCTCGGAGTATATGCGGGAGGTGCTCCACTGGCTCCCCTACCGCAGCGCATTGCTTATCGGGTCTCTGCTTTAGTTCGGCGGTGCCTTGAGGGCTTGGCTCCCCCTTACCTCGGGGAACTTTGCTGCTCCACTGTGGCTGTCCAGCGTCGTGGTTCACTTCGCTCTGCAGCGCAGGCTGAGCACCTTGTCCCCCGTGCACGGACTGCTATCCGGCAACACCGTGCCTTCTCTGTCTCTGGCCCAGCGACCTGGAATGGGCTCCCAGTAGCGCTGCGCCTGACCCCGATAAATTGCTCTTCTCTGTTCCACTCTTGCCTTAAAACTGTCATGTTTGACCGGGGTTGGACTGGGAGCGCTCCTGAGTAGATTACCTTGAAGGGGCGCTATATAAGACTTCTGTAATAATAATAATAATAATAATAATAATAATAATAATAATAATAATAATAATAATAATAATAATAATAATAATAATAATAATAATAATAATAATAATAATAATAATAATAATAATAATAATAATAATAATGATAATAATAATGATAATAATAATAATAATAATAATAATAATAATAATAATAATAATAATAATAATAATAATAATAATAATAATAAGGAGCGACCACCTCTATGACACTAGACCATACTAGTTTATTTCGCAAAGCATAACATAAGAGATAATAATAATAATAATAATAATAATAATAATAATAATAATAATAATAATAATAATAATAATAATAATAATAATAATAATAATATAAAAAATAATAATAATAATAATAATAATAATTAATAATAATAATATAATAATAATAATAATAATAATAATAATAATAATAATAATAATAATAATAATAATAATAATAATAATAATAATAATAATAATAATAATAATATTATTATAATAATAATAATAATAATAATAATAATAATAATAATAATAATAATAATAATAATAATAATAAGGTTTGAGTCATAAAATCGAGTTCCACGCCGCTGCCTCCGTTAAGAAGGCGATGGATATCGACGGCTTTGTTGTTCTTTGGCTCCGGGCAGCTTTGACATGGCGCCTTGGAAAGCCACTGCGTTGAAACGCTGCACCATCACCGATAGGCTCTTGAATAGGAAGTTTGTTTCGCGGGAGTCATCGGTGGTTTTCGACAGCCGGCGACCAATTTCCGATAGAAAGATAAAAAATAATAATAATAATAATAATAATAATAATAATAATAATAATAATAATAACTAGTATACATACATTCATATGAGATGAATGCGTGCATATATACTTATGTTTTGCATATTGCATGCAGAGTCCACATTATATTAGTAAATGAATATTCATTCATGCAGGCATGCATACACAAATATGTATACATATACATACAATAGCTGTAGTCCACACAGGTTGTTTTCTGGGCGGAAATAGAACGGCAATGAATTTCGATTCCGTTTCACATTGCGAAATATATATATATATATATATATATATAAAGATATTTTTGAATCTCAGACTATCACGGGGCGTACACGGGACCTTAAATCGCTTGACATGCATTGAAACGACCACCTGCTGAATTTATTTTTAAAATATATTAGCAGACCCGACTACATGCATACGGTCGCTGTAGAAAAACCTGTGCATTTACGTATACATAAATTTCGTATCGAATGTTGTGCTTGTAAATTCTTTACACAGCGCAGTTTCTGCTTCAATCGCCATCGTAATCGTGGCCTTTCTCTTTGCAGGGTACAACATGGGGGATTTGGTAACAATGATCGGTCATTTACGGGATCGTCTCATCTACAAGTAAATTTTCCAACTTCTTGGACATCGGTTCCTTTTTGAAACATCATTTAGCTGCACTTATGTTTACCTAACAATGTGTTCAGTTACCTATTTGCAGGTTTTAATCTACCACTAATATTTTGAGAATGTTGGAGCAGAGTTGCTTAAAATCAATCTAATGTGAAATGTTCACCGCTAACGTGCGTTACGTATTCATGTTGTCCCGGAAGTCCCTAGAAAACGGCATTGAAAATAAGTGTCCATGTCATAATAATAAAGCTACCCCGTTAATTGTCTTCTACGTTTTTTAAAACATGCATTCTACTGGCCTCAAGCGGAGACAAATTACAGCTTCAATGTTAGAGGCTTTGATTGTTTCGCAAGCGTCTTAAGCCCACAGTAATCCTGTCTTTGAAAAGTATCGTAATTAATATTCGACTCAATTAAAATGAGTTGTTGTCATGTATTCTGGTACAGTATCGTTATGCATATATGCTTAGAAATGTCCACTGCGCAGGTTTTTTTTTAGTAGATCCATGACTAGTACAGTAATCCACTACAGCTCTGAGTGCAAGCAGTGCGTGTGAGCAATCCCAACCCCATTATGAATCCAAACTGGAAGTCTGATGTGAATAAATAGCTACTATCATGGTGCTCGAGCAAACACATTAAATGAGTTCCTATAAGTTTGAACTTGGTGTCTTTATTCAGCTGCGAGTGGAATGGTGCTGCGTGCAATGAAACTGATATTCGCAGTGAACTGACCGACCTCGGTCTCTGCTACACTTTCAACGGAGACGAAAACCGCATCCTGTCATCGACAAAAACCGGTACTTCATCATCATCATCATCATCATCATCGTCATCATCTTCATCATCATCGTCGTCGTCATCATCATCGCTAACATCATTGTCATCCTCGTCATCGTCATCAGCACCATAACATTTAATTTGATCTATGCTAATTTAGCAAATTGACTTCTACGGCACTTTCTTGATGCACAAGACATATCTATAGCCGAAATAAATAAATTTCGGATGATGATTAAAACAAAACCGTTGTCCAAAAGCATTGTCCATTAGAGAAGTCTGGTCGAAGTCCAGTGAGTCACAGGAAGTGCGATACATGAGAATTCATCATTTTGATCAACTTCATTTGGTATATCAGAATTTATCATAATGATCGAAGTCATTATCATCAGCAGCAGCATCTGGAAATAGTTTCTGTGATATCGATTGAAAATGATAGCGATCAGACAGTTGCCAGGAGACAAACAGATATCCAGAGTGCTTGAAGTCAATGAAAAGTAGTCAATTTTAAGGCGCTTAAAATTGTTAATTTTAAGGCGTGTAAAATAAATTTTTTTTTGATCATTCAGGCTTTTTTAGTACTTATAGCAAACGCTGGAGCTCTGCAGCCTTCAGCTTCTGATCAGTTTCAGGGTTTTTCTTAAGCTTCTTGCTCTAAATTAACTACACACCTACATACCTAAGAATCTAAAACAGTTTGGCAAGTGCTATGCAACTGTAATCTGCTCCAGAACCGGAGCTCCATTTCCTTCCCAATTGTCAAAATGAAATTGGTCTAAAAAATCGTCTTAATTGTGGATTGAGCCTGTAAATTTTGAAAGAAGTCAATTTGCGATGTTGATGCATTTTAGAAATTATAAAATTACATGTATGTGCTTATATTTTGCGTTTAACAGGTGCGAACTTTGGTCTTCGCCTCATGCTGAACGTGGAACAGTACGAAAATGCTCCCGTATTCAACCAGAACACTGGAATCAAGGTTGATCAACAACATTTTGCATTTGACATCAACTATGAATAACCGCTTTAGCTTCGATGCAAAAGATTCATTTGATTGATTTAATTCTGATTGCGTTATATCAGTTGATTGATTGTATTTGGTGACTAATCGTTGATTGGCTATGGTTGATTTCAGATTCATCTTCATAACTATGACGACGTTCCTCAAGTTGCAGATTCCGGTTTCACAGTTGCCCCTGGCTACCAGACGTTGGCACCGCTTGACTACCAGGCGGTAATACTGTCTTCAAGTTATTTGTAGCATTTGTAATATTTTCATATAGTATGTTGTTTACGTATAACATATCATATGCAGAGGCGAGTTTACAGAAAACGGGGCCTAGGCGCAAACATTTTTGGGGGCCCTTCTGAACTTGTAGACAGAGACTGAAACTCTGGTGGTGTTTAGTGGTGTGCAGAAACCCACGAAGTTGAACTTGAAGCCGTTTTTGTGAGTGTTATTGAAATTTTAATTATGATTAGTCATAGAAGCTAGTTTCAAGGAATGTGAAGTTATTTGATTTGATAACCTTCGTAATTAAAACGCAAGAATATTTACAGGTGTTCACTCTTCAGTAAGCCTACTCGTTTTTTGCAATGCAATGCAGCAATGCCATATTATAGAGCATAAATAAATGCTTTAAAAATTAATTATGTGAAATTGAATCAGTGTTACTTTTTTAACAAATAGAACAGAAAGTTTAAGCTGCAAAACATGCGAATGCAGAATTTAAAACAATCTATTCACAACTTTGCTCGGATTACTCGACTTTCTTAGCACCGTTAGAAATGCACCCCACTGAGCCCATAGATCAAAACCAAATTTCAACTGGCATATTTTTGATCCATCTAAAGCTTTTGACACAGCGATCATGAAATTCTTGGAGAGGAACTCGATCTCACCGGTGTTGAGAGGATGGGTCGTGTATAGAAAGCAATTCGTCTCATATAATAATCACTTCTCGGAAGAAACTAGTGTTCGTTGTGGGTGCCTCAAGATTCGACACTAAGTCCGTTGCTATATTTGATTTATATAGATGACATCTCAAACTCTTCGTCATTTTATAATTTTCACTGAACACACTAAAGTATTTTTCTGAGACAAATCATTATTGAAACTTTGTTCAGTAATACGAACGAAATTTTTTTTGTCGTAATCGTAATCGTATCGTAATTGTAATCTCCAAACTTCTAAAGCGCCACTCGAAGGCCAAGCGCAGGGCACCAGCCTATTCACGAGCTCTACGTCAGATCAGAGGAGTTCCAGAGAGTAGTTTGGAGATTACGATTACGATTACGATTACGAACATTCATTTCAAACCAAAACCAAAAGGCGGTCTTCCTTGCACTCTATAAATTCCTGTTTTTAGCACGATGTAATGATTTAGTGTCAACGGCTTCTGCCATATCCAAGAAGATCCTTATATGCTGCTTGCATGTTGTCGCGATCGAAGGTCACCGTCGTGTGATTGTTGTGTGGTGATGTCGACCCTCGACTCGCTATGTTCTTTTACTTGCACTTTTAATTAAAGCTGCCTAACTTTTCTACAGAAGACTCACGACGAACTTTGTTTGATTAATAAAAGTATTTAATTAATAAACAAATATGTACATTAACTTTTACGGAAACTTCCACGTAGCATTAACTCGTTCAGATATAACTTAGGACTATCTCAAGTACTGCCTCGCAAGGCTTAACTACAGATCGTTCTACTCGTCAGTCTCTGAATCTGACGGACTTTACTCTGTTGCCGTCGCTGTTCGTCCCCGTTCGATGTTGATCTCTCGACCGCCGTCCACCCGTCGCGCAAGCCAGTAGTATAAGTCCCGTAGTAACATTTACCCTCCCTTATGTAGGTCCTTCGCAACGTCCATTGTTCGACCCTCCCCACGCCTCATCAGTGTTATCCTGGTTTCGGGTTACTCCCTTGAGATCGGGGTTCGCCGATCGTCGCTACGCCGTTAACCGTCGGGGACCTGCCTCCCCCCCGGCATCTCCCCCGTCTCTCGTCGCTTCGCCCGACCGAACCGCCCAGATGCGGTTCTGCCTCGTCTCGGGTTTCACCAGCGGCCCGAGCGGAGTCATATTACAGCTCCGTCGAGCGGTGTTTGGTTACCTCCCGGCCTGGCTGACTCTGTCGTTGTTCCAGCGTTGACTGGCTTTTGTCCGTCATCATTCTATCTCGACCGCCAACGACGGCTATATCATGATGATGAAGCCCGTTCGTCGTTGGCGTCGACTTCCTCACGCGACACATGTCTCATTTGAAACCCAGAGAAGGGTTCTCTTTCACTAGCAGATGTCTTGTAGCCATGGCAGGTTATCTCCCTGTGATCTCAATCGTGGATTAAGTCGCTGACCTGGAGAGCAGAGGAAAGAAGAGGAGAGGACCGCAACGTTTCAAAACGCATCGAAAGTCATTCAAAATGTCGCAAACACGAGATTGTTAATGATGTGACATTCAGATTGAGCGAATAACGTGACAATGTTTAATGTGCTCGACGTATCATGGTCGTAATTTACGTTAAGAGTATAACAATCTTACTGCTAATCGGTGCCAATAGCTTAGAAGTGAAGAAACACCGCGGTCCCTTAAGCAATCTGAGAGGCAATCGTTTGTTCAAAGTGCTAGTGACTTCATTTTCTTAGCCTTGGCATACGAAGGCGGGTGGCCATTCTTCTACCTTGCCGCTTGAAATTCACATCGACAGCGTATACGGTCATTGTACCTAGTATAGCTGAGTTAACTAGGGGTAGGGCGCAGATGAAGCAGAAATCTCGAAAAAAAAATCATGTCCTGGCGAGGATTCGAACCCTCAACTTTCCTGTTGACAATCCGGTATGCTGACCACTAGACCATCGCGGAAATGTTTTATTGAAATAAGGTAATTCAGTTTTCAGCGAAATTTGTCCCTCTGGTATGTCCTTCAACTAATAAGCTTACAGTGGTCTGATGTGGTATACGAATACGTTTTGTTCATGCTTCAGTAAATGGTGTTTTGTTGTCGTTTAGGCTGAGAATCTGAGTCCTCCTTGGGGACAGTGCTCTTCAAAGGACTACGAGTTCTTCAACTCAACCGACCGATACACAACGGCCAAGTGTCAACTCGAATGCAAAACGAGATCAGTTTTAGCAGAATGTGGCTGCAAAGACGTCTACATGCCAGGTCGGTAAACATAGCCCAGTTCAGCTGTTTCTCCAACCAGTTGATCTCTTTCTCTGCTAACTTTTTCAATTTGTCTGCCTAACTCAGTTCATCTAATTCCATACCCATGACTAAGTTACCAATGATTATTAATACGAGGTTAATGCTGGTGCAAGCGGAAAGGGTTCTAATAAGGTCTAAATAAAATAGAGCCAACGAAGCCATGTACTATGTACGTCTCAAAACCACTAGAATTTCGTTGGCTGAAATCTGACATTATAGTTCTCGCCAGAAACGATGTGAAGAAAACTCTCAGGTTTATTTGCAACTTTTTGTGATATATAATATTTTATTTTAATGATGAATATTTTAGGTCCCGGTGAAATGTGTTCATGGGATACTTACCTATCATGTGTTGAATCGTCGAATGGTAAGATAGGTTGTGTTTCTAATGAAAACATTGTGTCTTTCGCCTTATTGTCGGAATTTGTGTAGCAACCTTGGAGTAGAGTTTGCACAAACATGTTTCTGTAACAAGCAATATAATTTGTTACCGGTGGAATCTTGGAAGCAAACGTATAGGCTACGTCTTTTGGATCTGTGCCCAGGACTTAAGGATTCGCCCACTCTCTCAAGGGCCTAAGATCAGGACATGAGTACCTTCCATACTTTCCAAAAGAGATAGGGTCTTACTCTAAGATACGATTTCAAATAAAGGAAATTAAAAACTCAGTCAGTGGATACTTCGAGAGAGATTTTTTCACGTCCAATCTAGTTGCTGCTCAGAATTTTGACAGCACTCACAGACAAACTTCATGGTGTTCAGAAGTTGAATAATTCGAGAGGAGACTCTAGAATAGATTAGATTGTCGAGGATTCCTTCCGGTTAACAAACTACTTGTTGACAAAGAACGATCTTATCCTAAAATTGTTTGCTTCTGTCTCTTTATAGATCTTTCATAGGGTGCGTTGAACCTGTACGTTTTTGTTTGAAGGACTAACCTTATTTATTGGTTTTTGTTACTGAATGACTGCAATTATGCGTTACTGTAATAAATCAATCAACCAGTCAATAAATAATTATTTTTTTTCGTAGATCAATGGCTCTGCAGTTGTCCGGACGAATGCGTTGTCTTTTCCTATGCAACTACAGTGTCTGAATCTCAACTCTCTGGAATCGGTTTAGCGAAAATCCTGCGTAATACAGACAGCATACGAGAGAGCTACTGGCACAGCCTTGAAATTGCTAACAGAGTAGACGACGAAGAATTGATGCAAACCATCTCTGCCTTGGAGTACGCAATTGTCAGCCATAGACAGCTAAGGAATCTCATATATCAGGACATTCTAAATCCGGCTACTTCTGTGACGAGCCTCGTCATAAAGGCCGTCGACAAATTAATGGAGATCGTTGGATATGATATCGACGCCAGTCAGCGCTTTTTAGACAAGTTCCAAGATTGCTACAGCGACAACGTCAGCGTCTTGGTTCAGATTATCACTGATCAGTTGAGTTACATGAGTCAGGAGCTCTTAAAGTTGCAGAACTCTCCAGAGCGAGTCATGACAACTGAAGAGTATAGGTCAGTGAAGAATGTACTTGAGCCTCTGAACAAAACGATGTCATCAGCAAGTGATTCTCTAAGCAAGTTCTGTCCAGCAAACTTCACGGTCAAGAACTGCTCGATCCTCATAAGCAGCGTAAAAAATAGGACAAATGCCATACTTCTTCTGATATCCACTAGAGAATGTGCCGCAACTTCCCAAACTGCTAGTGGGGTGTCCAGCACTATTAGCCCTTCGATTATCAATGAAATGCAAAGTTCAAGCGACAATGGAGCATCAAGTTTACCTCCAACTTCAGCAACATGCGATGAATATAGCGAAGAAGATCGATTCTCATTAATTAATGTCCTATCGGATATGCAACTGAAAATTTCCCAATTACTGAACTGCATGGCGGAATACGGAGACGTGTTAAAAACTTTTCAGTCCTTCCTCGATACAGTCGATCGCACGGTGTCGATGGTCGACATGACTGGTACAACGCGGTCGATGAACATGCTCTCAGCGGATGCAAGCTGGTTGGAGGCTCTGATGGTTGCATATCGAAATGGCAGCCTAACGAAGCGCCAGATTTCCAATGAATTTCTACAGGAATCGAACAGCAGGTTGTTGCTTCATGTCGAGAGTACACTGTCTGGTCTGGAGACTTCAGTCCTATCTGATGTGACATCCATCATAAATACCATTGAGACCAGAGTCATATCCGTCTACTCTCAGCTGATTATTTATTTGTATAAGATACAGACATTTATGTCATACAATGGCACAACTGTCAGCAGTTTCGCCAGAGAACGGGTTTTGTGGAGGAGTCCGATTCCGATGCTGCAAGATAAAACGGTAAGTTATACGGATTTATTCTTGCCATGTACACATCGTAACCTCAGTATCTCAGAAAGGAGTCTAATGCTATTTGATCTGAGATGCCTGAATGGTAAGATTTTCGATTTCCTATCAGTTAAGACATCCATAAGAAAACCTATGGGAAGATTTTCCATCGGTTAAGAAATCTACAAAGAAAACATTCAGAGATCGATATTATCCTTCGTGAACCCAGGTCACTGGAAATTGAAGTATTCTAAGCTTTGATATTCTGTGTAAGAAGTTCCTATTTGTGCTAAACATCAAAGATTATTTACTGTAATATGATAATTAATGTACTTGTGCCATTTTCTGTTTTGCGTTATCCATTTGGATTTTCATTAACTACCGATAATTGCATGCTTGCCATGGAAACTCTTTCTTTTGTGATTACCTAACGCTTTTTCTGCATGTGTGTTTGTGCAGATTGCTGGATTTAAGCTCAACTCCGATCAGGTCGAACAGGTGCTCGGGTTTGAAATGACTATCGCTGCGCTTGTCAACCGTTCTGCAACTATTGTTTCTACGCTGGTTCTTGCTTACGACTCGATTCTCAAGCAGACGCTTAGCACTCTCCAATTGGAGCTGCGCTCAGCACAACAGGTGGTCATCAACAGCGTCAGTACTCTCAACCAGCAGCTGACCATCTTCAACGATTCTACTTTCATTGGAGACAGCTTTGTCAGGTATGAATATGGCGTAGAAAGCAAAAGCGCATTTAACTAACACCACCAAGGCGCCGAGAACTTCAGAGACTTTGCAGGCTCTTCAGAGAAGAGTTTTGTAGTTTTTGTATCATGTTTATGGAGTCTGGTCTAAGAAAAAAAAATATAGTCTTTTAGTCATCGGTCAAATAGTATCTCTTTGAAAGTGAAGAAATATCTGTCGTTGCTTTTCTTGTGTTTTTTTTCAGGAACAATTTTCTTGAAGTCGACATTTTCTACGGAGAACTGAAATATCGAACCTTTGAACAGACAACTGGATACGATATGGTCCAGTTCCTAAGTAAGTTCAAAATCCTATGTGCAACAGACTCAACTAATTAATGCTAAGTATTTAGTGTTTCATTGGCATTGAACATTTGACTATCTCCCCAATAATCAACATTACCGTTTTCCCTGAATAAAAAGGCCACACCGTCTATCTCTCTGGTCGGCTAAAGACAAATGCTGACATTTAGATAGAGAGAAAGACGGTAAGACAGAGATAAAGAGATCCCCGCATAGTTGAAGTGACGAACATGCATACGTGTTGTTGCTAAATTTGTTCAGGTGATTTCGGCGGATGTTTCGGGCTGTTCCTCGGAGGAAGCATTCTTTCCTTCTTCGAGCTTCTGGATCTTTTCATCTACAACCTCATAGTTAAGATGTCGAGCAGGAAGATGAGTTTGCCGACAAGGATCAACGTTCGACCAACGCCAGGAATCCAAGATCCTCGTCCACAGTCCGGAGTTAAAGTTCATCCGTTTCCAGCTAATGACACTCTACCATTAGAATCGGTTGAAGTTAAATGAACGCTTTTTCTCGCGGGCATTATGTCTTTTTAACTTAACCTTCAATTAATTGTTAATTGCACTTGAACTTTTCTCTCAGCTGTTGTAACTCACATAGCCCAAATGTTTAGTTATTTTTTAGATAAATATTTCTTGATTAGTTGCACGTTGGTCGAACACTGTTCGTTAAACTTTTTCTAGCGTGATGTTATAGACATATTTTAAAGTTTTTTTAATTATTAATCCAAAATTTAACGTCGTCTTTTGACATCAATGGCCGTTGACGTTTTCATTTAAATTAATATTTACGTGGTTGCACTGGAACTTTTTCTCATATGTTGTTGCTGACATAATATTACAGAAATGCTGTGTGTTGTGTAAGCCTGATATATCGATGATAATTATACGATTGATTTTTCCGAGTATCGAAGGCTTTTGCAATTGATTGAATTCTTAGAATGTTAAATTATGTAATTGGTCATGCACATATTCTTAAAGGACTTTTTATAGCGCCTTTTCCTGACTATTCGCAGCATTTAGTATTTAGGCCTACGGTTCCCAGATCATCAAGAAAAGAGTAACCTATGGGTTACATGTTTGAGTACATAGATACATGTACATACATGTTGGAGCGACACTGAGAAGATTTGTTGAAGGGACGCCATATAAGTTTGTTATAGACAGATTGATACATACAGTGGAGTTAGGTGGACAGTATAGGTTCATATTAACCCAGTTTTGGGGTAAGATCTACGATTATTTGCTCAAGAGTTTCCAACATGTTGGAGTTTACTGTTGCTAAGTTATCGTATCGGAGTCTATTCTTAGGTTCTGCTGTCGACTGTGTACGTTAGACATTACTTACTTAGCGTATTGTCTTAGCCTACGTGACTCTACGAAGAAGGATGGGCTTTCTCCCTTCAAGTTTTCGATCTTATAAGAACCGTGCTCGGCGTCTACAAACGGGTCATTTTCGTCACTGAGGAAGGAGAAGAAACGATGCGGTTCTTCAGAATGAACTCGACAGTCTGTAACTAGTGGCGCTTCAATCTACCGACCGACAGGCGACGTGTGTCTGATCAATGAGGACCCTAAGTAAGTAGGCCTAAGTCCATGATCCTTATATGCAATGGGAATCGGTTGGTTGGGCTCCGTGTGTGTGTGTGTGTGTGTGTGTGTGTGTGTGTGTGTGTGTGTGTGCGTGCGTGCGTGTGTGTGTGTGCGTGCGCGCGTGTGTGTGTGTGTGTGTGTGTGTGTGTGTGTGTAGGTGTGTGTAGGTGTGTGTGTGTGTGTGTGTGTGTGTGTGTGGGCTCGCCATTGTGTTACTGTGCATTGTTTTGTTTGCTAATGACATTTCTGTCGTAATTACATTTTACATCAGGTAGAAAAGCTCAGGCACCGCTTTTGTGACTAAAAGTCGCTAGAGTAGATATCGAGATACATGCAGTTTTTAAAGAAAAAATTTTAATGGCACAAAATAGGTACACTGAGGTTAGTTCCTCTTTTGCACATAATTTAAGAGACTTTATTCATGCCTGCTCTACTTTATTCCCGAAACGCTACACGTGGTCTTCGATTTCACTCTCAGCGACTATCCACTGATGTCTTAGATATTTTGATGAAGGCTTTATAGATGTCATTGGATTAGAGCATTTCATTTGCTTCATAAGCTACATACACTTGTCTGCACAGACTCCTCCCCATCGCTGTATGCATTTATCCGGTTGCATTCTTGTAGTTAGTCTTTTAAAAACCTCACAAGAGAATGCTAACAGATCTAAAGAGATGCGTCTTAAGATGACTTGAAACTGTTTCTTGAGATGTCTGTGGCGAAAAGGTTCGTAAGTCTAATGATAGATTATTCCAGGAGGAAAGTACGCAAGAAAGCACCATGTGCCGGTGTCGCGAGATATTCTATCCCCCCTAAAGCGTATCCCCCCGGATGGAATAAACCGGTTTAGAGTATCCGGTGGGATGAACCATTCTATCCCCCCTCGTCATACGCATCACGATGGCCTCGACGAAATTCCAGTCAAAATCACCAAAAACAAAGTAAATTGATTTCAGGTCGACGTACAAACTAAAGATACGCAATTCAAAAATTTTATGTGTGCAATAAATCCAAACAGTACGACTGAATACACTTAGAAACCGCAAAAAATGCAAACTAAACAGAATACTCCATTTCGCTAAGGGGATACGCATGTATGGGGGATAGTCTATTTCGTGACACCGGAAATAAGGATCATGATACTTTCGAAATTATTTATCGATAGTAATTGAATTAAACAGATGAGGTCTGATAAGTAATACGTTATAGCTAATTATTAAAGGTCATGCTAAACCAGGTCAGGTCATGTAGCTGCCGATAAAACTGGGTTGACTTAGGTCAGATGGGATATTCAAATAAAATTGGTCATAATATATAATTCTACTAATTAGGCCTACAGCTGTTGCTTTTATAATTAAAATTTGCTAATATCAAATCGGCTGAGATAAAAAGAGATCAAAATAAAGCAAAGATTAACATAAAGACAAAATCAGGAAGAGTATAAGATAATATCAGATGAGATCATTATATGATAAGATAAAATACCAGAGAAGGCCAGATAAGAGAGTTGGTAATATCGGTTAAGACCAGGCATGATCGTAAAAGATGAACAGAATACCAGATGATGGCAGATAAGTCCAGATATGATCAGGTAAGATCACACAAGAGGGGCTACTATTATATAAGATAAGATCAGATATGATTAAATAAGATCATGTAATAATACACAAGAACAGATTAAGATCAGGACATAAGAGACCAGAACCTGGCCTCTAAGGAGTATCTCTTTTATTAGGCTGTCGATCTTATTGGTTTCCAGAGGTCATCATGAACTGAACCTGTTTGATAAGTAGGCACGTAAAGTTCGGAAGGATCAATCTCTCCGAAGCGACCTCGAGAGTCGTACAGACGATCATTGACGTAGTCTTCCAAGTTGACCTGGATCTGATCAGCTGGCACAGTTCATGTACACATGTTTTCTACATGAGCAATCCCAACTTGGAATAGCCTCAGATACAGGAGGCAGTGTATAGAACGGAGAGCAGATGTGATATGTTTACAGTTCTATCAAGGGGCCGTCCATAAGTGGCGTCACGCACCTGGTGGAAGGGTTAGAAATTTGTGACGATGAGTGACAAGAGGGGGAGGGGTTGTGAGAAATGTGACGTAACATCATTCATTTTTAATTGTTTGATTTAAATATTCTGAGACTGGGTGGGGTCTTACGGCGTCTCATCAGAGCACGCTACCTCACAGAAGACACCCCCTCCATAGAGCAGCACTGCCACTTGGCCGACACTCGCCTCTTCGCAGCAGTGCGGAATATTCAGAGTCATTCAAATCGAAACTTGTTATAATACTACTACTGCTACTGCTTGAGACTTGTTCGAAGGCCTATTTATTTAATTGGTTTTGAGGCGCCCTTGTAGCGGTAAGGCTGTGTTACGGCGCCTCAGAAATCATCATTGTTGTTATACTACTACTGCTACTACTACTACTACTACTACTACTACTACTACTACTACTACTACTACTACTACTACTACTACTACTACTACTACTACTACTACTACTACTACTAATAATAATAATAATAATAATAATAATAATAATAATAATAATAATAATAATAATAATAATAATAATAATAATAATAATAATAATAATAATAATCAGGCCTCGTCCTCCTGTTGCGGAGGACGAGGCCTGATTTTTCAGACATTCAACAACAGCTCTTAGCATAATTTTTTAGACTCCTGAGGGATTATATGTACCTCGGGGAAAAATAATAATAATAATAATAATAATAATAATAATAATAATAATAATAATAATAATAATAATAATAATAATAATAATTAAATACATTATTATTATTATTATTATTATTATTATTATTATTATTATTATTATTATTAATTCTACTCAAAAGCATTTTATACTAATCGTAAAACGTAGTTGTTGGATCAGGTGAGTCTTTGTCATTTTGTGTGTCTGTGTCTGTCTGTCTGTCTGTCTGTCTGTCTGTCTGTCTGTCTGTCTGTCTGTCTGTCTGTCTGTCTGTCTGTCTGTCTGTCTGTCTGTCTGTCTGTCTGCATTGCTTGTCTGTCTCTCAATTTAGCCAAACAGACAAACAGAGACAGTCACAGTCGAACCTTCCTAATGTTCGATGCCAACATCTGGCGCTTCCCGTTAAAACACCCTCTCACCTGATTCCCATCCATTAGCGTTCAATACACGACCAATTATCACCCCACCCAGCAATCTGATGACCGACTAGCTTACGTTCGAGCAAGGTGCGCGCCTTTGACCTGAACGACCCTAACATGTTCATGGGTATCCTTTTCCGTAGATGTCTGCGTTTGTCTCGATGCCAACATCTGGCGCTTCCCGTTAAAACACCCTCTCACCTGATTCCCATCCATTAGCGTTCAATACACGACCAATTATCACCCCACCCAGCAATCTGATGACCGACTAGCTTACGTTCGAGCAAGGTGCGCGCCTTTGACCTGAACGACCCTAACATGTTCATGGGTATCCTTTTCCGTAGATGTCTGCGTTTGTCTCACCCCCCAGGGTGACATTAAAGAGGGACTTTCGTGACGGGGAAGATTATTTAAAATCTATACAAGACCATCGCGGATATAATTCTAGGATCTCCTTACGACTGGGCAGATGGAAGCGAAACCAACTTCATGCACGGATGACAAACGATGTTGCAAATATAAATTATACTTACAATTACATTATTTTTACACAAGCATTTACATTTACCGCATACAATGCAATGCAATTCATTACATAAAATCCAAGTGTAAATTCGTAAGACGTGTGACCCGTATTCAGGTATTCTTCAAGTATTTGGCGTGCAAGTACAAGCACTTCGGCATCTCGTAGTAAAAGTATTCGCGCACCAAGAACAGGCACAAGTATGTAATACCAAACACAAGTAGCTCAACTGGCCCGTTGGTCTCATATCCAAGTATAAGTATTTGCGTACGAAGGCCATCATCATCATCATCGTCATCATCATCCCCATCGCCATTATTATCATCATTATCATCATTATCATCACCACGATCGTTATCATCATCATCATCATCATCATCATCATCATCGTCGTCATCATCATCATCATCATCATCATCATCTCCTTCATCAACATCATTATCATCGATGGCCTGTCTCTGAGGCGTTGTCGTTTTCATAACTTTTTGCCAATCGTCAGTTCTAGGGCTCGTCTCCAGTGGATGAAGATTCACTTGCGCCGTCTGCTTGGTCGTTCATATCCTCGTAGGGAAGGGTCAGTCAGTCAAGGCTCGGTGCGCCAAATGTGGTCAGTGAGTCAATCAGTCAGTCAATCAGTCAGTCAGTCAGCCAGTCATTCAGTCAGTCAGTCAGTCAGTCAGTCAGTCAGTCAGTCAGTCAGAAATGGTATTATCTGCTTCAGGTGGAACGGATCCTTCCAGAACCCGCATCAACCGGTCGATGAGTTCGGACGAACCCGGAACCACTCAAGCGAGACATCACCAAGTGATGCGGAACGACGATGGTCCAGCAGTCACAGCAGCCACAAGACCGGTCGTCATCCAGCCTCAGCACCAGCGCCCCTGCCATTCGCCTCCCCCGAAGGATGGGCTCCGAGGAGTAAATCCAGCAGAGGACATCCAGCCGAAGATAAAGCAGAGGCGCAGCCGAACGAACTTCACGATGGAGCAGCTCAATGAACTGGAACGGCTCTTCGACGAAACTCACTACCCGGACGCGTTCATGCGTGAAGAGCTCATCCAGAGACTGGCGCTGTCTGAGGCCAGGATTCAGGTACACCATCCGTCTCTGCAGGTTTAACTAAACTCTTACATAGGCGATACGCTGTATACATAAAATGTGATGAATGTAATAAAAATTTACTCCACTTCTTCAAAGAGACACAACAAAGTGTCAAAGACGTTCCACACCAGCAATGCAAAACATCGTTTAGCAGAGATGAAGAAACAGCAAGAAGCTTGTGCAGTGTATATAGGTTCTTAATGCAAATTATGCCAGGAAGCTTAACCAATAACAGCGATGTTTCTTTGGTATTATTATTAATTATTATTATTATTTTTTTTTTGCCCCGAGGTATACAGGATCCCTGGGACTTCAGGGACTTCAATATTAATTGTGGGGCGTGGTGGCTCAGTGGTAAGTTCGGCGCCTTGTGACTGGAGGGTTGCAGGTTCGAATCCCACTCTAGCCGCTGCGTACGGACCTTGGGTAAGTCCTTCACTCGCAACTGCTCGTGGCGCTTCGGCGTGAAAATTCCGGCACAGTATCAAATGCTGTAGTCGGGAGCGCCTCTGAGTAGTAGTAGACTTCGAGAGGCGCTATAGAAATATCCGGAATAAATAAATAATTAATGTAACTTATAAAAAGTCCGGAATGGCCCTATTCTAACTCCTGGCTGGGGAAAGTGCCTCTGAACGCTATCGCATTATTATTATTATTATTATTATTATTATTATTATTATTTATTATTATTATTATTATTATTATTATTATTTCATCCAATATTATAATAGTAATAGTAATAATAATAATAATAATAATAATATTAATAATAATGATAATAATAATAATTATTATTATTATTATTATTATTATTATTATTATTATTATTAAATAATATTAGTATTATTATTATTTTATAATAATGATAATGATAATAATAATAATAATAATAATAATAATAATAATAATAATAATAATAATAATAATAATAATAATAATAATAATAATAATAATAATAATAATATAATATTTCAGGAATATTTATTTTATTTTATCATATGTCTCACGCAATTTTGTATCTACCTGGGAGATCCTGGATACCCGGGGCTAAAATAATAATAATAATAATAATAATAATAATAATAATAATAGTAATAATAATAATAATAATAATAATAATAATAATAATAATAATAATAATAATAATAATAATAATAATAATAATAATAATAATAATAATAATAATAATAATAATAATAATAATAATAATAATAATAATAATAATTATAATAATAATTTTTTTTGCTCAGTTGACGAAGAACTAATGTTGATCTCGAGTTGCCCTAGAAATTCGGGTTTTAATTCTGAAAAATTCCACGGTTGTCAAAATGCATTGATTTCTACCGATGATTGATGGAATTTCGATTTTTGGCTTCAGTCGTCTCCAGGCCTGATGCCTTTATTTGACGAAGTTGTTTGCGAAATATCGTCTCGGTTGACCTGGAAATTAAACATGACGTTAGTTGCTCGTATAAAAAGAGTCGAAAGATATTGTCATTCGTTGTGTCGCTTAATCAGCATGACGATTTTTGTTGAAGTTCACATAATATCCGGTAGCAAATTTATTGCTCGGTGTAATGGATCTGCTACAGCCATTCATCACGACTAGGCCTAGTCTTAACGCAGTTTGAAAGCATTTGTGACCATAGCTGGTAAAAGGGTCCTTAAGTGGGATATGGAGTTATTGGTATCCTCAAATGCAGTTGGAAGCAAGCTTTCAGAGAGAAGAAACTGCACTCAGTTTGGTCCGTAAATGATGAAGTTATTAAAATTTTAGCAACGTAATAGATAAAACCATTATTTCGAGAATATCAAGTTTAAAAAATTTAGCAAGATGGCACTCAGAAAAGCCAACCACAAACAACAAATGTTTAGTTTTTCACCATGCCAGAATCATTGTGCTATATGTTCTCTATAAAATGACACATAAACACAAAAATACATATCAATTTATTGCCTGAAATAACACATACATCAATTCTGAAGTCTCGCAATAAAAATTCGACAACCAACAACTGCCTATCTAAAACAGGCTGTAACTCCGAAATTAGAATCCCACTTTAGGTCCCTTATCACAGATATGATCACATTTGTTCTGCCTTTGAAAAGGATCGACTCGCAAGTCAGACAACAGTTACTGACTGTTTTGCTAGAAACTAAAATACACAGCAGAACAGGCACATTGAGTGAGTGGGGATGCGCCAGATTTATGCGACTCTATGTAGACAATGACTTTATGAATTCATTGTGGCTAAATCGATTAAGTTGTGTGTTCAGGCCTAAACAAAGAAGTAGCGCCTCCCACCTAGAGCTCTACAGGAGATATCGATTGATTCCGAAGGCAGTTATTGACTTGAGCAGATCACTTTTTATCCACTATTCTCACTTTGTTCTGTAGAAGTGAACGTCGTTCACAACATGTAACAGTGACGCAGAAGCGAATCGACCTTCGACTGAGGTTCTCTGTATTATATATATATATATATATATACATATATATATGTATATTATGTTAGATGTTGCCCTCTTGGTCCATATGTACTCTCCCGTGTCTGAGTCGCACTTGACCGGCTCCTTGAGAGGAGCGGCCCGGGAAAGTACTATATAAGGGAAGGAGGCCCTAGGATTGTCGAGTTTGGCCTTTATTCGTGACCTGACGAGGTCTTTTCTGTTTCGAGTATTTTTAAAGGCCAAGTCTCGAGTTGTACGCATGTTAATTAAGTAAATGCCGTATGAGGCTTAACTGCGTTATATTTCGTTGTTTCGTGTCCACTGTGACCAACAATGCTGATTACCGAGTTTACCGTATTTGAACTCTTATAATTACGAAGAAGAGACACGTTTGTAATACTTCTTTGCTGTATCGTCTTCTGATGTTCTGGACGGTTTGCTCCTTTGAAATGGTAGCCTTATTCGTACTATTGTAATTTTAAATAAAACTACAAAATTCATACTCCTAGTTCGAGCTTATTACTATTTAATTCATTGGGACCTAACAATATATATATATATATATATGTATACTCTATTTCGCTCAAAGCAGAAACACGAAGATTAGAACGTACAAGGGGAGGCTGATCTGCAGCCGGCGGAGATTCGACCACGTTACACCGATTCTGCGCGACGTCCTGCATTGGCTGCCTATACTGCGTAATGTAGAGTTTAAGCTTTGTCTACTGGGTACTTGAGAGACTACTGCATCGTTAAAGAAGCGCGACTTCCGTGTACATTGTACAAGTGATGAGGTCGCGTCATGGCTGCCGGTCCTAGATGCTGGAACAGTCTTCCTTTCGCGATTCGATCCGCCGATTCAGTAGAATTCTTCAAATTCAAACTTAAGACGTGACTTGAGACGTCTTCGAAGGCCTATTCTGTTTTATTGGTTTTTAAGGCGCCCTTGTAACGGCAGGGCTGTGTTACGGCGCGATTGAAATTATCGTTGTTGTTGTTATAATGATGATGATGATGATGACGATGATGATGATGATGACGATGATGATGATGATTATGATGACGATGATGATGATGATGATGACGACGACGACGATGATGATGATGATCATAGTTCGAGAATTCGCATTTTACGAATTTTAAGAATTTTTAAAATTCACGAATTTTAACGAATTTTAAAACTGCGGTTTTAAAATTCGTAAAAATTCGTAAAATAATAAAATAATAGAATTCTTTGCCATGGCAACGAATTTTATTATTTCTTTACTTTTCAACTTTTTAAGCAAGTAAATGTCAATGTCATAGGCAATCAATCAGCCGTAAAAGATATCTGACTAGCAACACAGCAATAGGCCCCCACTGAAATTCAGTTACTGTTGTACTTGGAGTCTTGAACTTCGATTTCTATCGTAGTTGGGGTGTGTGACTGTGAGTGTCAGTCAGCAGAACGAAAAACCACCAGTGCCCCATGCAGCTCCAGTGTCACCAGTCAGCCACTAAAACAGCTTGCAACCAAACATGGGTAAAAAGGGTTGACAACGTCAACGTTCACCGAGCTGTGTCTTCTACTTCATCGTCCTCTGATTCTGAGTCAGGAACAGCCCACTCGACACTGGTTTCTGTATTTTCGCCATGCAAATGATCCCGAATTCGGGCAGAACAAACAACACATTCCTTGTCACAAAATACAACACTGTATTTTTGGATTACCCTTTCCTTCTCCTCCAAAACACTACATACTTTCACTCCGGTCCATGTTCTTTCATCTTTAAAAAATTAGATTTTAACTAAATTAACTGGTTACGTAATAAACTTTTATAGGCCTATTGAATTTTACAACAGATGCTTAACACAACAAATCATGAGGTCATCACATGTGTTGTTGTGCTGTTTTTGCAAAACCCAGTGTCAATGTAAAAAGGCCTAACAATGGCCCAACGAATTTTTACGAATTTTAACGAATTTTAAAATAGACCAAAAATTCGCGAATTTTTACGAATTTTAAAACCGAAAGTCACGAATTCTCGAACTATGACTATTATTATCATTATTATTATTATTATTATTACTATTATTATTATTATTATTATTATTATTATTATTACTACTACTACTACCACTACTACTACTACTATTATCACTATTATTATTATTATTATTATTATTATTATTATTATTATTATTATATTATTATTGTTATTATTTGGTCAGTAGACGAAGAACTAATGTTGGTCTGTTGCCTCCATTGGCCCTGCTCTCTGGCATGAGCTACCTCCGTTCGTTCGTTCTTCTATTCTCTCAGGTAACGTCTCTTCCCCTTCTACCTTTCTTAAATTTTCTTTTTCTCTCGGGGTCTTTCGCATTGGGAGCGCTTCTGAATGGCCCTCCCGCTACAAACGCTATATAAATATCCGAATACAATGCAATACAATAATGTTGATCTGTAGGCGCCCTAGAAATTCGGGTTTTAGTTCTAAAAATATTCCACGGTTGTCAAAATGCATTGATTTCCACCGGTGATTGATTGAATATCGATGCCTGATGCCTTCATTTGACGAACTTGTTGACGAAATAATATCGTCTCGGTTGACCTGGAAATTAAATATGACGATTGTTGCTCTCATAAAAAGAGACGAAAGCTATTGTCATTCGTGTGTCGCTTAATTACATTTGAAACTTCGAACACAACAATGTTTGCTGAAGTTCCCATAATATCTGGGCCAAATTTAATGATTGATGCAATGGATCTGCTATAATCATTCATCGCGACTATTGTAAACGCATTTTAAGAGCATTCGTTTCTGCCGTTGAATAGAACCGACTCGCGTAGACAATGACTTTGACAATTCATTGTGACTAATGTGTTTTTGCCTAAACAAAGAAGTGGTGCTTCTCACCTAGAGCTCTGTAGGAGATATTGATTGATTCCGTAGATAGTAATTGGCTCGAGCAGACCATGTTTTCCCACTCTTCTCACTTTGTGTTGTAGATGTAAACGTCGTTCACCGAATGTAACAGTAACACGGGCGCTGATATTTCTAATTATTTATAAAGTCACTCTGTGTTCTTTGGATCTGTCTGTTGCTCTTTGCGATTCATTGCATTTTGACTCGAATCGACCATCGACTGTGTTTTATGATGACAACACAATAGAAGAGAGATTGTATCTTTCTGTCTCCTCATTTCCTTCCGCAAATCCATTTCTCTGCCCGGTCATATCCGTTGCCATTTTTCAGCTCGTTCGGAATAATTTGTCGAATTCGATGTAAAGCAGACAAAGGAGCAGAAAATATGAGCGTCGGAGTCAAACATCAAGAATACCCGTTCGAAGAGAAGAACATCGAGACACAGAACGGTAGATAACATTTCTACAGTCGTATCTATAAGAAATGTCGATTAAGATCCATTTTGACAGAAAGATTCAATTTTAGCTATAAGAAGTAAATAATTTCTTTATATTCAGTTATGTTAATTCTTGAAAGTCTAACGGCCATTTTCTAACGAATCAGTTTTGATTGAGCGAGCCTCTGTCAATAGACGTTAAAAACGTGAGAACATGGCGTCAGAGCGCTAAAAACGTTTAGGTTTAATATAATTAAGCTCAATGTTTTTACGGTGGTAAGAGTGGAACAAGAGTTGTTTCTTTGTAGTAGCATTTCAGGATGGAAGGGAAGAGACGGGTTTCAGTCGTCCTTGGCTCTTCTTGTTGTCGGAATTCGCCATAGGTACAACGGTCCACGGACTCAAATTCCTCGCTGAACCATCCAAGTTTCTCTGCAGGAAGTAAGTCTTCTTGAACTATCCTACTACCCACTGCTAACATGCACAATAGGCCCACTGCTGCAGGACTCGTCATTGTAATCGAAAATTTGTATAGCGATACTTCAGGAGACACTCAAGACATAAGGTAGTCCCGGCGTCGCAGCCATCCGACGCCGCCGTCGCCACCGCTAAGACCTGAAGTCGAAACCAGTCGCTAAGCTAGCGACTGCTAGCGACTTCGTTCGCTTGATATTTAGCTTGTTATTGTAATCGCGGTTTCAAAGTTTCGATTTGACAAAGACATCAGCATCTTGGAAGGACATGAGCAACACTTAGGCCTACAATTATAATACAATACAATTTTCTTTTGTTGAGGAAAACAAGCTGACATGCCACAGCTTGGTCCATTATAGGCTAAGAGAAAGAGTTTGTTCTACCAGTAAGAGTTCTTATAGAGAACACAGGGGATATAGTTGTTGTTGTAGTTTTTGGTAAGTGAATTTATGCATTCTTTTACGAAGATGGCGTTGATGATTACGAAGAGGAGCAATAAATAAGCAGGGTGAGAATTGTCGGGGAGTTGGGGTTCAACCCCCTAATCTTTCTTATGACTCCCACAGTTAAGTCCCCATTGTACACCCTAAGGGTGTCGTTTCCAACCCCTCAATTGTGCCAGTGTGATTTAACATTATTTGATTCCGAATCTTTGACAAAGTGAAGAAATTTCCCTGGTGTATCATGCATGCAGGCTTGGCTTTTCTCAACAAAGGAATTGATTTTGATTCGATTATGACTTGCAAAACTGCTAGCGTTGCTGCGTTGAAATCTGCTGCGTGCAAATTTCGCTGATTATTATTAAAATTATCGTTGTTGTTGTTGTCATTGACATTATTATTATTTTCATCTTCATCATCATAATCCGAGGTAGAAGTGATCTCTCAGGAACAGAATTTTTAGGAGTAAAATATTAAGATCAAATTCCTAGAAATCAGGCCGCGTTCCATCTGGAAATGTCCCTCTGATTGCAATGGCGTTGTTGCGCTGGACATATAGAAAAACGTTGGAAAAGTTAGTTTTGCGTTTTTCTCCAGAGAGAAATAAAAGCGACATCCCAACACGAAGAGAAATTCTGAACTGTCAGTGTTTGGCCTGTAAGGTCAAGAGTTTGAAAGGCATTGGGAACAAACGTGTGGGTTGCAGGCAGCAAAGCATCTTTAATGTAGGTATCTGGGACATTGGTGTATTTGACCCAAAGTAGCGGATTGAACAGGGTTGCCACGGATCCTGGAAAACCTGGAAAGTAATGGAAATTGACAATGAAAAATTTAAGGCCTGGAAAACCTGGAGAAACAGGTGTTTTTGGGAAGTGGTCCTGGAAAGTCATGAAATTTTGAAAAAAAGTATAGGTCATGGAAAGTCAAGGGAAAAGGGAAAAATCATTATAAAAAAAGTGGTCTTTGGGTCATGGAAATCATGAGAAGTCATGGAAAAATGGAGAAATCATTATCAAAATCCTGGTCATACTATACAGTGTGCACTGTAATAGCCTACTATACACATGTCATGCTGTTTTCGTACTTACTTGCAGCATAACTGCTCTAGTATGTTCTTGTATCTGTTGAAGAGAGTAATAACTTCCGGTAAAATGGTTGCTTTCGAACGTAACCATACGCTCTAAATTAAAATTATAGAACTGTTTTAAGTTTTCTTTCATGAAACTAAAATACTTAAAGGCAAGTTAAATAAATTAACGAAGGAACTATGTGGTAAATCAGCCGATATAGACTTCTTCTGTTGCATTCAAAAGCGGTACGCGATCGTTTCGTCAGAGGTATTAACGCGGGTTGTGACCGAATTGCCAAATCCTGAATCCCGGAAAGCGATTAAGCTGCAAAATTAGCCGAATCGCCGAAAGCAGTTTTCTACCAAGCGTTCGATATGCCGAAAACTAGCCTAGTAATGGAATGCAAAAATAAACCGATTCCTCTAAATTAGTTTTCTACGCAAGTGTTCGATATGCGATTCGCTACGAACAGCATATTCGGCGGTACAGTTTTTCTTCACAAAATAGTTTCGGGGATCCGGCAGTAATACCCATTTGGCAATTCGCTACGCACCCCTTCACATGTGGTCGGTGTGTGCCTAAAACGTCTAAGAACTTCGCTCCTACATACAATGCGCACTAGCACTTTGAGCTAAGAGCAGTGAGAGGGAGACTTTTTTTAAAGTGCGCATTATACTAGAGATAATGTTTCTTTATCTACAAATAATTAAATTATAAAGACCGACTTGTAATAATATATTTAAATAGATTGCTTTGTTATTGTATGACAGTGAACAACAGAGCCTGGGAAGTGTAAGTTTAAGAAGCACTAGTTAGAAATATCCACGTAGGCTATGCATCATGGCGGCGACAAGACCCAAAGTCTGGTCACCAAGCACGTTGTTTGAAATGTATGAAAGACTTTGACATATTTGGGAATATGGATGAAGCAGCAGTTAAAAGTCATATGAAACATGTAATTGCGATGAGATTTCTTTGTTCAGTTTAACAGCTTAAAAAAACTTTGAGAGAGAAAAAGTGAACTTCAGGAACTTGATAAATAGCATAGGCCCCTATTTGTATTCAAACTTTCTGGATATTGTCAGGACTCAGTGCTATTTGCATCAGTAAGCTGTTTTCTATTCATAGAAGTTTCTACTTTTTAGGCCTACTTATCAATAAATTTGAATAAATTGACATATTTCTAATCCAATTTTAAAATGTCGATCTATAGATTACATCTATAAAACAAATAGAAAGTAAGTCCTTTTTCATCTAAAATTAGTCTCAAAAGTCATGGAAAAGGTCGTGGAAAGTCATGGAATTTTTTTAGTAACCTTGTGGCAACCCTGTTGAAGATCCATAGTGTTTCCAGCAGAGACCAAATAAGCTGAAGAAGCCAGCGATGACACTCGTTTCAAACCCAGTCCCCCATATCGACATCCGCTGAAGTTTGTTCAAACTGTTGAGGCTGCGTTCAAGCCCTCTGAATGCGTCTGAAGCATGTCATCTAGTGCTGAGTCTTTACAAAGAGCAGCTTCCAGAAGAGTGAGTGATTCGCAGTTGACACACTGGAATTCTGAAAATAAAGAGTTTTGGGAAGCAATCAGCGAAGGAGAGCAGCACTCCCATTAAGGCTTGTTCAGATGCAGCCAAAGAGAAGAGGTTAGGAAAGCTGATGATGAGCGGCAGTCTGTGGACTGCCGCTCAATGAGAGCTCGTCCAGAAAAACAGAAGTGAACATAAAGGGTCTCTTATATAGGAAACAAACAAGTGACTTCAAATAAAGATTAAATATAATTATTATACAATAACAATATACTGTAAATACAATAGCAACGAACGGTAAAAATAAATGGTAATGCCGTATTGAATTTTGCACCTTTTTTGCAACAAAGGATCCGTGAAACAAATCTTGGCTTCTAAGTTTTATTAACAATTTACTTATATGCTATAATTCATCGCGGCGTATGAGCGATAGTCCTATGAGCGAAAGGCCCTATGAGCGATCGTCCTATGAGCGATTGTCCTATGACCGATAGTCCGTATACCAATGATTCGAGTGCCATGGTGACGAAGGTGTGCATAGAGGGAAGGCTTGAGTATTTCACGTATTTCTGCGTGGGGACCCCTCGGCTGTCCTATAGAGGCGTCGTCGATGTCAGGTGGATATAGAACGCGGCGTTTGCGTGGACATCTGTTACATCCCAGGCGATGTACTTTGCCCACGACTAGGAGCTGAACGTCGCCCCATCCCTGCGTTTGCCATCACGGCGTAGGAGACCCGGGGGCTTTTCCAAACTGGGCATGTCTTCTGCCTGGAGAGCTCTCCTAATGACAACAATCGTTCATAGCGAATTGGGGGCTAGCTCGATTTCTCCCCCCCCCCCCCATTGTTTGCACATCAGTCCGGGATGTCGTCCTGGGTTAGAAGACTTTCCACACTGGCGCTGGTGTGGAGCGCAGAGGTTTAGTTTTGAGGCGGAGGCCAATCGCCACTCGGACGGCCTCATTATTCAGACCCAGTCCAATGATGCCGTGTTCAGGGTCGATAGCCATTCCCTGGCGTGAGGTAGAGCCCTGCGCCGACGTCATAGTGTCGGCGGCGGCGCGCCGGTCATTTTTGGTCGGCGGCGGCAGCGCGCCGACGAACAAAAATCGGCGGCGGCGGCGCCCACAAAATGTCGGCGTCGGCGCGGCGCGGCGCGTTGTTCTATTCAGAAACACGAGTCACCATGGGCATCTGCAGGAATTTTTCAGGAGGGGGGCAAAAATCTTCTAAGGGGGCAAAATTTTTCCAGTGGGCAAAATGACGTTTTTTTCAAATTGGAAAATTTATTCACAAATCCACGGGGCAAATCCCCCCTTCCTCTCCTCCGGACGCCCATGTGAGTCACTATGAGAGTTGAACAGCCGTTGGTCCTGTGACCAGTCAAAGGACCAAGTTCTCTAAAGCCACTCCATCACACTGAAGCTCAACTACATATAAAGGGATTGAAAGGTAAGACACCTTCAGACATTTGCCTTACAAATATGAACATCCTTACTTACACTGCACATCTGTATATGTATTGGCAAATTGTAATCGGATGAAGCAACATGCATTTGCATATTGCATGAATACACTTGCATATGCACTGATACAGTGTAGGCCTACACACCAAGTCACATGGCAGATGATGGGTAACAGCATCCTCCCAGTAAGAGACTGCTGAAGCCATGAAGTGAAATGTAAATATATACTTTTCCTACGGTAATACACTGGCCGAGTGGCCTCACTCCTGTCAATTTTTCAATAAATTAACCAGGTGGTCTGCTGCCCGTTTGAATTGGTGCAACGCCATTTAAAGTTTCCACATAGCCTATAGATCATTGTTTTGTATCAGACTAAACTGAAAAAGACCATTTTTGATACTCTACGTATTAACTCAAAACCTGTGTCAACTGATACTGTTTACCTGAATAGATTCCAGCCAAAAGTATTAATCAATTATACCTTCCCTTCTGCAGGATTATTACTTAAATGTCATATCTTGATATTAGTAGCACTCCTAAACTCTTCTAATCTTACAACATTAAGCCAAAAATTTACACCATTGTAATAAGACCACAGACATCAAAAACAACAATCAATAAGTTTTAGAAGCTATTCAACATGAAGGTAACGAATGAGGGAATACTGTAGTACTGTTGTACACATACAAAGACATGTATTGCATATAGCTTTTGTTGTCAAGGTATTAAGGGAATGACAACAGGAACAGTTGTATCAAAACACTGGTTACTTGTAACAAGATATCGTTTTAAATGAATGTGTGCAATCATGGCACAAAGACAAGATCATCAAAGTATAACGAAAATGAATTTAGTCAGAAAGACAATGCATTCTTGGTATCAAGATGAAGACCACAAACATTGTAATCAGCTATGTTCACTCTTTATCCTCTTCATTAACACACGAATTCCTACCAATCAAAGTGCCATTTCTGAGAATAGTTTGCTTATCATTGGAATATCATGCAAAACATGAAAAATGCAACAATAACAATTAAGCATATCAAAATGGCATCGGCGGCGCACCGACAGATTGTCGGCGGCGGCGCGCCGACAAACAAAAATCGGCGGCGGCGGCGCGTCGGCGCAGGGCTCTAGCGTGAGGCGATGCTGCCGCGCCGAGTCGAGCGCGGTTGAGTGGCTCGTTTTAGGATACCCACACTTCTGATCAGTTTTGATCGATCAGGGGTCTTTCCCAAGTCCTCTCTCTAGTCAGCGCTTCTTCTTCTCCCGCTGGGAGTGTCAAAAAATTGCTCCGATTACACCTAATGAATGCGAAGTAAACTCTCGTTCGTTGGCTAAACAGTTGTCAGTAGTTAAGAGTAATAGTTAAGTATCTGTGTTTGTTTATTCACTATCCCTTTGTGAGTTCTAAGTTCAGCAATCTAGACTAAAAATTTTCCTGTTATTGTCCGTTCCGTCGTTATTTTTAGCTGCTTGGCATTTGGGGTCCCTCTTTAACGGGATTGTTATCTCTTCTGGGTCCCCATTGGCTGACTATGTTCCAGTACTTGGTATTAAATTCTCTTTGTTGTGTCTTTTACTTTTCTCTTATGTATTGATTCATAAAGGTTGACAATAAAAATGTTGATTGATTTATATATTGATTGTGTTCCGGCAACCCAGTACGCATCACTATTTTACGGCATTTTTGTACATTACATATCAAACATATTTCAAGTATGTAAATCAGTAAGAATGTAAGTAAGAGAGTGATTAATTAACCTTGCCACTGACGAGCGCACATCTAAACTTTTCTGGCCAATTTTAATGCGACGCAGGTTTAACTAAGTTAATTTTCTGAATTAACGATGTTTATTTTTAGGTTCATCTGGATGATTTTGCTTCTTCTTTCGCTGGGTCTCTTCATTTACATGATCGCAACCAAAGTTAACCTGTTGACCTCTTACCAGAAGAACGTCAACATCGATGTTCTCTACAATGACGCGCTTCAGTTTCCAACAGTTACCATCTGCAATCAAAATCGGTTCAGGTAAACTCTATTAATCTCGTCCGCACATGACATATAGGAGTTCTTCATCAACAGCTACTGTATTGTCCTTCTTATCCCAATTCTTACCTTAATCTTTTTTCTGCTTCTTCTATTGGTTTTTCTGATCCTCCTGCTCCTCCTGTTCTGTGTCATCTACCTTTTCCGGAGAGATACAGAACTGGAAGAAAGTGAACAACAAGAATGACATGAAGATTGTGCCAATAGGATCTCAGAAAATGTTAAATAATCTTATCTATTTGATCCAGATTGACTGCGTTGCATGAAAATGGTCTACATGACTTGATCGTATCCCACTACGGTCGAAAACCATCGCAAACAAATGAAACTGGTAAGAAGGTTTATATCAGAATAAAATGCACATGTCTACACTTACTTTCGCTGACAAATGCACGTATGTTGCACACTGTACCTGTATATATCACAACATCTTCTGAGTGTTTTTCAAAGGAGATTACGGGTAACCAGAGTCTAGGACATTACTCCTGGACATTTCCCCTGCCATTAACCCCCTGCAATAACCCCCTGCCAATACTCACATAGGATATTTCCCCCTGCCATTTCCCCCTACAATATTAAGGAAAAATTCCTTACTCCTTTAATATGGAAAATATGAATAGTTAGAAGAGAATTTTTTACATGAATTCAAAAAGGAATAAACGTGAAATAACTGCATTTACTGTAATAACTTTTAAAACATTTGGAATTCACCGATGGTGGTTTTATAAGGACTGGACTGTAGCTGAAACGCGTCAAAATGCGTAGGGTTTACCGTGAAATTAGGAGCCGATCAATAATAATAATAATAATAATAATAGCTTTCAGAGGCACTTTCACACCACACACCGGGGATGACGACCATGAGCTCCAAGCTTAACTAGTCTATTAGTAGACAGTCTCTTAGGGCCTGAGGGATCTTAAATACCTCGGGCAAAAAAAAATAATAATAATAATAATAATAATAATAATAATAACAATAATAATAATAATATTTATTCTTTAATTAAGCGCCTGCAAACGCACTGCGCTGTACATGTACATGTTATGCGATAAATCTTAACTACTAACAGAACAGACAGCCTGCAATACACGGCGCATTGCAGCCTACAAAGCATGTCCGCCTATGGGACTCGATCTCTGTACCTCTCGCACTCTACGCCAGATGTTATCCAATGCGCTATCGGCCCCCCGTTGGTGATCATCGTTCGATGCAATTACTGTCAACTGAAGCATCAACAACAATAATTACGATAATGAACAGCCATCTGCGTTGATTCACAATTAAGCGGAAAGCTGAAAACAGAGCGGAGCAATTGACCGCCACGGGCCACCGTAGATTGCTTCACGCTCCAAAATAAACGACGCATTCGTCGATCTGCATCCGTAAGTAGGCCTATGGTCTAAACGAAACAACGATTCGACAACGAATGAATGAACGAACGACCTAATACAATACAACTGTTGTATTGGGAAGAAGAGGAGCAGGGACTTAGTCCCGTGTTTATTTGCGTCGAAGCGACGCATCTAATCGCGTTACTTTTACAATATGGAATAACCATAATCAGCTGAGGCTACGCGCAGTCAATGAGCAACCCCTAAGAAGCCGACGAGCCGTCAGCGAGCAGTCAGGGAGGAGTGAATGAGCAGTCAGCGAGCAGTCATTAAGCAGTCAATAAACAGCCAATATGCAGTAAATGAGCAGCCAATGAACACCCAAAAAGCAACCAATGCGCAACCAATGAGCAGTAATGAGTCTCATAGTGGAATCGTCATGTACATTAAATGCTGAGGGGTAACGGCAGTGGGAAATATTCTATGGGGGTATTGGCAAGGGGTAATGTCCAGGGGATAATGTCCTGATCCCGTCCAACCCTAGTAATGTGAGCACATTTACAAACAGCATGTTCAACTTTAATTAAACAGGATTCAGATGTTCACAATGATGCTCGTAAATTATGCACATCACTTGTCAATGATCTTGAGAAGAATATTCACTGTGGTGAATTGGAACAGAAGAGCACATCCAGATTGACTGCACGACTTGATAATGTAGACAATGTTTGCTATTTGTTTGTTAGGAACTTGGGGCAGGAGAAGTATTCCTCTTGTGCTTAAAAGGGACGCATTACGTCAATGTTTTTAAAACATGCTAATTACTTCGGTTAATCCAAATATCCGTTAGAACATTTATTTATCTTGAATGTTTATGTAGTATCCGATGTAAAAAAAATGCAGGCGAATATGTTCCTAACTCAACGGCTGATTAAAAAGTGGAGTGAAGATTAACTGCAATAGAATTCTGATTACATTTCTTCTAATTTTGTCACCTTCATCTTTTTTTCTTTCCTTCTGCCGATAGTTAATTGCGACGAATACTTTCTCTACTCTGGGATCTGCGTTATTCCGGATATGTTTACTGTGAGCAACATTCTTGTGGGAGAAGCGACGCGATCTGTCTGTCGGAATCTCTGTTCGGACATGTTTGATACGGAATGCAGCTCGTTCCTCTTCAACCGAATCGATCGCACTTGCATCCTCAGCGCCTACACGGGCGAATGGGTGCCACGCTCCACTGCATCCAACTCGGCTGCTGCTTTCAACGGCTCAGCTGATGCTAACAAAATTGAATTCTACAGAAGGAAACGATGCCTCAGTAAGAAAGTCTCATGTTTTTCAATTTCTTAAAAGGCGCTTATTACGTCGAGTCATCCAAGTTTATCTTTATGTTGCAGTATTAGAACATTTCTCATCAAGAATATTTGAGGGGTATGTAACGCAAACGTTATGCAGAAAAGATGTTCTAAAAGCAACGGAGAGACGTAGGTGAGGTCTAATCCTTAGAAGTTTGGTACAATAGAGGTTTCGCACTGAATCGTTTTGAATGACTTTTAATAAACGGAGCACTCATTGACAATTATTTTTATTATGTTGAGCGACCCTCAGATCCATTACAATTGAAAACAGATAATTATAATCATAGTTGTTAAAACCGTTTTATTTTTTCCCCAAAACCTCGTTTTTTCGTTTTTTATTTTTCTTATCATTTTTTTTACGTTTTTTATTTTTTTATGTAACTTTATTTATTTACTGTCTGTTAATTTGTTAATTTTCTGTTCCATTTTTTGTCTGATGTCCCTTACGTTGTCTCCGTACTTTCAAGGATTCAGCTAATTTAGGTTACTATTTACGTCATGTAAATAGTAACCTAATAGTAGAATTCAATTTTGTTAGCATCAGCTGAGCAGTTGAAAGCAGCAGCAGCAGCCGAGTTGGATGCAGTGGAGCGTGGCAGCCATACTATTTACGTCATGTAAATAGTAAACTAAATTAGCTGAATCCTTGAAAGTACGGAGACAACGTAAGGGACATCAGACAAAAAAATGAAACAGAAAATTAACAAATTAACAGACAGTAAATAAATAAAGTTATTAATTGTCTATTTGAGAAATAAATACTTTATGAAATAGCACATTACAAGAAACAAATTTTTAGAAGTTATTTCTAAGGTTGCGGAATAGATTCACGTTACTTTGATAAATGAGAAAGACAAAAACTCAGCATTGGCTAAATTGAAATGCATTTACTGTGAGAAACTTTACACTATAGTCTATATCTACAAAGTTTAGTTTCTAATTGTGTTAGTTTAGTCGGCATGAACTTTAATGAGGACTTATGTTTACAACTTAAATTTGAAAGGATTTTAATACTTTTGATTTCTCAATTTCTTATTAAACATTACTTATAAGAAATAAAATAATTGTTTTCGATTGATGTTATTTAGTGTTACTGTGTTTACTAATAAAGTTGTGTTATTTGCTAATTAAATTCTGTAAATAAGGTTTTTAATTTTAAATTGCAGTAGGGTCTACAAGATGCGAGAAAGTCAAATTTTTTCTTTTGTCGTTTTTTCCGTTTTTTCCTGTTTTTCATTTTTTTAAAACGACGTTTTTTCCGTTTTTTATTTAGTTTATATCGTTTTAACAAATATGATCATAATCACTACAATGAAGAGGCGAGAAGCGATAATCATTTTAATCTGTTTGGTAATTCTAGAGACACCTGAATTCTTCTGCAATTTCGAAGACAACCTTTGTCCTCTGGCCAACGATACGACAGCCACCGAAACCTGGACTTTGGCACAACCCGATGTGCTTACAACAATCGCCGTCGACGACACTCTGAACTTAGGTAGTTTAATGCACTGATGAAAATACGACGTTAAAACTTGCAGTAAAGCAATACTTCTACCATTTAAGCCAAGGCCATTGGTCTTAAAAAAATTTATATAGAGATCCTCTACGCACAGTTCCTCTATTTAGCAGCAGGGTTCCAGAAGTCTCAATCTATATATATAAAGAAGAAACTCTGTCTGTCTGTCTGTCTGTCTGTCTGTCACAGCGATCTGACCGCGATGTATTTCTACAGCTTTCCACCTTTTCACTCCAAACCTTCACTACTGTCTCGGGGTGGGCATTACACACCCAGTGTGAGGCTTCGCATCCCCCGTTTTCACCGCTACCATGGTCTCCCGGGCCAAAACGTACCCGGGCAATGCATTTTTAGCTGGTAAAAAAATCTTACACTCAACCTATTTTCACTCGCCAGATGGCGCCGCCGGGTTAAGCAGCTACAGTACGGATTCGCTAGAGGGATTGAAACTTTCACCGGGTTAAGCAGTGTTTTGTTGCTTATTCGCTAGAGGGATTGAAACACCCAAAACGCCGGGTTAAGCAGTTTTGACCGCTACCATGGTGTCCCGGCCCAAAACCTCCGAAACCCGGGCAACGCCGGGTTCACCAGCTAGTAACTTAATAAAAGTCATGAAGCAGTTTTGGAAAAGCTAAAACGGTGCTGCGGTAGTTTCCATGATTGTTCAAGTGTTAAATTTAAAACTATCCTTTGTGCTTCACTTTCATATTGAATGTCTTTTCTAGGTGAATTTCAATCTCGGGATTCTCTGTTGGTGATGCTGGGACGTGTCTGTATGTTGTTGCAGGAAGCGGTTATTTTCAGCTGATGCTAACGACCGACCAGCGTCTCGGTTACTTTGCTCGCCTTCAGTCGCCTTACATGAACACAACCGGTCAGTGCGTTGAACTCTTCTACTGGATGGATGCGTCCGTCGATGTGTCTGTCCTCTCAGTCATCATCGTCTCTGAAGAGAAGTCGGAACAGACGGTCGCCAGAACTATCGGACAGCCAGTGGCCGGATGGAATCGCATATTCACTCAGTTGCCCAGCGGAGTCTATCAGATCGTCATTGAGGGAAAGAGGGGAGGCGTCAGCTACACTGGATTGGCTATCGACGACATCATCGTACAACGATGCGAGAAATTCGGTAACGATTATTTTAATATTTTTCAACTGAATGCTTTTCCTGCCATAAACCATGAAAATGACAACAAACATCAGGCCAAACCGTTGAAACGTCGACTGCTTAGATTTCCTATTGATAGTTTATGACTGAGTTGGCGGTAGATATTGTTGAGCTATCAATGTGGGACAAATCCAAAGATGGGTAGCGATTCTGCTACGAGAGCAGCTTTCGAGATGAAACTGTGCAAGATCTAAAGGCTGAAGAAGTTGAAAAATGGTTAATTTGTGCAATTTCATTCGTCTTAACAGAAAATTTATGATTTCCTGGTCACACTGAATTTCCTATGAGTCAATGAAAGATATTTTAGCATCGTATCACTTGTTGATGTTAGATGCTGAGCGCGAATGTCGTGTAAATCCGATGGGTAGCGGTTACTTTGGGACGATGAGTCGCTCTGCTTCGGGTGAGTCTTGTCTGATGTGGGCGGATGTAGGAAGCGATTATGGACCCCAACTGCCCGAGGTCAACATTAAAGACAGTCGAAACTACTGCAGGAACATCCTCGGACTCTCGGCCTGGCCTCAGCCTTCCTGTCTTGTCGCTACCACCGTCGCATCTTCAGCCACAGAAATCCGACTGGCACCCTGCGAGATCAAATACTGCCGTAAGTGAAGCCATCGCTGATTGATTGCAGATTGTCTCGGTTTACCAAGACATTTGTGGTGGTTCTCGTCACCTTTAGGCATGCTGATTCTCCGAACAGTGTTCGTAAATGAAGATTTCTATAAAATTAGACAATTCCTGAGATACCGATCATAGTTAACCAATGTTCACAATGTTAACAATAGCCGTATATTTGGGTTTTTGGAAAGCCTTGGTTCCAACCACAGCCGAGAAGTGAGCCGGATGAAATACCAACTTGTGGATGAAGAGCAAAATTCAAGTATGCGGGTCTTATTAACAGGGGTCCACCGGTAAGACATTTTCCGCCGGAAACCGAATCCGAGTATTTGGATGTATTTTTGCCGGAACCGGTAACGAACCGGTAACGAACCGGGTACCATTTGTTCCATATGCGAAGCTTCACATTTTCATGTAATAAGAAATTATCGACATAAATTTGTGTACTTGTAATAAGTGACTAATACAATTTGAATTGTAGTCATTTCTGTGCAGTTGTGAAGTTTTCTGTGTAATTGTTTTAAGGTTCAACATTTATAATTTTATATACGTAAGTTTATTGAATAAGTTTTTAGAGAAAAAATTTTTTTTAAGAAATTTTTTTGCAACTATTTGCGTCTACAATATTTGCCGAGGTTCGCCTCGGCAGATATACTTCTGGAAACGGGATTTCCGGCCGAACCGAGTTTCCGAGCCGGTTTACGGTGGACCCCTACTTATTAATAATAAGTTAGAGAATAGTCTATGATCATTTGACTCTTGTAAACATCTTTTAGTTCAGTCTAGTCTAATGGTCGCGTATGAATTACTGTTTTTCTCTTGATCTCGTCAGAGTGCCGAGCCAAGAGTCACTTTCAATGTGAGGTTGGGATGTGTCTTCCGCCGGAACTCACGTGCAACGGGATTTCTGAATGCAGTGATGGAAATGACGAAAACGCGAATCTTTGCGGTATCTAAAAATTTCCATCTGTAGAGATGACGAAACTATGCGAAATAAAAGAAACTTATACAATAAGGTAGCGTTGAGATAGAGGTCAGAAAAGTCAGCACGGACGCTTAAATCGAAAATCACATCAACCTTTGAACAAATTATCAGTCAAATACAATAACTGAAAGCTCGTGTAGTTTTATTGCTATGTTTATCTGGAAGATGATTCTATGTATATTTATGAATGCGGAAACGGTGGCATAACTGTCGATTTTTATAATTCCTGTGAGCGCTATAAAGGAAACAGTTTTTATAGTTAGTCCTACGTAGATAGTTTTTATAGTTAGTCCTATGTACATAATAATATTATGTGAACATAAATTGTCAGATTTGAACTGATTTCAGCGAAGAAGAGAAGTGTTAGCTGTGAATTTGATGATCCTTACCTGTGCGGATATGAAACCCAGGGACCAAAGTTTCTATCGTGGAGACGTAGAAAAGCCAGCAACACGGATGACATCAGCTTCCAGGGACCAATGACAGATGCCAGTGGATCTCTCACTGGTTCGTCCGTTCAACTTGTTTCGTCCTTACTCTCCATAACGCCCATTTCATTGTTTAACTTCAATATCAACATTCAGAATAGAATAAACGGATAGGATAATTTATGCCTTTATTACTTTGAGAATGTTTAGATTTAAAATATAGTTTGAATTGGATCGATACGAACCCTCGTTTTCTTAGACAGGATTGAAGTTTATGGCTTTCGATTGAAGTTTTAATGACTACTGCTGTTTTTTTAAATGTTTTATTTGAGACGAACAAAATTATATTAATTGGCATCAGGTTGTGATTTTCATCTAAACCTAACTTCCGCTGATCAAATTGTTCATCATCTAGAATTCTAGATGTTGTAAATGATAATGCCGAAAGAGGAGTTGCTTTAATTGAAGAGCACAATTCCATAATTACAACTTTAGAAAGAAAGCCAGAATCAGTATCTCCTTCAAGTAGTTGGCACCAAACAAAGCAACTCGGGGACACAGGTAGAAATTATTTAAGAAGCAGTGTTTGTACGGATTTTCCAAGATAAATTTATTTTTAAATGAGTATGGTTGAGGCCTTACGGTCAGTAAATAGATATAATTATTTAACGAGTTAGATTCGTAGACTGTGTTTCTATGTGTCGACGGTAGGGTACTACATGATTTTGAACGCCCGCCTTGGCCAAGTGGGCGACAGGATGAGGTTGATCTCTCCACTTATCACCATCTCTCAGTCAGCCCAACTGCAGTTCTCTTACTACATGCCCATCAAGCAATCGGACGGAGGTTCTCTACTTCAACTCTACCAGGTTTCTAAGTTGGGAATTCACGTTCAAATGCTGTTCGAAAGCAGTATGAGTGCTGACAGCTCTTGGCAACGGGCAATCGTCTGTCTTCCGTCCGGCTCGTACTACCTAGCATTTCAGGCAACAGTGGGAAATCCCCTCATGTCGGATATAGCCATCGATAGCATCCGGGTTTCAACGAACCCCGGTTGCTTGGTTGCCTCCAAAACAGCGACCAAGAGCAAGAACGGTAAGCATGCATTTGCTAATCCATCATTTCTGAAAAGTGTTGAAAACTAATATTTGCCAAAGAGAACTCGCTATTGTAGTCGAAAGTGAACAGTCTGTGTTGATCTTAAACTTGTGAGTTCACTTTCTTCATCAAGGTACTAAGTTATTTAAAAGTTAGATATTAATTAATTAATCTGCCTTCCTTCCTCATTCAAGAATCGATCGACATTCTTCTTCGATGCCTAACTCTTCTCTGCAATACATCCCTTCGCGAGGGAGTTCTTCCGGCCTCGCAGAAACGCTCAATCATCACGCCTATTCTCAAGCAGTGGGGTCTTGACCCGTCTACGCCATCTAGCTATAGGCCTTTAGCTAATGGTACTTATTTTTTTTAAATTGTTGAAAAGTTGGTAGCTAGTCAACTGTTTTACTACCTAGATTCTAGCAAGCTACTCTCTCCATGCCAATCTGGCTTTCGTAAGGGGAACTCTTCTGAGACCCTTCTACTTCATCATCTGCTTTCTGATATTAATTTTATTGTGCCATTGACAGATCCGAGGTTACTCCTCTGGCCCTTTATGATGTGAGTGTCACCTTCGACTTAGTCGATCATGATATTCTTTGCGCCGTCTTTCTTTATCGTTTGGGATCACGGCCTTACCCTTAGCCTGTCTCGCATCCTACCTCTCTGATCGTTCCTCTGCTGTTGTCTTTGGCTCTTCTCGCTCCCTCTGGCTTCCTGCTCCTTTGGCATCCCCAAGGCTCTGTTCTTGGTCCTCTACTTTACATTCTCTTCACGGATGATCTAGGTTCTCTTCTTGCATCCTGCTCGCTCTCCAGTCACAGCTATGCCAACGACCTCCAATCATACACTCGTTGCTCTGCAACTGAGGCTGCTGCTATTTCCACCCATAATGCCTGGATCTCTTCTAATCGTCAATCCTTCGAAGACTCGGTACATATGGTTAGGCACTCGTCAACAGCTGGCTAAGCTTGATTGACGCTTCTTGCCACTGAATTCCCCTCCTTTACCTTTCCTACTTCTGTTCGTGACCTAGGTGTCATTCTGGACCAAGAACTCTCCTTCTCTAAGCACATTCATGAGCTGACTTGTGCTTGTTACTATAAACTGCGTGTCATATCCCGCTCCCTTTCATTCTCCACGGCTTTCACTCTGGTACGTGCATTTATTGTCAATCGATTGGATTATTGCTCCTCTCTCTTTGTTGGACTTCCTCAGACTCGCCTTGCATGTCTAGAGAGGGTTCTGCGGTCGGCTGCACGCTTGGTTAGCGATACCTCCAGGTTTGACTACGTCTCTGAATTTATGCGAAACGTCCTCCATCGCATTCATTATAGGGTCTCCACCATGGCGTGCCATTGTGTCGTAGGACAGGCCCCGGCCTACCTCTGCGAGCTCTTTACTTTAACTTCCGCTTGCGCGGGGCGCCGTGCCTTGCGCTCGGCCTCTCGGGGTGATTTTGTTGTCTCCTATGCTCGTACTGCTATGGCGCAGCGTAGGATATTCTCCGTGGTGGGCCCTACGGTCTGGAATGACCTCCCTCTCTCGCTTCGCTCCCTCCCTAGGGACCTCTCAGGTACTTTATATGGCCTATTTAATGCCTTTCTTTTTTACCAGGCCTGGGTCGGGAGCGCCACTGAGTAGATTCTTATAGGGGCGCTATATAAGTTCATTATAGATAGATAGATAGATAGATAGATAGATAGATAGATAGATAGATGGATAGATGGATAGATGGATAGATGGATAGATGGATAGATGGATAGATAGATAGATAGATAGATAGATAATGGAATGCATTTTTAAAGCCTAACGAAACGTATACTTCAGACGTAGATGAATTTGTACAGCCTGAGAATTTGATGACAAAGAAATGTACTGAGGACATGATTGGAATCAAATGCACTAACCATTGTTTCTTGACTGCCATGCTGTGGATTTGAGTTCAATATCAATTCTGTTTTGTTTGTTCAAATCAATAGAATAACCGATATGCCAAGAATACAGTTGACATATTTACAAGAGAGACGTACATGTACACGTAGAATGTGTCTGATTCATATTCTCCGTAACGCTTTAATTTATTGCATTGTATTGTATTTAGACATTTCTAAAGCGCCTCTTGTAGGGTGAACCGTTCAGATGCGCTCCCAGTGCGCAAGGCCAAGAGAAAAGAAATAAGTCTTGAGGAAAGTAAAAGAAAACGAGGGTTACATATTAAAATTTGAGAGCGAGTAGAAGGAGACAGTGTGTTCCAGAGTGAGGGACCAATTGAGGCAAAAGATCGGGACTGCGCCATAGTTGTTCTTGTATGATGAACTGAAGGATCCAATCTGACATAATTTATAATGATGATACATCGCTAAAGTGAATTATTGAAGATATGTCTTGCAAAATTAAGAGCTGGCTATCGATGCTGCAATGAAGGTAGTCTTGTGTATAGATCTGTGGTTTTCCACGCTTAGGAACGACGTCTGTCAATTGCACGTTTGTGACAAGCGACTCTTGCGGTTACACTCTGGTTTCAACTTCATCCAACTTGGAACTAACTTTCAATTTCAAAGAACAATCAAGTAGGTGCCACTTAGCATAATCATTAAGGTTGTTAGTTATTTTAAAGTTATCCAAATTCAATTAATTGTGGTCCTAATGGAAATAATATAGACTGACCTTGAATAGCCTATTCAAGTTTAAAAACCATGTAGCTGTGTTAACTGCAGAGACCGATTGCTTAATCGGGTGCCATTTCTTTTAAATTTAAGATTCGCCATTTGCGATTACGAATTCTTGATAACAGACAGAACTGATACCCTTCGACTGTTTTCCGTCTGAAGGCAATGCGAGCCTTGATCGACGAGGAGCAAGCAGCCCTTCATGAAAGGCATTTTTTGCCCTGGCAGTTACGTCCACAGGACCCACAAAGAGTCCATGGTTTGCCACCAATGGCATGAAGCGGCCCAGCTATGTGCCCAACTATGGTCACTATCTTGTTACTCCTTGAGTGCCATAGCAATATTCTTATATGGAATTTGTTTTTTTTTTAGGCAAGGTGGTGGCTTCAGATCAGTGTAAACAGGTGTATCGAGACATGATGGGTGTTATCATCTTCAAGATCTTAGCTTATTCTCCCTGTGACGTAGGCAGGAGCGAGATTCGCGCTCCCAACGGTAGTATCATTACCATCGCTTTCAACTTCGTGCAACTCGACGAATTCGACAATGATCAATATTTATTGGTAGGTTTTCATTAGGAACAATTGCACTTTGTGAGTTGGACCCAATTATGTGAATAGACATAAAAAGACAACCAGACCAAAAGCCCGATTAACCAACTGGGTGTTTGGTAGGTCGGTCGGTGTCAGTTGTAAAGTTATTGTTGCTTTCAGATATACACATATGATGACTTGATGCGCGAATATACTTATCAGTTCATGATATCGTACACAAGTCGACCGCCGAGCGCATCATATAAGACGACCGCATTACGATTGGTCTATTACAGAGGCGCTGTTAACAAAGTGGATGAAGTCAAATACAACGTCACTTACAAAGTCTCCATGCCTAAGAACACAGGTAAAATATGATTATAACTTGGGTACGAATTATGGTTTTTAGCACTTTGAGTAACAAAGACCAATAGGCAAGCGCAGAATGTTTGAGTAGGATACATTTTCCACAGATGGAGAATTCGTCCAGACAAATTACAGCGTCTTCTGTTACTATGCACAGTTGCACAACGTGGTCGCAATAACATGCATAGCTCTTCACTTTTCTGAACCTCCAAGAAAGTGCGAAACGTGGTTATCCATCGGATCACCTTAAATTGTTTCCAAAGGACACTGTAAATTTTAAAATGCGTACGTTGAAGAAGATAACTGATTGTTAAATGTTGCTGGCTGCGATTTGTACGAAAATCTTCTATTAAAGACACGTCTTCTGCATACACAGCGTAGCTTGCAACGTGTATGCTGAGGAAGTGTATACATCTCAATCAGCATACAGGCGCTGGGGGAAGTGCATGATACACGATGTTTCAACAATGTTACAGGGTTGTATATGTTCTTACATTTTATCCTTCATGTTTGAGCAACTGCACTGGCTTCCTCTCTTTGCACGTACTAAGTTCAAAATCCTCATTCTTGTGTCCAAGACATAGCGGGGTCTCGCCCCCAAATATTTAGTTGATGTAATTTACCGGCCTCTTTCTGTCTCCTCGCATCGTCCACTTCGCACCTCGAACAGATTTGATCTTTCAGTTCCTCATACTAGAACAGCTATGGCGCAGTCCCGATCTTTTGTCTCAATTGGTCCCTCTCTCTGGAATACACTGTCTTCTACTCACTCTCAAATTTTAATAGGTAACCCCTCATCTTCTTTTGCTTTTCTCAAGACATTTCTTTTCTCTTGGCCTTGCGCACTAAGAGCGCCTCTGAAGGGTTCACCATACTAGATGCGCTTTATAAATGTTTAATTACATTACAATGCAATACAATAATTTTTAATATAAACATTAGGTTGTCTTTGCCTGTTGTCTAGATGGTTGCTCATTAATCTGTAAGCACATAAGCGGTGTTGCATTATAGATCTGCTGCTAGTCTTGCGCATGAAATCACAGAATGAAGGACAGGTAAGTATCGGTGAACAGGTGGCCAGACTGATGTCTCCTGCATTCCAACTGAGCAAAGAGAAGACGTCTTGTCTCGTCCTCCGATTCAAAGCCCTGGCTCAGCTCAGAGTCATGCTCGGATACGTGAACAGCGGTGGAAGATACGAGGAGAGATTGCTCCATCGCAATCTGAGGCCGCTGTCTTCCGTCGATTTCTTTACTCTTCAAAGAGACGTTGGCGGTTTTACGGTCGAAGGACAACAGTTCGTCCTCGTCTTTGAGTCGAGAAGCCAACAACTGAAGGGGGATTTAGTCATCATCAGCGAAATACAACTCCAGGAAAACCAGTGTAACTGTAAGAATCTTTCAACTGTATAGATCAAGGGTTTTATTTTAAAAGATGGCTGGGATGTCCCGCACATTTCGCTAACCGAAGGTTAGTGAAAAAGAAGAAGTTTAATGACGAGAAGAAGAATACAGAGTCAGCCAATCAGACAGACACGTTGCTGTGATCGGAGGAAAAGAACTTGGCTGGTTGGTGAAATTGTATCCAGCGTCTTTCCTTTTAGGAGAGTTGGCAGGAAAAAAGCAGAAAAAGAAAGAATAGAAGAGCGAGGAGGAGGACAAGGAGAAGAAGACGTGGAGGGCATGAAGGAGAAGATGGAGAAGAATAAGGAGAAGAAGAATACAGAGTCAGCCAATCAGACAGACACGTTGCTGTGATCGGAGGAAAAGAACTTGGCTGGTTGGTGAAATTGTATCCAGCGTCTTTCCTTTTAGGAGAGTTGGCAGGAAAAAAGCAGAAAAAGAAAGAATAGAAGAGCGAGGAGGAGGACAAGGAGAAGAATACGTGGAGGGCATGAAGGAGAAGATGGAGAAGAATAAGGAGTAGGAGGACGTGGAGGACAGCGTGAGAGGACGAGGAGGAAAAAGAGAAAAAGAAAAAGGTCGAGAAAACGTCCAGGAGGAGGAGATGTAGAAAAGAAGACGAATAGGAAGAAAACGGCGAAGAGTAGAGAAGAAGAATACAGAGTCATACAGACAGACAGACAGACAGACAGAAATAGACAGAGATAGAAAGACAAACAGACACGTTGCTTTCATCGCGGAGAAGAACTTGGCTGGCAGGTGAAATTGCATCCAGCGTCTTTCCTTTTAGAAAAAAAAACAGAAAAAGAAAAATAGGAAGGCGAAGAGGAGGGTAAGGAGAAGAGTTGGCCGGGGACTAATTTAGGAGAGTTAGGAGGAAAAAGGTGAAGACGAAAGAAGAGGAAGAAGAGGACAAAGAGTAGCGGTCGTGGGGGACAGGAAAGAGAAGATGGAGAAGAATAAGGAGGAGGAGGACGTGGAGGAGAGGGTGAAGAGGTCGAAAACATAGAAGAGAAGAAGAAAAATAAGGAGGAGGAGGAGGGGTGGAGGAGGATGAAAGTAAAAGCAGGAGAAGCATAAGAGAAGCGAATAAGAAGGATACGAACAAGTAAATTTATATAAATTCTGTTTGTGTTAATAATTATTTATACGAAAATGTAAACTTCAGATTTTGCAACCGACGTCGCTTGGAACGGATTCTGCGACTTTTCCTCGATAAATGGCTCATGTCCTATGGTTGACCAATCAGAGTCCGGATACAGCTGGTCACCTGCTCTTCTGATCAATGCCATCTCAGGTAAGCAGTCAAATTGTGTGTGTGTGTGTGTGTGTGTGTGTGTGTGTGTGTGTGTGTGTGTGTGTGTGTGTGTGTGTGTGTGTGTGTGTGTGTGTGTGTGTGTGTGTGTGTGTGTGCGTGTGTGCGTGTGTGCGTGTGTGCGTGTGTGTGTGTGTGCATGTGTGTGCATGTGTGTGCATGTGTGTGATGGGCGTGTGTGTGTATGTTAGGTCCATCCCAGATTAGAAATGCTGTTAGGTTTGGCCGAATGCAGAAGGAGTGTTAAGTAATTGGACATCCGGCGAAAAGTAAACCCTGTAAAAGCCTGACCATTCTAGTTTTAATGGAGTTTGGCAAATGCTGTTTCGATTGACGAGACTGCGCTTCTGTGTTCGATGCCAGTTTCCATAATAGATGTATTTGTAAAAGATAGCTGATGAAGGTGGATCCTAGTAGAATTTGACGCGTTGCTGTCTGTCTCGTGACATTCTACGACCGACACAGTGTTGCTCTAGTCTGTCAAAGCCGCTTCTTTTTGAACATGTTCTGCGGTTGGTGAAGCCGCCGAGTTTGTCAATTTTGGTTCTATTTTCTTGAAAGGTTGTATATTTCTTTCCGGCGTATTGTTCTATTTACAAATGATGTACTTTTATCTTCTTACAAGCGTGTTAACATCATCTCCAAAAATGTATATGTAAATAAAAAAATATTTATATTACAGTTGATTTGAGAACATTTATATGAGTAAGTGTTGCAGTAGAAAAATAAATAATCCTAAACCCGTAAGTGCCAGAAAAAACGAAGATGTGCGGTCCGCCGCGCTCAGTCAAGATAACGTCAGTAGGCAGATATGGTCAAAATCGGTTCCAGGTCAAGATTCAAATAGTCAGGCAGGCAGAAACTCAGATGATATATGAATGGTGTTTAGAATTGAAGCGGTGACAGAGGTGAGGGAAGAGGTGGGGTCAGTGTGGGATTTGCGAAGGAGCAGTGATTTCAGTAATGATTGCATAACCTGTAAAGAAATTACACTATCGACGCAACTTAGTCCAGAAACTCTGTGTCAACTTCAGATGAAAATCCGATGGATGAGTTTCACTTGCGTGTATTTAAGTCCGGAACTGGTTACTCTTCTAGTTCTTGTACACTCTTGCTTCTTACTGACGATATTTCTGTTCGATGGCATTTAACATCATTTATGTTATGGAAGACTATCCGAGTACAGCCATATAAATTACCATGCTTCGTGAACACTGGAAGAGGCGCTTGACAAATTTTCAGATACAATACAATACAATAAATACTAACAACAAAATAATGATATCAAGCCTTAAAAAGGCCGTTACATATACTTTTTCTATTCTTCTTAACTAATATTCAAGTCCGCGAGGGATCGTATGTACTTCGGGGTAAAAAATAATAATGTTTTATGCAAATTGAATAGAATCGACGACGGGCCTTCGTAGTGAATTTGACGGTTATAGCAGAGGCGAAGTGTCCAGATTACTTACTCCTCCTTACACTTCAACCGCACAGGCGCCATGTCTCCTGCTCTCGGCCACAATCAACTCCACCAATATCCGTCTCGGTTTCTCTCTGTTTCCGACCAACAACACGGATCCTCTGCCTCCACCAGAGATCGTCCAGACAGCATCCCCGAACGGATCCGATATCCAGCTGTACTACATCCATCTTCCGGTTGGAGTGGAAGTTATGCTCGAAATAAAAGCGTCTCAGTTCTACTCCGGATCGATGGAATATTCGGCTGTCTTCCTTCTACGTATTGAATCGAATTCGTGCAAAGTCGTCCAACCAAGTAAGATCACAACATTGAAAAAGAGCTTTAAAACGTAGGTCTATGCTACGGGTGTTGTATCGGTCATGACAGTTGTTGTTGCAGATATGGCTCAATGAGATGGTCGACAGGATCTTTAGAGAATACGAAATAGACTGAAGAAGTACCATACAGGCATTCTAAGTTCCTCTTCATTCGCTGTATACTATATAGAGCGAAGGCAATCATCTATGCTTCTCTTCACATAATTGAATATCCTGTTATATTCTATTAGGCCTATTAACTACCACGAACTATAATGAATTTTGTTGGTGAGCGGTTTTAGTCGCATTTATGTGATAATACATAAACAGCGCCACATTGCTTTATTTCTTCATACAAGGTTTTGTCACAGGGTTGAGGAAATAGCCATTAAGAAAGACGGTCTGGTGCTGCATTTTGCACCATATAATGTCTCCAGCGTTCGACTTTCATGGCGTCTGTTTCTGTCTGTCTGTCTGTTTGATTGCTTCATGGTGTGCAAGAAATTTTCTGATTGCAAGTTTCTTAGTTTAAGCTTTTAAACTGCAGCGCTGTATATATTGCTTTGGAAATTATTTTGCGCTTCTCAACAACAAGTTAATCAGCGGTAACATTGGTATACATATAATTATGTTATTAACGTACATGCGTCCATGAGGATTGTTAAGTTGTACATAACTACACAAATCATATGAGCATAGTTACTTACGTATGTAGGTTTGTATTAAAATTGTCTTCAACCGTCCTCGTACGAGGATTGGCTGCACCATGGACAATTTTCTTTCATTCTGTTTCTCGTCAATTTGAATAGCTGATCGAGTGATAAATCAGTCTACAACTTTATATTTTGGGTCCATTTCATTTTCGGTCTTCCCTGTGTTGTTGATCCTGGAACTGTCTGTGCCTTGGCTAATCTTCTCTGGGAACCAACGCTCTCCTATGAAATATGAAAGCTTCCTCTACTTGATAAATCGGAGACACTTCTTTCCACTCCAACAGTATCCAAAACTCGTTCATTTGTCTTCCTTGCAGTCTATGATAACCCCGAGAATCTGCCGCATACACTTCATTTCAATTGCTCTGATTCTTACCTTCTCGTCTTTCTTAATTAATAGCCTAGCTCTCCATGCCATACCTTGTCACTGCACTGCCACACAAGAACACTCTTAAGTTGCACCTCTGTTGCAAGGTATGTATTAAGCAAACATAACACTTTTAATGTTCAAACTGTTAAGATTTGATTACTACGCATGCAATTTTTAGAGAGTTTATCTACGGAGTCCATCAACTGCACAGAGTCGTTCGATTCGTGTGGCTATCGACTTGGAACGGAATGGTCAGATTATCTTTCGACCTTCAACAGCTACCGATGTAAATATACGTATTAAGCCCGTGTTGTATTATTTTGTCGAATGGCGGCACTACAGAAGCTCCATCTACTGATGATGAGGCCTAGTAATGGGACAAACGATGTCTTTATTTCTATCACTGTGGAATTGAGTGCATAAAAGAACATTTTGACGTTAAAGCTGTACACAGTAGTTTGTTATACAATTACTATCAATCGTTATCTATACATATAATTTCCCAGTTCTGTATGTCGATAAACGCTCTCACAGGCGTCCGAAATTGGCCCCACCCACGAACACTGGCAACTATGGAGAAAGACGTACACAGGCAAAGCCAGACAGACAGACAGACGGACGGTCAGACAGACAGACAAACAGCGGTTATTAAGTCCATCTATGCCTCCCGCCCTCCGTCCCTCCCTACCTCTGTCCCTCTTGATTGGGAGGGGGAACAAAGAACGAAAGGAGGACTGATTGTAGCCGATGCAATATAACACGGGCGCCAGAAATTCGCCCGCTCACAAACACTGGGCACTATGGAGATAGACATACGGACGCAAAGCCAGACAGACAGACAAACGACGGTTAGTAAGTCTGTCTATGCCTCCCTCCCTTTGAACCTCCCGCCCTACCTCTTTCCCTCCTTCACTCCCTCCTTCCATGCCTACATCTCCCGTCATAATGACGAGCAAATTCACTAGTTTCTCAATAATTTCTCTTTACCTTACAACCATTGCTCACTGCTCCTGGCTTAAATATTTTCTGGCTGTTTGGTGTTCTCTCTCTGTCTCTGTCTCTGTCTCTGTCTCTGTCTCTGTCTCTGTCTCTCTCTCTCTCTCTCTCTCTCTCTCTCTCTCTCTCTCTCTCTCTCTCTCTCTCTCTCTCTCTCTCTCTCTCTCTCTCCTCTCTCGTGCTCTTTAGCTGACCATTCTGTTTTTTCTCGTAGCTGTTGTTGCCTCAGGTTTGTTAACTTACAATATTTTTAAATCATTAGCTATATCGATCATTATTATCGTTCCTACCTTCTCTACTTTGTCACACCGTTGTGTAGCCATCACCTCGTGTTATAGCTGGAGCAATCTGCGGCAAATTATTTTACAATTTTACAGGCTCATGTCCCTATAACTACACTGTGTCCACGATAAAGTAGAACACTAGACTTTGTGAAATATCTTGGTCAATTGTAGTATTATAGGTACCAAATTTGGTGCACATGAACTTCAGTCTATTCTATCCATACCCTGCAAATTTTATGACAATTGAGACAACGGTAACGAGGATATACCCTTTTGAAATTGGGTAGTTCAGAAACCAAGTTACCGAACAGTAAAACGCATAGAATTACGTCATTTTTCTGGCTACCGCAGGGGATACATAGGCTGTTGTTTATAAGCGTCATTTTCGGAAACAGTTACACTACGAGACCTGTCTTACGTAACAGTAGTTGGTTATAAAGAAATGGTTTTCAGCGCATAGGACAAGATTTTAATCAAGGAGTTGAGAGAGACGAAGGGGTATGGCGCAAGGAGACTCATTACAGAATTTCCAATGAAAATGCGCTTTACTGTTCGGTAACTTGGTTTCTGAACTCCCCAATTTCAAAAGGGTATATCCTCGTAACCGTTGCATCAATTGTCATAAAATTTGCAGGGTATGGATAGAATAGACTGAATTTCATGTGCACCGAATTTAGTACCTATAATACTACAATTGACCAAGATATTTCACAAAGTCTAGTGTTCTACTTTATCGTGGACACAGTGTATTTTCCATTACTATCAATGTTATTATTACTCAATAATTTATCTTTACCTTAATACCATTGCTCAATGCTCATAGCTTAAATATTTTCTGCGTGCTTTCTCAGTCTGGCTCTCTGTCTCTGTCTCTGTCTCTCTGTCTCTGTCTCTGTGTCTGTCTGTGTCTGTGTCTGTCTGTCTGTCTGTCTGTCTGTCTGTCTGTCTGTCTGTCTGTCTGTCTCTCTCTCTCTCTCTCTCTCTCTCTCTCTCTCTCTCTCTCTGTGTGTGTCTCTGTCTCTGTCTCTGTCTGTCTGTCTGTCTGTCTCTGTCTGTCTGTCTGTCTGTCTCTGTCTGTCTCTCTGTCTGTCTGTCTCTGTCTGTCTGTCTGTCTGTCTGTCTGTCTGTCTGTCTGTCTGTCTGTCTGTCTGTCTGTCTGTCTGTCTGTCTGTCTGTCTGTCTGTCTCTCTCTCTCTCTCTCTCTCTCTCTCTCTCTCTCTCTCTCTCTCTCTCTCTCTCTCTCTCTCTCTCTCTCTCTCTCTCTCTCTCTCTCTCTCTCTCTCTCTCTCTCTCTCTCTCTCTCTCTCTCTCTCTCTCTCTCTCTCTCTCTCTCTCTCTCTCTCTCTCTCTCTCTCTCTCTCTAATGCTCTTTAGCTGACCATTCTGTATACTTGCAGCTGTTGCCTCAGGTTTGTTAACTAACAACGTTGTTGAAATCATTAGCTATATCTATTATGATTATTATTGTCCCTATCTTCGCTACACTGCCATAAACCTGTGTCTTAACCCTATGACGCACACCTTCCGATCCAACACATTTAGCACACCTGGGGTCTAATGGACCCCATCGATAACACGGCCCCCAGTTCCACAATTTTAATAGAACATGGAAATGAATGATCCTAGTTTAGGTGGGAGAGAGTGCATGCAGTTATGCAACATGTTTGGATCATGGTATGATGTTATATTCAATGTAAGAAATTTTTTAGTGTGATGAACAATAATCAGTTATTCAAACGTACGCAGACAGAATAAACAGCGCTTTTACCGGGCTTGAGGTGCTGCCTGAAATTTGGATTGCTGGTCAAAGCCGAGTTGTCTATCGTTGTGTTTCTTCCAGTTTTGTACCATGGAAGTACAAGTCTTTCCATTATTGATGCAACCGGGATTATGCAATAGTCAATGCGTCATGAGACTATCAATGTTACAGCGTGGGGTCTGCTGGACCCCAGGTATGCTAAATATGCCCGAGGTGTCTATTTGATTTTTTTACTCTTTAACCAAAAACATAAATCTCTTCAAAGTTATCCACAAATGTAGGGGAATGAATATCTGAGGAATTAGAAATATATCAGATTTTTACTATTTGTATCGACGTAGTTATCAAGAAACTGCCATCGCTGGGGTCCAGTAGTGAGTAGTCCCCAGGTGTGCGTCATAGGGTTAACTTGCAGCCATCTCCTCTGCTTCATATTATTTTACCATTTACTGGTACCGTCTCCTATTACCTTATCCATTGTCCACATTTAGAATACCTACATGTTTGTTTCTGTTTCTTCACATTGTCCCATCTTCTTAAAATTGCAATTCGGTCTAAAAGTTATCTGTAACATGTATTATTAGCTTACCTTCTGTTACTTCTTTCGGGTGATATTGAGATAAAAACTTCTCGCCCTGAATGTCTTGAAACTACCAATTTCTGTAACCTTAATATCCAGTTCATCTTGAGTAAGTCTCCTTTCTTCAAATTTACCAGCTGGTTCACCCTATGAATATTCTTGTTCTAATCGAACCTTGGCTCAGGCCGTCTGTCCTTCCTTCATTTCTGACATAATTTCACCACCCTGCTCTCTTTTAACTGACAAAAGTCTCTGCAAGTAGAGACAGACAGACAGACAGACAGACAGACAGACAGACAGACAGACAGAGACAGAGTCACATGACAAAAGTCATGACAACAGCAGAATGGGATACTTTTGAGATTGACGGAGAAGAAATAGAGGTGGTAGAAAGCTTCACTTTCCTGGGATCATTGGTTGAAAAAGAAGGAAAATGTGATACAGAAATAAAACGAAGGATTGCGATTGGGAAAGCTGCAATGATTGGACTGGAAAAGATATGGAAGGACAAGCATGTGAGCATAGATACAAAAAAGGCTCGTGAGAGCCCTAATCTTTCCAACGGTTCTGTATGGTTGTGAGTCGTGGACAATGACAAAGAACATGGAGAAAAAGGTCAACGCATGTGAAATGTGGATATGGAGAAAGATGTTGAGAATATCATGGACAGAGAAAAGGACGAACGAATCAATACGAGTGGAGATTGGTGTCGAGAATGAAGAGTCATTAAAACAAAAGGCGACAAGATTGAAGCTTGGATTCTTTGGTCATGTTATGCGATCTGATGGGCTAGAAAAGGAAATGATGTTGGCTTGTGGTGAGGGAAAAAAGACGGGGTCGACCAAGGAAGAAATGGATGGATGAGATTCACGATGTAACTGGCATGAATCTGGAAGAACTAAGGGACCTGACTTCGAATAGGAAGCAATGGAGAATGTTTATCATGACGATCGCTAGAGCTCCAGGAGTTGACAGCACAAGGTGACAAGGTGACCGTCTGGATGGATTTGGCGGAGAAGTTGCCTTCTTTCACAAATCATACACAATGTTTTTACCGTTCCCTTTACCTAATGCAGCAACAATCTTTTTAAAGCATAATAACTAACCTGATCTAGAAATCTGGGTTCTGTATGGGCTCCATGTGGACATGCTTGCAGGGTACTTACTTAAACAGATCAACAGTTTGACAGATTTATCATAGACTTCGACCTGGCTTCTCCAGTGGACTATAATTTTTACTCTGAAATCATTAGAATGTGTTATTATTATGTATATGTAGCATTATAGTTTCACAGCCCTCACAGTCTGGGCAATCGCGGACGTGCTCAGTCACATGGACACGCAGCAAGGAACATTGTTATTTTGAGTCTTATTCTAGGTTAATTGATTGAGGATGCTGTGAGCTGTGTACGAAATCGACGCTGGTTGTGGAATAAGGCAATCGGCGTTCATCAGCCATTGAGTTGTTAATGAGGCGCATTCTTCAGGCGTCTAATGGCCATTTGAGTAGCTCGCGCCTCTGAGCAGTTCCCTTGAAGAGGCGCTATATACTCGAATGAATGAATTTGGTAAATATAATATTTATTATTGCACTTAAACGCAATTGTGTATTATATAGGGCCTATACATATTTACATATATATGGCACAAAAGCTCTCAATTTAGTCGTTTTACTTGTACCTACATATGTATGTTGGCATATCCAATCCAGTGATTAGTAAATTATACTGTTCACTGCATTATTTCTGAGGTCATTAACTTAAATCATTCTCTACGGTCTAACACCAAAACGTAACATTATCAATAATTATTAAGATTATTCAGCACTTTCATGTTGTAGCTAAGATGCCCAATATTAAGGGTCCTGATGCATATATAACTATGATAAACCGAGAGGTATTTTAAGGAACCGAATTAGTTGACTGTTGTCTTATGTTGTAGATCTGTTGTGGGGTCTTTCAACGGGAAACATTCCGTCAACCTATAAGTACAATCAAAATGTGGCACTGACACCCTACATCAATATCGACAGATCAGTTTTACTAAGATTTTCACTAAATTTCACAGAAGCACCTGCTACTCGATCCAATACTAGTCTCAGTTTGGAGGTATATAGGACATCGTCACTCGGACTCCTTACGTCAAAACTGGCCAGCTACTCTTACGTTCAAAATGCAACCGTTGAACTGTGTCTTCCAACTGGACGATTCCAGTTGGCGTTTCTTGCCTACACCAACGCTTATTCTGTTTCCTCGCAAATTCAATTGTCTGAATTTCAGTTAACGGAAACAGAGTGTGATACACCAGCTCAAATCAGTTACTGTGAGTATCTGACTACATCGCTGTTCTTAGTATCATTTCGAAACACGAATGCTACTCGATTCAATGTAAATCCGATTCTTCCTAATGTTACAGAATGCGCGTGCTTAAGTCCTTTAAAATATTTTTTTCGTAAGCCAAATTGGTAAATCTTGGGATCATGAACAAACTGAACATACACCGCTCACACTGCTCTGAAAAAGAGATTCATGTAGAACCACAGAACCATACAAAGCCATTACCACAGGTTTATGATTCTGATTTTGTGTGTTTTACCTTTTTAGTGTGTGCTGACGACAACGTATGTCTCTCTCAGGTGATGAGTCCGTCTCCGCAGTTCATCTGGAAATATTCGACGGATAAACTCCTGCGAATTGTAGGCGATGGTAAGATTCTGTCTGGTTAATCAGAAGCGAAGACATCTTTAGTTGTCCTTCTAATTGCTGACTCCAATCCCAAACAACGTATTGCTACCTGATTAGCCTACACCGAGGAAGCTCATTCGCTGCTGCAATGTTTTAGCTGTTCTCAGAAATAGAAACAGAGACGTAAAATGCTCAATCGTTGAAGCTCTTGAATGTCGCTTATTTCACTTTAAGCTAGAAATACAAGTAAATCCTTAAGAGAACATTCACTGTACGAAACGTACAGTGAATTTTTGCAAATCTTTTTAGTAGTGTGTACAATTTTGATTTTGCTAGCCTTCAGATATTGGTGCATGTCGGTGGTTCCAGCATCAGGAAGTGCTCCAGAAAACTGTCTCCCACTGTCACCTACAACCCGAGCTTCTTACGACTGTTTAGAGTCACACTTCATGCACTAGTCTTATTAGACAGTCATGTTTAACGCCTTAGGATCATTATAAAGAGCCAGTGAATACTCTTGGGTATACTCTTGCTAAATGTTTTCTTTGCTAGGATTTTGCCTTTAGGATTATGGATTACAGATTTTAACGTTAAGTCTTAATTTCTAATATTTAAAATATTCAAAGTTTACTCAAGTTGTTAAAATAGAGAGCAGTTTTGAGAGCAGGGGGTGAAAACGGGGCACTAGTTTTCTGTTTGTTTAATTAATCATACCTGTCTTTATTTTGTGTTTTTAGTCGCCTTGATTGTTGCTTATGATCTCTATGGCACACTCAACGTAGCGGGGCTTGAACTGGCCATGTTAATTTACTTGAATGCGGCTGGAAGTTTCAAAGCAACTCTGCAACTAAGACTTGCAAAGAATAAAGTTGATTGCTCTTATGACATCAATTACTGGGCATGGGTTAGTGCTCGAAATTTAAACTTGGTTATGTCTTCAGAATCATCGTATTACAAATTAGGAAAGCAGAAGCTTTGGTGATGTTCAGGGCACATATATACTGGCCTCTATCTATAGATAGCCACATGATGGAAACACATCTCCCCGTCAACAAGACAACCGAATAACCAACATGTGTCAATGAGACCAAACGTGCCTGGTGCAAAAATCACAACTGGTCTCCACACGGAGAAACAAACGCCGACAGACTCCTACCAAACCCATCACGACCATATCTGTCAAAAATCTGACTCTCGCTTGAACACACGGGTCTATCCCCCTTGAACACACGGGTCTATCCCCCTTCACATACTGCTTCCTAGTTTCCCGCCATTGTACCATCTTCTAAACTAGAGCATCTGGTACATCTGCCCGCTGCACGCAACAACATAGATACAGTTATACATATACACATACATGAATGCATACCTAATGTCTGCGCATTATCCATATAGACGCACGTCAAGGTTTAGAAGTCACTTGTGCGTGTGGATGAATAGAGCTTTCTCCATCCGTTCGTTCTTCTATTCTCTCAACTAAAGTCTCTTCCTCTTTTACCTTTCTTAAAACTTGCTTTTTCTGTCGGGGTCTCTTGCACTGGGAGCGCTTCTGAATGGCTCTCCCGCTAGAAGCGCTTTATAAATGCCCGAATACAATACAATACAAATTTACACCAAACTTTTAGGTGAAATCATCTTGTGTCGGTTGGAGTGCGATCGACTTTATGTTATTGTTTGTACTAGAGTTATTGTGTGCTTCTTTTGGAGCGAAGTTTTATTGTGGAGGTTCAGTACTGGTTTAATATGAAGTGTTACTGTGCTGTTTTGTATTGTATCTTATCTCAAAACTTGCAAAGCGCCTTTACCCAGTGTCCAACAATCAGAGGCGCTCCGAGTGCGAAAGTCCCCGGGAATAAAACCAAATTTAACGCAGCAAGATGATTCGGCGAGACCACCAAAGAATAGTGCAACCCGTACCGAAGGGTTGGTGATTCCATAATGAAGGGCCAATACCAACAAAGTCACAGGACTGGGCCATGGCCGTTCTGTGATGGGTTTGATTTTGTGACATTGAGAAAACCCAACAGATTTTGTGTTAATTCGACTTAACGCTTGTTCGCGACATTGGGGAATCTGACATTTGAGTCCGGACTGGATATACTATGTGGCAGAATATGCTTAAACTATACATGCATGCGTACATACATACGCACATGCACATATATACCAAAGTGTCCGGATCGGATACTTATAGACAGTTTGCTCACATATACATGCTTGAATATATACAAGAACACAGTAGACAGGTATGCCTAAGTGCACACATACATAAATGCACACATTCATAGATATATAACTAACTGCATGCATGCATACATACATAGACCTACTTTATGTGCACAGTGCACACATGCAATATATATATACATACATATATATATACACATACATATATATAATATAGGTAAGAAGGTAAGCTATATATATTATATATATATAGCTGTACAACATATAAATTGGCCATACTTAAAACAATCATTCCATTTCTGCTGATGCTCGTTTACACAACAGAGACAAATCGTACACCTAATATTATTTTTATTACACATTTATTAAGCGCCACCATGTAATGACCAATTACCCATCCATGGTAAGTTATTGTGTGTGAAGGACTTGCTCAGGGTCCCTACCAAGTAACCGTCTCAATGGAGACTTTAAGCCATAATCACCGTGTTACAAGGCTTGCTTTCTAACCAATCGTTCGCTGTATCTCAAGACATAGGCTACATACCGTAGACATCTCTACGTGCACAGTTGACCATCATTCTCAACATTATTCAAATCCCGTTTTTTTGATGATATTGGAGTTTAACATAAAGACTTTCACTGTGATTGAAATTGTTGTATCTCTACAGATAACCAGAAAAAAGAACGGACAAGTGGCTGAGGAGGATAGACTTATTGACTTGGAGGGATCGAATACTTGGTCCTCAAACGACATGCTTCAGATTTACCTGCCGTCGGACGTGGGCTATTGTATGGATCGCATAACATACACCATCGTTGGTCGTGATCCTCCGGAGGGTAGGAATCATGATTTGATTCATGTTCAGCCCAGTTAAATCTATGTCAATAATGAACCCAGTAGCATATAGAACAAATTAGTCACTATTATATGTATTTTATATATGCATGCCAAAAAATAAGGCAAAAGTAGAAACTAAACCAATATTGTGTCTGTGTAGGTCAAGACATATTTTCTTTCGACGCTTTTTGCACCTTGAGATTATAAACAGATTCTGCGTTGACAGGAGTGTCGGAGTCATTTATCCTGGTTAATCTAAACTGTTGCATCGTTTAACTGTTAACACACTGTCCAACCTTATAGCTCAATGTAACATGGTTGCCCAGGATACTCGCTGCAGTTGGTGAAGAACTTGGAAAGCGATCTCAAAGAATCGGACAGTCTGACAGCTCAATGGACGTCAGATGTCCTCAGTGTAGCTGCTGGAATCGTCTGTCTCTCAGTGGACTTGGTTCTGCCATCTAGCGTCCAGGCGAAACTCTTTCAGGAATCGCAGAACGGCACCGTCTGGAACCAAAGTGTGTTCACGAGTGGCAGTGTTACGGGTGACCAAATTCGTGGAGAATTCCAAGTTCCACTCGACAGAGACACTTATCGAATTCAGCTCAGTGTTTACTTCGACGAAAATGCTACAATTAACGACATCCGCTTGGAATTCGGAACCTGTCACGACAACGGTAATCACATCACGGAAATAATAAATGCCTGTGTGCGTCTCCAAAAGGCGTTATGAAAAGCGTATCGGTGAACAGAATATATATACATGTATGTAAGAAGAAGACGAACAGCAGTCCCTTAAGCTAGCCCGAGGGAGTCATGCGTATGATGTGTTAGCGACTTCATTTTCTAAGCCTCGGCATATGAGGGCGGTATACCTGTTCATAAGGGCGACGTAACGAAAGGGCGACATAACAGAAGAGTGACATAAATACCGTATCAAAAGAATGACAACATAAGAAATTAAATCAAAATTCAAAACCGCAATAAAAAAGTTTTTGTACTATTCAAAAGCTATAGATGTAGCCTTCGAGACTGAACACTACATCTAGACTACGAGTCTAATAAATGTACTCACTTAACTCCTTGATAAACAATGGGAATAGTCAGTAATTTCTGGCTACGAATACACGACCCCTCTTGTATGTTCCCCCAACAAACAGACTACGATATTAACCATTTTGTCACTCTTTTCTTATGTCACTTTTTCTTTACGTAAATTTTTCAAAACGGCAATAGCTCTGTCGCTGTTATAGAATGCTATTCAGATTTGTCGCTTTTTTATGTCAATCTTTTGCTATGTCGCTCTCCCGATACTAACCCATGAGGGCTCTGTTACCCTTTAATCTTCCCACCAACAATGTACGGTCAGTGTACTCATTATAGCTGAGTTGGCTGTTGGTATATATGTTGGCTAGAAATATTAAAATGGGTATACTGTAGTATTGAGAAGTAATTTGCTAATTCACTGACTAAACCTGAAACCTAAAAGCTCTTAACGTGAAAACTGGGCTTCAGACTTAGCATAGAAAACCACTTGATAACTTTTGTACATGTTTGGTTTCTACAGCTACTGCGCCGAGGGCCAATTTGTCGTGCGACTTCAAGAATCTCGACAGCTGCGGATACCACGACGCATCGGACAAAGAATCGCGTTGGGTAGCAACAGCTTCACAGGCGGAACCAACAGGTGATGCACCATCTGGATGATGATGATGACGTCAAGGACGATATCAAAGATGAAGGCTATGATAACCATAAAGATGACGGCGTTGGCTATTATGATAAGGATGAATATCATGATTATTATGAAAATGATGAAGGTCCCTTTAGTAATCCACTACTGTAATTGCTCTGAATGCAAACAGGGCATGTGAGCAACATAACCCCTTTCCGTATCCGAAATACAAGTGTGATGTGAATAAATAGCTGCCATGGCATTCGAGCATGTACATTGAATGACTGTGTTGTAGGTGTTGAAGGTCGGCGTGAGTGTGTGTCAGACGCAAATGGCAGGAACTACGTAGGGAGACAGAACGTGACGTTCAGTGGAAGACCTTGTCTGTTTTGGAACTCACAGGAATACATCGTCCATCCTTTCGATGACGTCTCTTACTTTGCAGACTCTTCCGTTGATTCAGATGAGACTGGAATTGAAGTTCTTCTGGATGATGTCAGGAACTACTGTCGCAATCCATCCTTCGATGGAACTTACGACATCTGGCCTTGGTGCTACAACCAAGGTTCCCTAAACCGGAAGGAATATTGTCCTATTCCTTTCTGTCAAGGTACCATCTACATTTGTCCGTTTTCAACTAACTATTGTGCTGTTGAATTTGCTTTACACGGTGGTCTTTACAGCATATCGCGCTTATTCAGTAAGTCATTGACTGTTGGTGCGAAAATCTTATGAGCTGAGTTGATGGAGTGACTGTCAAAAGATATTTGTTCTAACTTGTCTCACAATTTTGTTACAGGTTTGTTTAGCTTGAGAGTGCGAAAAAATTAAAGAAAATAAAAGTTTTGAGTCTGGATAATTTCAGTGTAATTTTGTATTTATAATTGAAATTAAAAATTCATTTAGCTCTGCTTCACTTGCTCTTGAATTGGAGCTTTGTGAATTTTTGATGCTAAATGTTATTGGGAACTGGAATTGCACCTGTTACCTAAGATAACGATGAGTAAGTTAGGACAGTCACTAGTGGCTGGCCACCCATACACGTGGAGCCCGGCCAACGAATTATCGTCCACAACTGACAGAGGTTTAGAGTCTCTGGACCAAGTTGCAGCGTTCGCAACACACAATGACTCTGCTGTGCAGGAAGCATTCATTCTAGAAGATGACGCTCTGATAGTGTGCGATTTATGTACTCGTCATATCTGAGTTCGATTTTTAGAACCGTAGCACAATCTTTATTATTCGAAACAGATTGTCTGATTTCACAACGCATCACAACTCATTCACCAAGTCGTATAAACGAGATTTTTGCTAAGGTGACATTGAGATCGATCGACTATAGGCCTACCATCATTTTCAGCGATAGCTTCTGGAGCAACCCAGACGCAAGATCTGAGTACCCGTTCGTGCAGCAGTTAACAAATGAGGCTTTTGAATTTTTTTCTTAATCTGAGTTAAATAATTGCGTGGAACTACATTTTCACGGATTATTTCATTCCAGTCCTTTACCACATTAAAGCTACGCCAGATGAAGGCTGTATTATTTAACAGTAACGATTATAAATACCCAACTACTGCCTAAAGCTAACATCATGTTCAGACTCTCTGAAACAAGTTGCATCGATAGTTTGAGGTTACGATGGGTAGAAGCGCTCATAGCGCAAGATGACGCTACCGCCGACAATCCTTCGCTGCTAAAAGATGACGAACGTCAGGCCATTTGTTAAGCCGCCTGTTACACGTAGAGAAAGTACTGGTCAACGCCGGTCAGTAGATTGGAGCTCCACCAGTGACTAACGGTAGTGGTCACTTAAAAGACTCGCGCGTCTCCTCTACCGCCCAGTCGAAAATTACCCGGCTACAGCCGGCCTCCACGATCCGACTTTACTACATATCAAGTGCGATGGGTTCTCCTGATGCAGTCACTTAGGCCGAGACGAATTGTGAAAAATGCCATAAAACGTAAAAAAGAGACTAATTCGCCATGTCCTCTACCAGAGACGAAGAAAGAGTACGGTGCGCAAACTTGGCAACAATAAAACCCCAGTAGATGAATCCTAAAGAGAAACCCCAATCAATGAAAGTGAGAAATAATTATTTCGCTTAGCACATTAAAAATATTTAATATGACGAGCTGATTGGAGATATTCTTAAAATAGTAAACCTTTTTGGATTCCTCAGAATAAGTCAAACGATTATAAAAGTCTTTATTGCGCACATAGGAGATTTGGCAAATGTATTAACTGTTACGATCTGGTTTCTCTTTCAGATTACTTCATGAAGGTTGTGTTTGGCAAGTGGTTGGATTCTGCTGTGCTGCTCTCTCCACCGATTCAGTTCAACGGAGCAGTCTGTCTTCAGTTTCAATATCGACTCAGCCATCCGAAGATCATTCTCAGCATACAGACAACCAGCCTCTCCAACTCATCCTCCACTAGGAAGCTGATGGAACTGAGTTATCGGCTCCAGACGAACGCATCCAACTGGAACACTGTGAATGTTTCCCTAAACAGCAACTACGGCCAAGTGCAACAGGTGGCATTTGTGGCCGAGAAAATTGGATTCACCTTAGAGCTTGAATACGCAGCCATTCGCAACATAATCACGACTAATTTGCCATGTTCTCAACCAGGTAACCACACTTCAAATCGTTGCCAGTCGCATTCTCTTTGAGGTTAATTTATGGATTTACGTTAATAACCGCGATCTCAAAACCGCGATCATAAAATAAGGACGCACAAAACAGCGAGTGCACAAAATAGCGACAATCACTGTACAGTGATTTCATCGATTTATTTCCAGTGTCTTCCCATGTCTGACGAAGTATAGGCTACAAATAACAAATGTGATAATCTTGCAGTTAAGTACTTAATTATTTTTCATTTGAATCATTTGCAATATTCTTTCGTCAATATTTTGGCTTCAAGTTTGTGCTATATTTTCATTGCTCATCCAGCCTCTAGTTTGTGCTATATTTTCATCAATCTTCCAATTTCTAGTTTAAGTTTTACTATGAAATGTCTTCATTGCTCATCCACGGCAATGATATCGGCGCTAGGCCTAAACGATATATTTTCATCGCTCATCCAACTTCTAGTTTGAGCTTTATAATGTAATATTTTCAGCGATCATCTAGCTTCTAGTTTGAGCTATATTTTCATCAATCTTCCGACTTCTAGCTCAATTTTTACTATGAAATGTCTTCATCGCTCATCCACGGCAATGATATCGGCGCAAGGCCTAACGATATAGTTTCATCGCAATTCCAACTTCTAGTTTGAGTTTTACTATGAAATGTTTAAATCGCTCATGAACTGTAAACAAGTTCAGACGCTGAAAGCCAAGATTACCATAGATTTCATCGCTCATCCAACTTCTAATTGAAGTTTTATTATGTAATATTTTCATCGATCATCCAGCTTTTAGTGTCAGTTATATTTTCATCAATCATCACAATTGCTGAATACTATCCACTATAAAAGTGTACATTTAATTAAAGTACCTAAACTTCAGGATTACCCACATATGTATTGTTAAACTTGGAGACTGAAATTAGAGGTCACGACTCTTATTCTGATTTCTACTCTCTTATATAGTGGGCCTAATCGCTGTTTTGAGGCTCGCTGTTTTGCCGCAGTCGCGATTTTGTGCGTCGCTGTTTTGTGATCGCTATTTTGATGGTCGCGGTTTTGTGATCGCGATTATTAACGTAGACCAATTTATGTTGAGTTTGGAAATACGAGGAAGCAATTCAGAGTCGTTATGTCTTAATTCATGTACAGTTAGAACGCATTTAAGATCATTTGAACAAATGGAGATTACTACATTGTGAAAAATTGTGCTTTGTCCTGGAAACTGTGATACAGTTAACAGCAAACTCAACAAATCTAACGGAGTGGGCATCTGAGAAAACGCTCTCTTTGACTCGTGTTTTTTAGTCGGCCTCTTAGACTCAGAAACCCAGCGATCATAGCCTAACCCCTTTGGTGTGATATCATGCAAGACGGTTAACAGCAAATATAGCATACTGACTTAAGTGAATGTTTTACAGATGCGAATGAAGAGCAGCAAGAAGTTGGAGAACAATACACTGGAGACCGTCTACCAAGCGACTTCTTCCGACAACTCGTTCTAAACGACACTGCTCGTGAGTGACTAATTTCAACGTAATTTTACTGGGATTCTCACTGAGATTTATACGGTCATCTGAGCCGCTCACAGACACGTGACCATATCACATGAGGGAGAACACACTAGAATGAGAGCGAGTCTAAGATTCTAAGCCATTTTATTCACTACTATTAAATACAAACCGAAACAAGCATGGTTGGAATTTATTATTTGAAACGATTTACCATTCTCCAAACACGACTTCGGTCGCAAACTACACTAATCCTACTGCTGGTCTGGTAGCCACACTGGCTAAAGCGTATGTCAAGGCGCCTTGGGACCTCGCCTTCTTGGCGTTACAGTGACCTATGGAAAAATCGATAAAAGGCGATGGAAAAAACAGAAGAAGAAAATAAAAAAGAAGAGGAGAAGGAAGAAGGAGAAGATGATGATGAAGAAGATGAAGAAGAAAAAGAAGAAGATGAGGAGGAGGAGGGGGAAGAAGATGAATAAAAAGCAGAAGCAGAAGTGGAGGACAAGGAAGAGGAAGATGAAGAGGAAGAAGAAGAGAGGAGGAAGAAGAAAAGGAAGAAGAATAGGAAGAAGAAGAGAAAGAAGAGGAAGATGAGGAAAGCAGAAGGACGAGGAAGTGATATTTTCTGTTTGGTGTACTGTATAAATATGATTTTTTTCCATGAGTAAATGTAATAAATCATAATTAGGCCTATATTTGTGTATGTAAGCTACTTTGTCTACGTATTCGTGTCTTCTGGCTTTCATGCAAGGAAATATTTCCATACATATCAGGATCCATTACATTGTTATGTATATAGAACATCGTTGGGGCTCAGTGGTAGGCCTAAGTTCGGCGCCTTGTGACCGGAGGGTTGCGGGTTCTAATCCCACTCTAGCCGCTGCGTACGGACCTTGGGCAAGTCATTCACTCGCAATTGCTCGTGGCGCTTCGGCGTGAAAATTCCGGCAAATTATCAAATGCTGTACTCGGGAGCGCCTCTGAGTAGTAGTTGACTTCGAGAGGCGCTATAGAAATATCCGGAATAAATACATAAATAAATACGAGTAAACGTGTATGCATATGAGATGAAGGCGTCCATAAATACTTATATTCTGCACATTGTATATGCATTCATGCATAATTGCATTCCTATTAGTAAGGGCATTTTCATTCATGCATGCATGCATACCCAAATATGCATGCATATTTCAGTATTATACCTACAATACTTGTGCGCACAGGTTGTTTTGCGGGCGCAAATAGAACGCTTATGAGATTGGATGCCGTTTCACATTGTGACTGTGACTTATTTAAGACATTTTTTAATCTCAGGCCATCTTGGGGCGTACACGGAACTTTATATCGCGTGACATAGGCCTACATTCAAACGACAAGCGTTGGTGAAGAATTTCACCGGTTGAATTTGTTTTTAAAATATGTTTGCAGACTCGCATACGGTCGCTACAGTGAAACGGATACATTTATGTCTGTGTACATTCATAGCGATTGCTGTGCTTGAAAAGTCGTTATACAACACAGTTTCTGCTTGAATCGCCAATGTAATCGTGGCCTTTCTCATTGCAGGGTACAACATGGGAGGTTTGGTTACAATGATCGGTCATTTGCGGGATCGTCTCATCTACACGTAACTTTTACGACTTCTAGGACATCGGTTCCTTTTTGAAACATATTTAGCTGCACCTATGTTTACTTACGGTAACAACGTCTGTCAGTTAGCTATTTGCTAATATTGTCTGAATGTTGAAGTGAATTTTATTCAAATCGGTCTAATGGAAATGTTCACCGTCAAGGTTAGTTGCGTATTCAGGTCGTTCAGGAAGTCCCAGAGAATTGCATTAAAAATAAGTGTCGCTGTAATTCAAATTCAAATTTTCGTTTATTCATCAACCAGTTGACACAACGCAATTGGTAACAATCATAGATAGGTTAAAGAATAAATAGAAATCTATCAGCTAATTTTAACTCATTTCGAAACTAATACAAATTATAATATAATACCCTCGATATAATCATAATAAATCTACCCCGTTAATCGCCTTCCACGTGTTTCAAAACATCCAGTCTACAGAGACAAATTACGACTTAAATGTTAGAGGCTTTGATTGTTTCGTTAACGTCTATAACCCACAATTAATCCTGTTTTTGAAAATATCGTAATTATTCTACTCAATTAAAATGCGTTGTCGCCATGTATTTTGACTAGGGGTGCTACGTTGCCATTATGTAAATAGGCTTAGAAATGACCACTGCACAGGTTTGTTAGTAGATCCATGACTAGTAAAGTAACCCACTACTACTCAGAGTGCAAGGAGTGCATGTGAACGACCCAACCCCTTGCTTAATCCAATAGTCAAGTCTGATGTGAATAAATATCTACCATGTAGCCCTAGCATAACTTTTTTTGAGCTTGTATAAGAAGGTTTGACTTGAAACTTTTATTCAGCTGCGAGTGGAATGGTGCTGCGTGTAATGAAACTGACATCCGCAGTGAACTGACTGACCTCGGTCTCTGTTACACTTTCAACGGAGACGAAAGCCGCATCCTGTCATCGACAAAAACCGGTACGTAATCATCATCATTATCATTGCTGTCATCATCTTCATCATCATCGTCGTCGTCGTCATCGTCATGAGCGTCAACAAATTTTTGATCTATGCTAATTTAGCAAATTGACTTCTACATCACTTTTCATGACGCACAAGACATTAACCAATGATGTTTCAAACAAAACAGTTGCCCAAAAGCATGGTCCATTGGAGAAGTCTGGTCGAACGAAGTCCAGTGAGTTTCAGGCCAGGTTCGGTGATATTGATTTGAATGATAGCGATCGGTCAGTGAAAAGAATCGAATTTTAATTCGTTTAAAATAAATTTATTGGTTCATTCAGGCTTATTTAGCATTTGCAGCAAACACTGGAACTCTACAACCGTCAGCTTATAATTAGTTTTCCAATGGTTCATCTGGATCTTCTTGCTCTAACTTAACTACAGGCCTATATACCTAAGGATCTAAAAACTATTGCAAATGCTTCGAAACACAGAGCAACTCAAACTTGCTCCTGAACCAGAGCTCCGAGTCCTTCCTAGCTGAGAAACGGACCATACATACATGCCAAAATGAAGTTTGACTAATAAGATCGTCTTAATTGTGGACTGAGTCTGTGTATTTGGAAAGAAATCAATTTACGATGTTGATGTATTTTATAAATTAAAAAATTACATGTATGTGCTTATATTTTGTATTTAACAGGTGCGAACTATGGTCTTCGTCTTATGCTGAACGTGGAACAGTACGAAAATATTCCCGTATTCAACCAGAACACTGGAATTAAGGTTGAGCAACAAAAATATTTCATATCAACTATGAATAACCGCTTTAGCTTCGATACAAAAGATTCATTTGATTGATTTAATTTTGATTGAATGATATCCGTTGACTGATTGAATTTGGTGACTAATCGTTGATTGGCTATGGTTGATTTCAGATTCATCTTCATAACTATGACGACGTTCCACAAGTTGCAGATTCCGGTTTCACCGTTGCACCTGGCTACCAGACGTTGGCACCGCTTGACTACCAGGCGGTAATACTGTTCACAATTTATTTTTAGACATTTTTATATTTATATAATAATTTTATATTGTTATAGGTATAACATATCTTATTACCTTGTTACCTTGTTACCTTGTGCTGTCAGCTCGTGGAGCTCTAGCGATCGTCCTGGTGAACACACTCCATTGTTTCCTATTCGATGACATAATATCTTATATGCTTGTTATATCCAGTATCCAATGCAGAACAATAACAGAACCACAGCGGCTCTTAGTTTAGATTAGGTATCAAGTTAGATCGAGTATCATGTATAAAATCCAAAGAAATAAGGAGAGCTGTTGAAACTTTTTTATATTAAGAATGTTTTGGCTTATGAAAATGATCCTAAAAATCTGGTTAAAACCTCATAAACAAAAATGACAGATTCACTAATTTTGACATATTTACAATTGATCGTCTTGAAATGTTTTTACAATTGATCGTCTTGAAATCAAAGATAAAAAACACTCATTGCAACAAAATGCAAGAATTTGTTTTACTGAAATAGGCCCCAACTAGCCACAGAAATTGCCACAACTAAATATGTCTTAAAAAATTTCTTAAAACATCCGTCCCTCACATCCATGGAGAAGGTGAAATTAACCCACAAATCGCAAGATTTGCCATTCACGAAATCATTAACTGCTACATCAGAACTAGTATTGTCCTAAGCAACATGAAAATTCGTAAGGTGATGCCTATTCACATGCCTGGAGAAACAAATAAACTCAATAATTTTAGGTCTATATCAAGCTTGTCCAATTTCTCGAAGTATTTTGAAAAAAAAATTTGTATATAATGCTGACAATGTAACATACATCAAATAGCGCCTTACAAAAGATTCATTTGATTGATGGCCTTTTCTCGGGTTACTCGACTTTCTTAGCACTGTCAGAAATTCACCCCATTGGTAAAAACCAAATTTCAAATGGCATATTTTTTATCTGTCTAAAGCCTTCGACTCAGTCGATCATAAAATTATTGTAAAAGAACTCGAACACCACGGCGTTCAGAGAATGGGTCTAGTAAACGCATGTTTATTCATGCATGCATGCACACCCAAGTATGTATTTATATACCTACAATATACAATATACTATATACAATATGTACAATACCTACAACTCGACTTTCCATTGCTGACTGAGAAATTCCCTGCTTACACCTACTCTTCCCCGTTCGCGACTTGGGCGTCACACTTGACTCTTCCTCACGTTCACAGAGCATATCTCCAACCTGAATCGCTCCTGTTTCTTTCAACTGAGAAGTCTCAGGAGTCTCAGGGCCATCAGACGCTCGGTCTCATCTAACGTCTTTACCACCATAGTTCACACATTTGTCTGCTCACGCTTGTACTACTGCAACTAGCTCTTCATGTGTCGCCCTAAGCAGCGTCTCTCCCCAATTCAATCTGTTCTAAATGCTTCTGCTAGGCTCATCGCTCGACTCCCATACTTTGCTCATATCTCTACTTACATGCTTGATGCCCTACACTGGCTCTCTATTGCCGCACGCATCTGTTATAAGATCCTTCTCCTTGTCTTCAAATCTCAGCAGGGCACTGCCCCGAATATCTCTCAAACTACCTGCGAAAGCCGACAGTCGCTCAAGCTGAATGTCACCTCATTAACAATCTCAAGTTTACGACTGTGTGAATGACTTTCAATGCGTTTTGAAACGAATAGGTTCTCTAACGTTGCGTTGCTTCCTCTTCTTTCCTCTGCTCTCCAGGTCAGCGATTGATGGTTGATCTGCTCGACATGGGCTCGAATCATGGATATAGTTTATGTAAACAGTATAGCAATCTTACTGCCAAATGGTGCCAATTATATACATATAAAGAAGCAGAATCTCCTGGCGTGAACTTTACATGTTACGGCCTTTGCCGCAATCTCATTGACCGCTTCAACCAATCAATATTCATGACCAATGACGTTACAATTCGACCTCTTTTCTTTTCGAATGGCGGATGAACTCAACAGCGACCGTTTAGACGCGTAAAACTTGAACAAAATAAGTCTAAACTATATACCCCATTTTTAAACTAAGGTATCAAAAGAACTGTCCTCACTTTTAAAAAAGGGCTTAACTCTTTCACAGCCATGTTGTTTTGATAGGCAATGACAAATTTCAGACACATTTGTAAACACATTTTCAGATTTTTTAAAGCCGTCTTAACACTGTCATAGGACGGGCAATCATCTAGTATCTTAGAAATGAAGCATCGCGGTCCCTTAAACAAATCTGAGAGGCAATCGTTTGTTCAAAGTTCTAGCGACTTCAATTTCTTAGCCTTGGCATGCGAAGGCGGGTGGCCAGTCTTCTTCCTTGCCGTTTGAAATTCACACCGTTCAGCGTACGGTCATTGTACTTAGTATAGCTGAGTTGACTAAGGTGCAGATGAAGCAGAAATCTCGAAACAAATTCATGTCCTGGCGAGGATTTGAACCCTCGACTTTCCTGTTGACAATCCGGTATGCTAACCGCTAGACCATCGCGGAAATGTTTTATTAAAATAAGGTAATTCAGTTTTCAGCGAAATTTGTCCCTCTGTTATGTCCCTCAACTAATAAGCTTACAGTGGTCTGATGTGGTGGTATACGAACACGTTTTGTTCATGCTTCAATAAATGGTGTTTAGTTGTCGTTTAGGCTGAGAATCTGAGTCCTCCTTGGGGACAGTGCTCTTCAAAGGACTACGAGTTCTTCAACTCAACCGACCGATACACAACGGCCAAGTGTCAACTCGAATGCAAAACGAGATCTGTTTTGGCAGAATGTGGCTGCAAAGACGTCTACATGCCAGGTCGGTAAACACAGCCCAGTTTAGCTGTTTCTCCTCTCAGGTGATCTCTTTATCTGCTAACTTTATCAATTTCTCTGCCTAACTTAGTATATCTAATTCTGTTACTAAATTCAGACAAGTAATGCTTATCAGCGCGAGGTTATGCTGGCACTTTACAAGTGGAAAGAGTTTTAATGAGGTCTTTAAAATAGAGCCAAAAGAGGTATGTGTGTATGTACCTCTCAAAACCACTAGGATTTCGTTGGCTAAAGCCTGATATTAGTTCTCGCCAGAAACGAGGTGAAGAAAAATCTCGTGTTCATTTTCTACATTTTTGTGATTATAGGATGTTTACTTTAATTTGATACATTTCTTGAATGTTTTAGGTCCTGGTGAAATTTGTTCATTGGATACTTACCTATCTTGTGTTGAATCGTCGAATGGTAAGATAATAGGTCGTGTTTCTAATCAAAACATTGTGCGCTTCGCCTCATTGTCGGAATTTGTGTAGCAACCTTGGAGAAGAGTTAGCACAAACATGTCTCTGTCACAAGCAATATAATTTATTACCGGTGTAATCTAGGCAGTTAACGTGAAAGTCAATGCACCGGATCTCTGTCCAGGACCTTAGGATTCGTCCGTTGTCTCAAGGGCCAAAGATCAGGAAATGAGCGCCTCCCGTACTTCACCTAAGATATGGGGTCTCTCTAAGAGACGATTTCACATAAATGAAATTAAAAACTCACTCAGTGGATACTTCGAGAAATATTGTTTTCACGTCCAATCGAGTCAGTTGCTCTGACTTTTTACAGCACTCGCATGCATAGTTCATAGTGTTCAGAAGCTCAATAATTTGAGAAGTTTCCAGAGAGGAGACTCTAGAATAGATTAGACTAGAGTCACTAGATTGTAGTGGATTTCTTCCGGTTAACTAGATTGTAGTGGATTTCTTCCGATTAACTAGATTGTAGTGGATTTCTTCCGGTTAACTAGATTGTCGTGGATTTCTTCCGATTAACTAGATTGTAGTGGATTTCTTCCGGTTAACCAACACCTTGTTCACGAAGAACGATCTTATCCTAAAATTGTTTGCTTCTGTCTCTTCATAGATGTTTCTTAGGGTGCGTTGAACCTGTACATCTTTTTGAAGGACTAACCATATTTACTGGTTTTTGTTAGGCCTACTGAATGGCTGCATTATCTGTAATTCTAGTAAATCAATAAACTAGTCATTAAAATATTAATACTTTCGCAGGTCAATGGCTCTGCAGTTGTCCGGACGAATGTGTTGTCTTTTCCTATGCAACTACAGTGTCTGAATCTCAACTCTCTGGAATCGGTTTAGCGAAAATCCTGCGTAATACAGACAGCATACGAGAGAGCTACTGGCACAGCCTTGAAATTTCTAACCGAGTAGACGACGAAGAATTGATGCAAACTATCTCTGCCTTGGAATACGTGATTGTCAGCCATGGACAGCTAAGGAATCTCATATACCAGGACATTCTAAATCCGGCTACTTCTGTGACGAGCCTCGTCTTAAAGGCAGTCGAAAAATTAATGGAGATCGTGGGAAACGATGTCGACGCCAGTCAGCAATTTCTAGACAAGTTCCAAGATTGCTACAGCGAAAACGTCAGCGTCTTGGTTCAGAGTATCACAGATCAGTTGAGTTACATGAGTCAGGAGCTCTTAAAGTTGCAGAACTCTCCAGAGCGAGTCATGGCAACTGAAGAGTATAGGTCCGTGAAGAATGTACTTGAGCCTCTGAACAACACGATGTCATCAGCAAGTGATTCTCTAAGCAAGTTCTGTCCAGCAAACTTTACGGTGAAGAGCTGCTCGATCCTTATAAGCAGCGTAAACGATAGGATAAATGCCATACTTCTTCTGATGTCCACTAAAGAATGTGCCGCAACTTCCCCAACTGCCAGTGGAGCGTCCAGCCCTATTAGCCCTTCGACTATCAATGAAATGCGAAGTACTTCTAACGCTTCCAGTTCCAATGTAAAACCAAGTAGTTCTACTACTCCAGCTGCCAATATCAGTTCAAGCGACAATGGAACAACAAGTCCTCCATATTCAGCAACTCCGGAATCCAGCGCAGCCCCCACATCGCTTCCAAGCACCACAGACGCATCGCAGTCTTGCGATGAATATAGCGAAGAAGATCGATTCTTATTAATCACGAATTTCCTATCGGATGTGCAGCTGAAAATATCCCAAGTCCTGAGCTGCATGGCGGAATACGGAGACGCGTTAAAAACATGTCAGTCCTTCCTCGATACAGTCGATCGGACGGTGTCGATGGTCGACATGACTGGTACAACGCGGTCGATGAACATGCTCTCGGCGGATGCAAGCTGGCTGGAGGCTCTGATGGTTGCATATCGAAATGGCAGCCTAACGAAGCGCCAGATTTCCGATGAATTTCTGCAAGAATCGAACAGCAGGTTGTTGCTTCATGTCGAGAGTACATTGTCTGGTCTGGAGACTTCAGTCCTATCTGATGTGACATCCGTCATAAATACCATTGAGACCAGAGTCATCTCCGTCTACTCTCAGCTGATTATTTACTTGTATAAACTGCAGACATTCATGTCATACAATGACACAACTGTCAGTAGTTTCGCCGGGGAACGGGTTTTGTGGAGAAGTCCGATTCCGATGCTGCAAGATAAAAGTGTAAGTTAATCTTGCCATGTACAGATCGTAGCCTCAGTACCCCATAAAGTAGTCTAATGCTATTTGTCTGAATGGTAAGATTTTCGATTTCCTATGAGTTAAGAAATCTATAAGAAAACCTACGGGAAGAGTTTCTATGAATTAAGAAATCTACATAAAAGCTATTCAGATATCGATATTGTCTTTTATGAACCCATGAATCTGACTGGAAATTCAAGTATTGTAAACTTTAACGTGCAGCGGAAGAAGTTCCTATTTGTGTTCAACATAAAAGATTTTTGTTAATAGGGCAATTACTTTGTGCCATTTTTTGTTTTGCATTATCCAAATGCATTTATTTAACTATTATAGTTCCTTGCTTGCCATGGAAACTCTTTCTTTTGTGATTACCAACTGCTTTTTCTTGCATGTGTGTTTGTGCAGATTGCTGGATTTAAGCTGAACTCCGATCAGGTCGAGCAGGTGCTCGGGTCTGAAATGACTATCGCTGCGCTCGTCAACCGTTCTGCAACTATTGTTCCCACACTGGTTCTTACTTACGACTCGATTCTCAAGCAGACGCTTAGCACTCTCCAACTGGAACTGCGCTCGGCACAACAGGTGGTCATCAACAGCGTCACTACTCTCAACCAGCAACTGACCATCTTCAACGATTCTACTTTCATTGGAGACAGTTTTGTCAGGTATGAATATGCCATAGAAAGCAAAAGCGCATTCAAATAACATCTCAAAGGTTACGAGAACTTCAGAGACTCTACAGGCCCTTCAGAGAGGAAATCTTGTAGCTTTTGTATCGTGTTGATGGTATCTGGTCTAAGAAAAAGAAAAATAGCCTTTTAGTCATCGGTCAAATAGTTTCTGTTGAAGGTGAAGAAATGTCTGTCGTTGCTGTTGCTGCGTTTCTTTAGGAACAATTTTCTTGAAGTCGACATTTTCTACGGAGAACTGAAGTATCGAACCTTTGAACAGACGACTGGATACGACATGGTCCAGTTCCTAAGTAAGTTCAAAAACCAATGTGCAATGAACTCAAATAATTAACGCTTACTCTTAAGTGTAAGGATAAGAGATATTTAGATTTTCATTGTCAACATTTTACAATCTCATCATAAACTAAATTACCGTTTAATCTGAAACCCAGTACAAAGGCCACACCATCTTTCTGTATGGTCGGCTAAAGACAAATGCTGACAGTGAGGCAGACGGGCAGAGATAGAGAGATTCAAGTATGTTTAAAGTAGCGAACATGGTTTGATGTTGCTGTTAAATTTGTTCAGGTGATTTCGGCGGATGTTTCGGGCTATTCCTCGGAGGAAGCATTCTTTCCTTCTTCGAGTTCTTGGATCTTCTTATCTACAACCTCATAGTTAAGATGTCGAGCAGGAAGATTAGGTTGCCGACTAGGATCAATGTTCGACCAACGCCAGGAATCCAAGATCCTCGTCCACGGTCCGGAGTTAAAGTTCATCCGTTCCCGGCTAATGACACTCTACCTCTAGAATCGGTTGCAATTAAATGAACACTTTTCTTCGAGCGCATCATGTCTTTTTAACTTAACCTTCAATTACTTGTTAATTGCACTTGAACTTTTTTCTCAGCTGTTGTTAACCACAGAATTGTAGGCCTATAGTTATTTGTGAGATAAATATTTTTTAATTAGTTGCACTTTGATCGAACATTGATCCTTGAACTTTTTCTCAAGTGTTCTTACTGACATAATGGTTTAGTTATTTCTAATTATACCATAATAATTGCCTTGTTTATTGTAATTTAAATATTATAGATATGCTGTGTGTTGTGTAAGTTTGATATGCCAATGATATACGATTAATTCGAGTGTTACAGGCTTTTGCAGTTGATTGAATATGTTAAATTATGTAATATACAAGTATTCTTATAAAAGCCTTTTATAGCGCCTTTTAAGCCCTAATAAGTGTTTGAAAACGGTCATTCGCAGAATATAGGCCTACGGTCCCTAGATCATCAAGAAAAGAGTAGAATATGATAATCATGTACGGAGAGGTTATATAGTTGAATGCACACATACACACCGTGGAGTTAGGTGCACAATATGGGTTCATATTACCCCTGTTTTGGGACAAGAGCTGCGATTATTTGCTCAATAGTTTCTAACATATTGGGGTTTACTGTTGCTAAGTTTTCTTATCGGACTTATTCTTTGGTTTTGCTGTCGACTTTGTAAGTTATACCGTATTTTCTTAGCGTATCGTCTAGCCTACGGGACTCTACGATAAAGGATGGGCTTTCTCTCTTCGAGTTTTCTATCTAAGTACAGTCCTTGACGTCTACAAACGGGACATTTTCGTCTGTGAGGAGAAGAAGCGACGCGGTTCTTCACAATGACTTCGGTTGGTTGGGCTCCAGGTCCCTGGTGGTGCTTCCATCTACCGACGGGCAGGCGACGTGTGTCTGCTCAATGTGGACCCTAAGTAAGTAAGTCCATGATCTCTATATGAAATGAACTTAACTAATGGGAATCGGTTGGTTGGGGGTATACAAGCTGTGTGCGTAGGCGTGCTGTGGGTGACGTCTAGTTTCCTGTGCATAATTTTGTTTGCAAATGACATTTCTGTCGTAATTACATTTAACTACATATACAGTAAGAATGGCTGCGGCAGCGTTTTTATGAGGTAAATAAAAGTCGCTAGAGTAACTGTCCAGATACATCCCTTATTTAAAGAAAACTTTTTTAAATGGCACAAAAAGGGTACAAGGAAATTAGTTCTTCTTTTGCCATCTACCAATATAATTTCCGATGTCCCGTCTGTCTGTTATTCCGTCACGTCACTCCGGCTATGGGCTTATTATGGCCAACACAAGGTCGCCTCATACACGGACGGAGGGCCATTGATGCCTGAGGCCAGCCAACGGCTAGCGTCAGTGAGAGAGGAATGTAGCCTACGTTGACAATGTAGGCAGCAAACTGACCAACTGTTAAACTGTTGTTGTCTTTCAAACTAACAGTTGTCTTTACAGTTTAAATGTTTAATTGTGTTCAATTTGTGCGTTTAACAAGGACAATTGGTGTCCAACGTTAAGCATCGAACGCTCACCAAAAATGTTGTCATCAAACAGTTATTGCAATGATAACATTTTAGCTTACGTATGTTTTACAATTTTACTCTCAAGCACATCACAGTTTTTAAACTAAATTTACATACGGTGATTTTCACGGGTTACAGCTAGTTTCTAGCATAATTTAAGTGACTTCATTTAGGCCTACTCTACTTTAATCCCCGAAATGCTACACGCAAACTTCGATTTCACTCGAAGCGGCTATCCACTGATGTCAGATATTTTGATACAGGCGCTATAGAAGTTATTATATTAGATTATTTCAATTGCTGAATACGCCACATACATTTGTCCGCACTCCCCATCACTTTCTAGCAGCCTATTGTCACTAAGGTAGCCTTAATCTTTCAGCGGCCCTCTGCAAATCATCCAATACTAAGCAAACCAACAAGAAATCTCGATGTCATTAGGCATTTCATCCAAAATTAAACATCGAAGATCCAATACAGCAAGCAATTTATATCGAATGTCTACAAAAGGCTATACAACTTTGCAAACAATGTTTAGAATAATTGCACAGAACGTACAAAACTGAAGACGTTAGTTTTTGGAAGTTGATCCAGTTTTACACAATCGTTTTACATAAAAGACGTTATATTAGGAACACTTGAAATGAACTTGCATAATTATATATATGTAGTCGAGATTACAATATCTACACATTCTGCTTTCCATCCAGGAACAAAGCCTGGAAAATCGTTGGATGACTTAAGATTTGAAACAACATGGGGCATAAAACATAAGCAATAATATAAAGACAAGTAGTGTTCAATCTTCACACAAATTCACACGTCCGCAAGTGAGTTGAAAAACAAACCTTTCGAGAGACTTCTGTCCACTAAATATAACACTTTAGCGATGAGCTGCATTGGTTTCCCAGTCGCTTTTAGTGCACTCTCGTCGTAAAAGTGTTAAGGTAAAGTAGTCAGATAATGTGTTCTTCGGATGTCTCAAAAATATCCCTAAGCCAACGTCAAATGGTGAGAATTTGACAGGATTCTAGTGTGGATCTATTAGATAATACTAATGGACCCGATGTGCAAGACATCTGAAGAGAGTTAGAATGGAAATATTGTCATATTCTCAATAACGTTTAGTGTACTATGGAACAGTAAAACGTATTTTACAATTTATAGTTTACAAAAAAATTCTTCAATTACAAATACTGATAAAAGACGTATACGAGAAAAGATGATTAATCACATAATGTAACATTTGTATATAACGGCTCATTTGACCTGTGATCCTAACAATTCCTTTTATACAAACAAGTCTTGTACAGATTTGCAAAAAAATTGGTTCTGATTCAAGTGTGAAAAGCAATTTAAAAATTAAGTCATTTGATATTTAAGTTCATGAAAACATTTATCCCCGTTTCTTGACCATTTCTACATGTGAAACTAAAGTTCTGACATCCTTCTTAATGTGAGAAACCTGGCGACTTAGAAAGGCACATCAATTTGACTCAGTCAGATGAATTTCAAAATCTGAGTTGGATTTGCAAACTCAAAAAAAGACAAGTTAATGGCACATTCAGCTTCTATTGCTTTTCTTCGTGAACATAGTTCTCAGATGACTGGTCTCCTGAGGTTCACGTGGATCCTTTGCCTGAAGCACTGGTACGACGTTGATCCAAGAAGAATGACGTTCCTTTGAGGTTCCATGGTTCGTTTGCGAACTAAGTTTTAACTCGGATATGAACTCTGGATGCAGATGTGAGAAGAATGTCGCTTTAGCCTCCGAATCAACATCCTATAGAACTACGGCTTAGACTAAGAACTGCTCTTGCAACAATTTGACTATGGCGTCCAGCATATCTATGGCAACGTAGGATAACTCAACTGATGGCCATAGTGTGCACTTAGTTACAAGAGGTCTTGATCTCGCCATCTTCTTTCTCGTTGACTCAAACTTCGAGTTGACTCCTAACTCTGCCTTGCAGAAGCTATACACGTTCTTAGTAAACTCAAGTGAGAATTGGACCAGAGTCAACTACAACTTCACTGGAAGTCAGTCCACAACCTGACTCAAATCCGATCCCAGTCTATGACTATCCTAACATCTCGGTCTTAAGTTGGTGCCTGGGAACGAAGCCCCGGTACGTTGGTCCGGAGTTATAAGTCTCGACAGTCTGCAATCCGTACGGGTCAGTGATGGCTCGATACGCCTCAGCAATAATGGCTCCAGAAGCATTGGACGGTGAGTTGGCAGCAACCCCGTCCTTGGTTACAGACGACTGGTGGTGTGTGTGGTGATATGGAAAGTCGGTCCGCACCCGGGCGTTTCTGGCGTGCTCTACCGTCATTGCGGAAGAGGGTAGGAGACCGTGCGGAAGACATCCATCGTCAGAGGGAGCAAAGTCAAAGTTTGTCTCTGGGTGGCGACGCGTGGGGCGTGATGGATGGTAGTCGCGTGAGACCAACGAAGAGGGGTTGCAGTTGAACGAGGAATTCGAAGACGATGAGGAGTGAATAGGCTGGAGCACACCACCACACGTCTGGGACAGAAACAGAGAAGTTGGAGAGGGTCCAGCTCCCATTGGTCCGTTCGATGTCCCGTCGTATATCACTCCTGTCAGAACAAAAAACAAATCTTCGTGTCACATGGGCTTTCATCCATCCATCAATTTATCCGTCCATACGTTCGCATGTTCGTCCATTCGTTCATTTGCTGTATGTGTGTATGTGTGTATGTATGTGTGTATGTATGTATGTATGTATGTATGTATTTGTGTATCCTGCTGTATTCTTGTAGTTACTCTTTTAAGAAGCTCACAAGGTCATGCTAACAGATCTAAAGAGGTGCGTCATCAGATGACTTGAGAATGTTTCTTGAGATGTCCGTAACGAAATAGTTCCTAAGTCTAATGATAGATTATTCCTGGAGGAAGATCCAGTGCAAAAGAAAGCATCGTGTGCCAGAAATTACGAGCACGATACTTTCGAAATTATTTATCGAGAGTAATTGAATTAAACAGATGAGGCTTGAGAAGTAATTCGCTGTAGCATAATTATTTAATAGGTATATGCTAAACTAGGTCAGGTCGTATAGCTGCCGATAACACTGGGGTGTCCTAGGTCAGATGAGAGATTCAAAGAAAATGGCAATACAATTTTGGTCACACTATATTATTCTACAAAGCTGTTTTGTTTTCAAATTACAATTTATAAACTGGATTACCTACTATTAAATGGGCTAAGATTAAAAAGAGATCAAAATAAAACATAAATCAGACAAAATCAGATACGAGAGCTAGTAATATCAGTTAAGACCAAACATGATAATAAAAGATAGATAGAATACCAGATGATGCCAGATAAGTCCAGATATGATCAGGTAAGATCACACAAGAGGGGCTATGATTAGATAAGATCCTTGATAAGATTAGATATCATTACATAAAAAAACATAAAATACCACACAAGACCAGATAAGATCAGACCATAAGAGACTAGACCCTGACCTCCGAGGAGTATTTCCTGTAGTAGACTGTCGATCTTAAGGTTTCCACAGGTCATCATGAACTGAACCTGTTCGATGAGCAGCCACGTGATGCTCTGGAGGTTTGGAAGGATCAGAAGGATCTCTCCGAAGCGACCTCGAGAGTCATACAGACGATCGTTGACGTAGTCTTCCAGGTTGACCTGGATCTGGTAACGGATTGACTTGATCTTCTGCGGATCGCTTATGCCTTTGGCATCTGGAGGTTCAACAACATCAACAACAACACAGTTATCAATGTGTTTTTCCTTTTGCGATCTTTACAAAGAGATGCACGTTCTTACTAAACTCAACTGAGAATTGGACCAGAGTCAACTACAATTGAAGTTGTAGTTGACTCTGCCAATTCACACGCCCGATTCCAGTCTGAGGCTCAGCAGAGGCTGGAACTGGTACCCTCAGCGTTACAGGCTGAGAGCTCTAAGCTACTGCTCCGCACGTACGCTACTCATCGCTGGGAGAGATCGTGATCGAAGACTGACCTGGATCGAAGAAGACGATCGCTGAGATGCAGGCAAACTCTGCGTTGTCCAGCTGGACTTCACTGAGCGGCTGGATGATCTCGTCGAGGATGCGAGCGATGATTCGGTTGACGCCGGCGTCATGAGGTGAGTTGCGCGGAAGGATCGTATCGTTGCTGAGCAGAAGGACGTCCTTGTGTGGCAACGATCGCTTGGCCAACCCCAGCAACAGATGCTCACCCGCATGCGCTCGCAACAGAGCCACCTACGCCACACACACGACGAACTGTTTTACTTGATCTTAATAACATGATTGCTCTTAATGATATTTAACACCAGATAGACTGGCGCAAGCTGCGTTTTTTTAGGTAGCCTAATTAAAAGACACTATGATAAGTGTCGGAGATTTATATAACGCCTTTTCAACGGAAACTCATCATACGTATGAAATCGCTGATGCACGCTGTATGTCGTCATAAATGCTGTCCTACATGACGTTTTAATTACAATACACGTTATTGTATACAGTAACTGTAATTGCAATCATGGATTTGTGTGTCGCCTGTGTTGGACAAGAACTTGATGTGCATAAAAATATGTGCAGAGTGCTATACAAAGAAACAGCTGCTAGAGATTAACATGCAATGGCGCCGTCAATGGTTCTGGCATTGCGAGAAATTCTTTGGTACCAAAACAAAGAGTTTACTTTCGGGTCAACGGAGAGAACACCTCTGAACCCCGTGCTGACTCCGCTATGCACATGGCTCTCTAAATGCGCTACAATAAAAGCATCGAACTACTTAAACAGCATTGTGTTGTATGTAGGTATGTATCTGGACTTTATCAAGCGCATTTTTGAACCCATCAAAAGCGCTGTGAACATGGCTGTCTAAGAATCATGAGGTGTGTCTTAACATAGCTAGATTTGAGCAGAATTTACAGAGACAGCTCGAATGTCAACGGGAAGATTGTTCCAAAGGGATGGGCCAACGCATGAGGGTGCACGGTGCAGTCGTGCTGACGTACGACAGCGAGAGATTTTACTTACTATAATTGGCTACTTGTAACTGTTTAAGAAGGTATTAATAAAACTCAGAATACGATGTACAAACATCAGATAAGGAGTCTGAGTAGGCCTATCTGAAGTGAATACCTGGTCGTCGAGTGGTAACTCGCAGAAGCTGGGAATGAACTTGGCCCATTCAACCATGATCAGAAGTTCCTGCTTCATTGACTCACAGATATCGGATATCGATGCTATCGTTTTCTGCGATATATCTCCATTTGATATCGGCGAAGATACCGCCATCTGAAACAGGTAAGAGACAGGTTTGCTCTCATATCTGGTTGGATAATCAGCCTTCTAATCACAGTTACCTATCATGATAAGAAGCAGAATTCTTTAAGTTTTTATTGAACCACATCACTTAAACTAGAGTACACAGAGCACCTCTGACTTGTTATTATGAGTTACCTGTCTGATAAGATATGCCTTGGTATTATGACAACTGTCTGATAAGATGTGCCTTGGTATGATGACTTACCTGTTTGATAAGATATGCCTTGGTATTATTACTTGCCTCTCTGATAAGATATGCCTTGGTATAATGACTTACCTGTTTCATAAGATGTGCTTTGATATGATGACTTACCTGTCTGATAAAATGTCCCTTGGTATTATGACTCACCTGTCTGGAGGACACTTCGGCATGAACTAAGGAATTGACGGACAGAGAACCAGTTTGGCTGATGTCATCGTATGTGGATCTCCGATTGCTTATTCGGTCGCGTTCATTCTGCACCGCTGTGTGAACAAATGAGAAAATAAATTGCAAGATTATTTAATAAGCACCTAGATGGATGTTTGGATGGACGAGTGGATGTATTGACGGATATATAGATATATGGATGTATTGATAGATGGATCGATCAATAGATGGAATGGGTGGGTGGGTGGCTAATATGATCTTTCGTTTGTTCGTCCGTTCTTCATTCATTCATTCATTTATGCATTAATGAACCAACCAACAAATCAATCAATCATTCAGTCATTCACTGAATCAATCAGTCAACCAGCCCCGTCACCGAACAAATAACCAATCGACTGATCCATAGATGAGTCATTGATGACCTTACCCTCTTTGCGCATTCCAGCGCGGAAGCACTTCTTCAGGCGACAGTATCTGCACTGGTTGCGTTTGTCCTTATCGACGATGCAACTTCTGTTGAACCGACACGTGTACGTGTGGTTCTTACGCACACTGCGTCGGAAGAATCCTTTACATCCGTCGCACGAGGCAGCACCGTAGTGTTTCCCCGTTGCTCTGTCACTGCAGATGGCGCACACGTTGTTCGCTGGGCTGCCATCTTGTGCCATCAGTGGGCTGGGGTCGTCTGTGCTGCCGTCTAGCGGCGGAAGACCAGGAATGTCGACGTATGGAACGTCGTTCATGTCTGAGCCAAAGCAAACTTCAGATCATCAGATGAGGTTGGCTTAAGTAGGTCATGAGGTGAGATTAAGTAGGTCATGAAGTGAGGTTAAGTAGGTCATGCGGTGGGATTAAGCAGCTGTTGAAGTGAGGTTAAGTAGGTCATGAGGTGCGATTAAGTAGGTCATGAAGTGAGGTTAAGTAGGTCATGCGTTGGGATTAAGTAGCTCATGAGTTTAGGTTAAGTAGGTCATGATGTAAGATTAAGCAGGTCATGAGGTGCGGTTAAGTAGGTAAAGAGGTAAGATTAGTTAGGTAATGTTAGGCTAGCAGGTGAGAAGAAGTAAGAAGGTGAGGGTAATATTAATTAGCAAGTGAGCCATATCTATTACAGAATTTCCACTTACCAAAGAGAAATAAGCATAATAGCTGATGTCTGAATTAAAGTACGGCAAAACGACGTACGGGATAAAGGACTTCTGCAACCTCTAAAAATTCTCCAATTTGCAGGAAATCTTGTATCTCATTTACTATTTTATGGAGTGGACTTTTCTATAGGCACTTCGTTATAAGGTTGTCTTTAAGAAGCATGTCAGGAAACGCAGCATTATAAAGAAATCGTGAAACATGAACATTAGAGGCAGAACACCATACACTTTAGTCGTCTGACTGTCTGCCTGCTTGGCCCCATCGGACATTGACTCTACATGCCTATCGATTTTGTTTTGACCAAGCGCCTGTAAGAAAGATAGTTTCCGTGACTGTGCTATGTGTTTCTTTGGGCCCTGTGGAAATCTCGAGATCACGGTTACGATAACGAGATTGCATTATGACAAATTTATAACGATTTAAATGGCTATAGTCGATTTAAGTTTGGAATCCATTTCGTCGATTGTATGAGGTCAGAAATTGTATTATAATGACGGTGTTATGACGAGTCTCCATTGTATTCAAGAACTATCCATCCATCCGTCCAGGGGCGCCCGCAGGCGGACGCACTGGACGCACGTGCGTCCACCCACCAAATCAAATCCATACAAGGAATAGGCATCGCATCGATATTTTTGTTAAACAACAATACGGCATGCTGAAGTATTAGATGTTATCTAAATAAAATAATTATTGAATTTTTCTAATGAGTCACTCTGCGTCCAATATTTTGGGGTGTGCGTCCAATTTTTTTAAGCCTGCGGGCGCCCCTGCATCCGTCCATCAATTCATCCATCCATCCATACACCTATCCGTCCGTCCATCCAATCCATGAAGGACATCAACAAAACATAACCTGCTTTGGATCTCTCCCTGTAATTTTCCGCCGTTGACATTACCCAGCCAATCCAGTCCTCAGTCCACCGAAGTACTATGGCCTAGGTTAGGCTACCCTGTTGTTATTGCAGGGCTAACTGTGCTACAGGGATGGTATACTACAGGGATGGGCTACATCCAGCAAAGGGCCTGTATCCATACCCAGGCAGTGCAGACTGTCTGCACTCTCACTCTATTTTGGCGTTTAAGGCATTGAGTATAACGCCTATCCCTCCTGTCCTCATTTGTCCTCATTTAGGTCAACTATCCCTTCTTTCCTGTCTTTGAGGACGTCCTTAGGAAAGACCACTTTTGCATTGCAATATGGCGATCCAATGCGAAATAATGGGCTGTAGATAATGGATTGTCCTGTTGTCCTAATATGGCGTTTCCCTGTAAATATTGATGAGCAAAATACCTTTTTAAAAGTATTTTGAAAATGCAAAATAAGTACTTTTCAAAAGTTTTTGGAAAATGCTTTAACGAAATACTTTTCTAAAGTTTTATCAAAAACGTTTGAAAATAGTAGTTTTGAAAATAGTATTTTTGAAAATAGTATTTTGGAAATAGTTTTTCAGAATACTTTTCAGAAATCAACATTTTGTAGGCCTAATCGCTACTCGCTAGTGTGTACATTTACATTGTATCAATGTACGTTAAAGTCATCTATAGTGTCTTATATGACTAATGCCTATCTTGAAAGCTCGAACACAGGTTGATTGAGATTAGGTAGGCTATTTTGCAGCTCTTACTGAACGTTGCCGGTTTCAAGGATGACAATTTACTTGAATTTGAACAATGCAATAGGCCTATTGCTAATGGGTACTATCTTTAAGCTTACCTGAAAATATTGAATTTTTCAACGTTTAACAAATTTATGATTATTTTAGATTTTTTTCAAATGAATAGGTGCCTCGTGCTCAATTTTTACTAGGCACAACTATGACTACAGCAGATTTGCGCATTTGCAATCCTGATCATATAGTTAAGCATTGACAAAATATAACAAACTCACAAGTATTTGGTGTGACTATAAAAGGTTATTAATTTTTCGAAACGTCAAGTTAGGCCTACTACTGGAGGTGTTAAACCGTATAACATTAAAATAATTTTGGCAGAAGGTTTGTAAAATATATTTTTGAAAAGCAGGCCTACTTTCTATAGTCAAGTATTTTGGAAAAATATTTTGGAAAAGTACTTTAAATACTTTTTAAAACTATTTTGAAAATACTTTTACGAAATGCTTTTTAACAGTATTTTGAAAATACAAAATAAATAGTGTTTTTCATTTTGAAAATAAAATAGAAATCTATTTTCAAAATATTATTGTACCCATCACTCCCTGTAAAGAGCTTTAAGTACAGGATCTCTGGCACGTATACTGCGTGGCCTTGATGCATGACTTAGTAATGTCTACATCTATAATACAACGGCGCAACATAATCCTTGCATAAGATTAGTTGAGATTAGTATGTAGAAGTCCTAAGTTCTTTGCGCAGAGGAAAGGATGTTTTGTGGTCGGCTTTGGACGACAGGAAGTGGCGAATTGTGTCATGGTCTCTGAAGGAAGCAGGCCTTGGAATGGAAGTCACAGGACACTGGAAAGAAGGAAACAGGATGGAGGACAGGAAGGGGGACAAAGAGCACCAGCTCAACTGCTGTAAACAAGTGTTGAGAGACATCCATCCATGCAATGGCAACTCAGAAACCACAGAGACTGGATTGGACACAGAACAAGAAATAGGCAAAGAAATAGACTTACAGACAAAATTAAACCACTGACCTACAGGAATTAATCTTTAACAACAGTGACTGTTAATTATGATAGACAGACAAACCGACTGACATCCAAGGCATCAATACCTATACGATTTGGTTGCTGGGGTTGGCAGCAATTCCACTGTACATAAATGCCATATCTTCACCTCTCTGTCACTGGTTCAACTCCTGCGCCATCATGTAATGTGAAATGACATATATGTGGCCTTATGATCCAACTCTAAAGCATTGCAAGACCTAAAGTTGGCCAAGGGTAGATTAGCTTCCTTAAAACCTACTTATTTTGGCTGAACATGTTATGCGGTTACCGATATAATAACATTTAAATGGGTTGGCTCAAACATCTGTAGGCTGTTATGATGCACATGAAAAGTATTATACCGGCTATTATACATGCTGCATATATCAGAAACGGTAAAGATAAATATTTTAAAACTTTGAAACACGTATCAACAGATAGGTTTATATACTTAGTCACGTGCGTGATTTATTGGAGACATGTGCACACGTTCATATACATTCAAAATTACATATGAATACATGTAGGCCCACATATATATATATATATATATATATACAACATAGATGTACATAATACGCAATAAATATACATATATATGCGCGTATATGATTAGGGGTGTCAGAATGGAGCGTTGACTGCTTCTGCCTGCCTCAGCAGCAAGCAGTGACTGATGGATGGTGCGGTTGCGCTACGGCGACTGGAGAAATGTTGTAAGCTAATCCGCCGGAGAGACCCAGAGCCAAGCCGAGCGCAATTCAATCGAGGGTTGGAGGCAGAGGCGGGTGTCTATACCCGACGACGGCCAACGGGGTTCGTGTGTTTAGAGGGGGACGCAAAATGAGAAGAGGACATAAGACTAATAATTTGGTCAAGCCACGGTTGGCCAGATTCAGTCTCACTGCGTGCATGATTGTAGGGGTTGGGGTTGCTGTCCTACACATTCGACTGGGGGCAAATTCATTGAGAAATTTTAATGTAAATATGCACTTCTGGTAATGGTAATTGCAAATTTATGCAGTAACCCTTCAAGAGAGGCTCATCCCAGCCTAACACAATGAAACCACGATCGAACAAAATGGTATTATTATATCCTATTGATACGAAAGACCTACATAGAAATCATAATGAGTCAGTTGTATGCGCATGTGTAATATCGAACAGTGATGTTGGGTCTCGATATAATTATTTATCTCTCCTCGGCCTTGGCTTTGGCCTTGCCGGTTCTGACGGCAGCCTTGGCCTCTTAGGTCCAGGCCTTGGCATTGTGTCGTAGGTATACTGGCCTCGTTAACTTTATCGAACTACATAATTATATAATAATAATTATTATTATTATTTTATTATATGAAGATTTATAACGCGAAAAGTAAACATAACTAACTACTATAGGCCTATAGCTTGGTTTTGTTTGGTCATGTTACAGTATGGCTTAAGGTCTTGCATTTTATATAGGCTATATAGGGCCTATATGCATAGTTGTGTGGAGAGAGAGAGAGAGGGAGCGAGAGAGAGAGAGAGAGAGAGAGAGAGAGAGAGAGAGAGAGAGAGAGAGAGAGAGAGAGAGAGAGAGAGAGAGAGAGAGAGAGAGAGAGAGAGAGAGAGAGAGAGAGAGAGAGAGAGAGAGAGAGAGAGAGAGAGAGAGAGAGAGAGAGAGAGAGAGAGAGAGAGAGAGAGAGAGAGAGAGAGAGAGAGAGAGAGAGAGAACTATACTGGCTTTAAACTGCCTGGCAATAAATCACCGTGATTTTTTTACCTTGCGGCTGTTCGTAAATTGAGAGCCCAATGTCGGCCCCACAATGATTCCGCACATCTCGACATTTGATACTCACGGACATCTACGCATTACAATACTTACATGTAGAGGAGTGAAACGGTCACAGTTGGAAGAGGTTTATCTTGGTTAGCCGATGGGTTAGAGAGCTCGCCTTGTAACGCTGTGGATAGAGAGTGTTACTACGCGTGTGTGGACTTTAAGAAAGTTCTTCACTCCAAAATGCTCAGCGCCATCGATTAATGCTTGGTCATTAACATAATAATATTAATAATCTTTGGATGAAACCTATGCAAAACTGAGCGAATTGCACCGTCTTGATACGAGGTCTAACGCCCAGACACTCCTGTCTCTTGCAGAGTCCTCGCCCATGCAGTATACTGGATTTAAGGAAGCAGTCGATTAAACAATGTTGGTCTCTAAGGTGACGCACAGTGTGGCATTGAGGTCTATGTGGTTTTAAACTGAAGGACACGAGATTCAAATCCAAGTCACAGAGGGAAAATCCGCTCGATTATCTAACCACCTTTCATTCATTTCCTCGCCGTTTGTTTCCATTCTCTCCCCCCCCCTATCCAGTTCCTGTTTGTTCTTCTCCTTTTCCTCTTAAGCTTTGCTCTTTCTCGTTTTCCAGTTCCTTCTCTGCCTCATTTGTTCTCCAGTCATGATGGGAAAGGAAGGAACTATGATCTTCCTCTTCTATAGCAAGATCTTTCATTTCTTTCCTATTATACTCCAAACACCGTTTCCGGTTAAAATCTGAAACTGCAAGGCTATACACAGTTTTTACACACTGTACATTCCATGCGCATCTGTGAATGCGAATCCAGGTCTGAGAGATTTAAGGCACACGATCCGTATACGCTATACACAGAGACCTCAAATGATGTGGTATCCATTCAAACAGGCAGCGGTGATGAAAGACTTCACCCGCTAAATAATTATTCATTGAAATGAGCAGAGACGAGACCGTACGGTCGCTATAGACAAACATGTGCATTCACGCTTGCGGGCAATTGGAATGCTGACATAGTAGTAGGACGAGCGACAGCCTGACAGGTGGTTGCTGGTGGCGACAAGTCATTTTCTGCGATGCTAAGTACCTGACGACAGACTGATATCTGTAGCGTAGGCTGCTTCCTGGAAACTTTTCATTCCCGGAAACAGAGGAATAATGACTGGAGAAGGAAGTACTGGTCGATAAGCAGATCCTATTATATTAACACTTCCTCTTGTAATAGCTGCTTTTAATTTCTTCCAAGTAACTAGGTAATCTTTATTGAGGGCAAGGCCAACACCCACAGTCTACAAGCAAGAATTCTCCTATTTTCCATGGCGACACGGAGTTCCTTTTTCCTCGTTTGCTGTTCTATTATCCGTGTCTTCCTAACAATTCTCTTTTCCTCTAAATTTCTTTGACTCGTACTCATCCTTATTACTCATTTTTCCGCCATTCTAAATCTTCTGCTTATTCTTCAATTCGAATCGCTGCTACTGTCTGAATCGTATTATCGTATTATCCATCATTTCCTTGTTCCTTATTCTTCTTATCACTTCCGTCGGACTATTCCTCTCCTTCTTACGTCCCTGTTTCCCTGTTCAATCCTTTCCTCTCCGTCCGTTTGTTCCCATGGCAGTCTCTTTTCCTTATCCGGCTCCTGCTTCTCCTGCTCCCTTTCCTTTTAGGTTTTGTTCTTTCTTGTTTTCAGGTTCTCTTCTTTGTTTGATTTGTCATGCCGAGAAAAGAAGGAACTGTTCTTCCTCTCCAACCCTAGCCATTCGTTTCTTTCCTATTACTCGTACTTTTCCACATTCGTTCCCCATCCTTTCCCTCCCGCATGGTTCTTTCTCCTCCTTTTTCTTTCCTCCCTCCTCCTCCTCTTCGTCATCCTCCTCTTTGTCCTCCTCCTCTTCGTTCTCCACCTCCTCTACGTCCTCTTCTTCGTCTTCTTCCTCCTTTTCGTCCTCCTCTTCGTCCTCCTCCTCTTCGTCGTCCTTCTCTTCGTCCTCTCCTCTCCCCCTCTTCGTCCTCCTCCTCTTTTTTGTCCTCCTCTTCGTCCTCCTCCTCTTCGTCCTCCACCTCCTTGTCTTCGTCATCCTTCTCTTCGTCCTCTCCTCCTCCTCCTCCTCTTCGTCCTCCACCTCCTCTTCGTCCCCCTCCTCATCGTCCTCGTCTTCGTCGTTCTCCTTCTCTTAGTCCTCCTCCTTCTCTTCATCCTCCTCCTCCTCTTCCTTCTCCTTCCCTTCGTCGTCCTCCACCTCGTCTTCGTCCTCCTCCTCATTGTCCTCCTCGTCTTCGTCCTCGTCCTCGTCTTCGTCCTCGTCCTCCTCTTCCTCCTCCTCTTCCTCTTCCTCTTCCTCCTCTTCGTCCTCCTCTCCCTCCTCTTCGTCCTCCTCTTCCTCCTCTTCGTCCTCCTCCTCTTCTTCCTCCTAGCATACGCAAGCTGCGCTGTTACCTACTAACACTTTCTGTTGCTCAATGACATAAACTTTTCAATTGGCTTGCAATTGGATGGATAGCAGATCATCTAATTAAGGCCCGTTAAATCCTTCGACGGAGCTATAGGGCAGAGCGGGGTGGAGCGGGTTAGCGCGGGGTAGACTGAGATGGAGTGGGCTGTAACCGCCTGGGGCTGCTTCCGCCTTCGGTCCTGCTGGTCAGGAACAATTTGTAAATCAGGTATATAGGACCTCCACGGCTATTTATAGCCTGTTTCGTAAGTTAAAGTATCGCGCAACCGGCCACATTTAAGATATCAGGATCATAAAATCACGCGCAGTAATTTAATGTCTAAAAAGCTCAGCCTAAGAAGAAGTCTATTCAGTTTCAGGCAGGCAGTAAAGAGAACAATGCACGGTAAATACTCTGTTAGGTTGAAACAGGGTGGTCGACCTTTGCCCTGTAAACTGCACGACAATATTGCAAGTGTTTGTGCAGTGAACACATGCGACATTTTCAGTCTTGTTGTCCTCGAGACCAAGGTCTTGGTCTCGAGTGCACTCGAGTTCGTTTTTAAAAGTCTTGGTCTTGGTCTTGGGCTTGAGGTTCAAAGTCTTGGTCTTGAGGTTCAAAGTCTTGGTCTTGGTCTTGAGGTTCAAAGTCTTTGTCTTGGTCTTGGTCTTGAGGTTCAAAGTCTTGGTCTTGGTCTTGAGGTTTAAGGTCTTGACAACAAGACTGGACATTTTTCAACCTATAAATACAGCCATTAATTTTCTGGATCGTAAAATACCCACGTGTATCTATTCCTGTACATTATAAGAAATAACGCATATTTAGCTATTTTAATATCATGAATATGGCAAATGTTAGCTATTTCTGTTGCATTAAAACTGCAGCTATTAATTAACTTTTTGAGCATCTTAATAGCAGCCTTGGCTATTAATAAATTAATTTACACATGGCTAACTCAACCAACCAGATTTGCAGACCAGATTAAGACAACGAGTCTTTTATGATTCTAGATAATCCTTATAAGGTAAAACCTGCCTATATGCAATTCCACAACGAGTCGTGGGATTGCGTTGTCTTAATCTTCAGAAGATTAAGACAATGACAAACGTGGTTAGCGTGCTGAACTGTTAACCGAGAGGTCGGGTGTTCAAATCGCCACCAGGGCAGAAATTGTGTCCTAGATTTCTGCTCCAGCTCCCAACTCAGCCATAATGAGTATCTGATCATAAACTGTAGGAAGGAAGATCAGAGAGCCAGGGAGGGAAATGACACTCGCCGTCTTATGCCAGGACTAAGAAAACCAAGTCGCTGCCACATGACGCCTGTGCACGGCTGCCTCTCAGATTAGCTCAAGGGACCACTGTTTTTCTTCATATTTAAGATATTGCTACAATGTTTGCACCATTCAGCAATACAATTGTTTTACTTTTTACATAAATAACGGATAGGATTAGAGCCCATGTCGAGCAGATCAAAGATTGTCGCGTTAGTCGCTCGATCCTAAAGTTACTTCATCAACAATCTCGTGTTTACGACTTTGGAATGAGTTATGAAGCTGGATGGATCCAGAGTTTAACGACATCTTATGGCTGCCATGGCAGTTGACGTCGACAGAACTTATTTGGCATAATACAACCTAGTTATAAAGCGTTTCCAGTCTGAAACATTATGTTGCCGTTTTGAAACGCAAGCTTAGTTATTCGAAAATGATTGGCTGCAAGAACTTCATTGAAGTTGAAGTTGGCTTCCCACCTCTCCCAACTACAGTTGATATGTTTAGTTGATATATAGCGGTGCTTTGAAGGCTTGACCCCTCCACACCTGCGGGAGCTCTGCTGTCCCACTTCATGTTCGCAGCGTGGTTGCTCTCTCCGCTCAGCTGCGCAAGCTGAGCTTATTGTTCCCCGCGCGTGGATAGCGCCGTGCCTTCTCTGTGGCTGCCCCTATGACCTGGAATGGGCTCCCTACCAAGCTTCGTAAAATACCGCTTCGTCATTTCACCCTGTTTCTTACTGTCCTCAAAACCGCGTTGTTCGACCGTGGTTGTGCTGGGAGTGCTCCTTAGTAGGAAATCTTGAAGGGGCGCTATATAAAACTGCTTTAATAATAATAATATTGCCATTCTTCCAAAGTGCTGAGGTGAACCATACTACTCTACAACAGAACATCGATGATCCTAAGCAAATGTCCGTGAAGGACTTGCTCAAGTTCCTTACACAGTAACCGCCCGAGTGGAGGCTCGAACCCATGCTCTCTGTGGCACAAACCAATCTGCTACCCTGCCCCACAAATTCCCCCAATATAAGCTTCCGCAAAGGACCAGGTTTTTCAATGCCACTATTTGCGAATACCAATAAGGAAATGTACGGTAACTTCTTTCATACTTCCTGGTCAATGCCAAAAAAATGCCGCTTGGATGCCACAACCTGGCATGCATTTCAATCAGCAGAAACATGCAGCGCCTCAGTATACACTCTAGTAATCTTATCTTGGGAATCTGATTGCCCAATGCCAAGCCGGGCTTCCTTTTAATTAATTCGAATCGAAAAAGACAAAGTAGCTGATGACTGAAAGGCCTTAATTACCACACTCTTGAATTTGATACAACAGGAATCTAATATCTATCGCCCGAGAAAACTGTTCAGCATCGCAATAAAACACAAACAACCTGTTGAGCACGAATGGCCTTACACTGATGAGACTAAGCACGCATCACGTGTTTCGCATCACGTGTCTGTCTATAATGACTTTATTTAAATGTGGCGCAGCTTAATACAATGAAATTATGATGATGAGTATACCGCTGATGATGATATCATCACTGCGACCAACATCATCATCGCTATTGTCGTCGTCATCATGACTAAAGTCGTCGTCATCACTATCGTGAAAAATGAGCATCATCTTAAATATCTTCGTTGTCGACATTATCAATTCTTCATCAAATCTTTTATCAATTATTTCTCAATTTCTTCATCAATTCTTTTATCAATTAGGCCTATTTCTCAATTTCTTCATCAATTCTTCATCAAATCTTTTAGCAATTTCTTCATCATCATCATCTATTCTTCATGGTCGTAGTCTTCAATTTTGTCCCCATGAACTCAGTCAGGTGATTTAACTGATGAGTAGGAGTTCTGACATCGTTATTCTGCCCTTTCGTTAAAGTCACCCGTCCCGAAAAACCTTCCATTCACCCCGACCCTCTCTTCCGATTCACGAGTGTTATCTTAATTGGCACATTTAACCCGACATACAGACGGGCGATTAATTCGCGAGGGAATGCTTGTAAACATAGGCGTAGACTCTGGGGGGTCAGCCGGGGCACGTGCCCCCCCAATAATTGAGGAGCCGGGGCAATGCCCCCCCCCCAAAATCGAGAGGAGAATTTCTTCAAATATTAAAATATTATGTTTCAACACAAACAAATTTCTTCAGAAACAGAAAAACAGAGACACAGAACTGAAATACTATCATATATTCATAATGGAAACAAAGATTTATTTTTATCTTCAATATCTTCAATATGAAACAAATTTACATGTAAACAAAACACCCATTTCATAAAATTCATACGCATTAACGTAACACCGGAAGCCTCTGCTGACTGTCCAGACCAGAGGTGAAAAAAGCTTTTTCGGATTTTGTTTTAAACATCAACAAAAAGAAAACCACAAAACTTGTTTTTATTTTTTTAAATAAATTTCTTATTTTTTTAGAAGTTATTTTAATAGCATTGATTAAATGATTTTTAATTTTCGGAAATCGCAACTGAATTAAACTGAGTTGGAGCTCTTGTTCAATTTTTCATGATTGATTTTTATGATCCGAAATCAGAAAAACTTAAAAACAACCAAAACAACAAAACCAGAAAAAACCAGAAAAAAGAAAAAACAACAAGCAACTTTTCATCTTGAACAAATTTTTTGCACCTCTGGTCCAGACCCCATGCCCCACCAATATTTTGCCCCACCAATATTTTGGACAAGTTTACGCCAGTGCTTGTAAACCTCACTAGATGTCTTTCTATATCCGTAGACAAGGTAGACCTTCGCGAGAACTGCGGTCGCACATGTATACGGTTCATTGGTTCATTCGTTCGTTTGTTCATTCATTCTGTCAGTCGTTCATGTGATCATTCGTTCTCTGTTTCGATCGTTCGTTCACTCGTTCGTTCAACAGTTGGATCGCGATTTCGTTCTCTCGCTCAATCTGTCGTACACACAATTTTGTCTGTCTGTATGTATGTATGTATGTATGTATGTATGTATGTATGTATGTATGTATGTATGTATGTATGTATGTATGTATGTCTATCTGTCTGTCTGTCTGTCTGTCTGTCTGTCTGTCTGTCTGTCTGTCTGTCTGTCTGTCTGTCTGTCTGTCTGTCTGTCTGCCGGTCTGTCGCCTATTCAAGCATTAAGTTAAGCGGTCAGGAAGTGTTGCTATATAGAACCAGATAGTATAACGGAAGACCAAGAGATGATCAAATGGCTGCATGTGGCTAAAGCCAACAGGATGAAATGCAAACCGATTGCGCGTGGAGGTGGCTTTAGCTGCGAGATGGCTGGCTGCACAAGGGTAGAGGTGCATGGCTCAATTCACTCGGGAGCCAAGTTTGCATTGAATATCTTATCGAATTGTCAACCGCAGCCACTCCATCCAACCATCCACCCAAACACTTCACCTTATCGACCCATCCACATCAGAAAGACGTTCCGACACGGCATGTAAACAGCCCGACTCAAACACTCCGATTCACGTTAAGTAGTAGGCATGCCTTATATTTGTATACAAACACACACACTCATTTATAAACATATTATTAACGCCCGTATATGATAGCAAATATATACATGAGTAGGTCTATACACGTACGTATATACGACTTCGGCGAACCTGAATTTTCAACGAGTATCAAATGACTGCATTCTGACTAGGCTATAGGAGATAATTTAGGCCAGACAAATCCGAGTGGCGTAGAATTTGTATTAAACAGAATGTCTTTCCAAGGTCAGGCTGCTTCAATGCTTTAAACTTTTCAAAATCCCCTTTATTCTTTCCACTCCATATTTGAAAGTCACAAAAAGGTCGTAATTGATAAACTTATAGTTAAAAATCATTAGCTCCACACTGGAAGACAGATATTTCTTTTTAAATCAACTTCACTATTCAAAAACTGTTCAAGTAGGCTGGTCAAATAAAATAACGAGGACTGTAGCCAGGTTTCTTGGCACAAGTTGGATTTCATAGTTTTACCATTTAGAAATCTTGCCATGTCAAAAGTTTAAGACCTTTTTCTTCAAGTTCATTTCTTTCCAAATGAAATGTTAAACCTCATCTACTTAATTTCTTACCTAATCCTTCTACGCCATTAACGAAATCATCCTTTGCACGGACCCCCCAAACTTTTTTTCGCTAAACCCCGCCTATCAAGTTCTAAGTTGCTCTATTGTTCAGATTGTAGGCTAGAGCTCAAATTGGTCAAAATCCACTGTCGAACGATCGCGGGGTCGATATTAGGCCTTCAGACAGGAACTGAGATTGACCTTTGCCATGATAATAGGCCTAATAATAATGCCAATAATTAGTATTGTAATTGATGGCCTTACCTGAATTCATCCAAGACCTAAACTCTGAACTCATTCTTGCAAAGTCTTTCAGCTACAAAGGACAGTCTTTGAACCTCACACTACGACGATCACTGGCTCTCTTCACCAGTTAAAGATCACGTCCCATCCACACCTTCCAACCAATCGCATTCAAGCCGACGTACGCAGCCGCTCTCTCATTGGCCGACGACGCCAACGCACTTGTGAATATTTATCGTCAAATGGCATCCTTATGAATATTCAGCACCTAACATTCTCGACTTCCCAATGAGGGTTTCCAGCTACCCTCGGATTCTAAGTTAACTGGATATTATCCACATAAATTTGCCAGGTACGTAATTCCTCTTCTGCCGTACCTCTGCTAGTATCTGTATAGTTAGCTGTCTGTCTGTCTGTCAGTCTGCCCGTCTAACTGTCTGTTTGTCTGTCTGTTTGTTTGTTGGTCTGTCTGCCTGGCTTGTGCATGAAAGTCAGAGGTGTAATTGGCCCAAACCCGGAAAAGAGGGGCAGCTCAGAACGTGATGGGGCACGAAACGGTTCATTTGAATACCCCGCATGTAGGCTCACAGATTGGAGTGGCACTTCTGCACCCGTCTGTCTGTCTGTCTGTCTGTCTGTCTGTCTGTCTGTCTGTCTGTCTGTCTGTCTGTCTGTCTGTCTGTCTGTCTGTCTGTCTGTACCACCGTTTGTATGTCCCTGTCTGTTTCTTTCTATGTTTCATTATGTTCTTCTCTGTCTTATTATGTTCTTCTCTGTCTTGTTATGTTCTTCCCTGTCTTATTATGTTCTTCTCTGTCTTATTATGTTCTTCTCTGTCTTGTTATGTTCTTCTCTGTCTCATTATGTTCTTCTCTGTCTCGTTATGTTCTTCTCTGTCTCACTATGTTCTTCTCTGTCTCGTTATGTTCTTCTCTGTCTCAATGTGGTTACCTCTGTATCCCTGTCACTTTGCGTGTCGTCCTCCATATGTCTGTCGCGCTCGCCCATATCTCTGGGGCGTACGGTCGCCAATAAAGCTCCCCATTAAGGCTCACACGTCTGGCCTGAGGTCAGGACTTTGCTGCGATAAGATGCCTGTTCGCAGCCCATCTGCGAAACTCAACTCAGCAAACGATTGGGTTTCAGAAAAACCATCACTTCTTCAATTGCCTCCATTCGCAATCGGTTTCACCAGTTCCAGTCTCCTCAGCTGCAGCAACTCCATTATTCTGGACTGATGACAAAATTATTACATTTCCATTATTTTCCCTTTGAATTGAATGGCCAAAGTCGTCTGAATTTCATGGATATTTTTCTTGATTTAATTTCTTCACTAACAAAAGGACCCTTACCTTTCAACGTCTACAGGTGATTTGGGGAACTAAAGGGGTTGCTTATAGAGCAAGAGGTCGCCCTTAAAACCAAATGGGTTATAATTAATCTTCGAATTCTGTAGCAGCTAGTCACAAGATTGCTGCAGTTATCTTTAAGCTTTAGCAATTATTATTAAATTTTTGCTAAACTAATCTTAACGTCGTTGTAATGATTTAAAAATTCTTGCATTTTTTTCTTTTAAATCCATAAAATTTTCCTCTAATTCTATAGAAACCATTCTTATAAGAAGCCTATTTTACGATGTCTGTGAATTTTAGCACAAATATTAAAAAAATTAAGTAAATTTTCTTTTGAGCAAGTTTGTTAATTTCTTTGAACTCGGCCTCATTTTGATTGGGGAACACGTGATGAATAAAATTAAAACTATTTGCATAATATAAGGTTTTGTTTACAATCAGTAAACTTTCTTCATCTCGACTTGTGATAATTGGATACATTTCAAAACTAATTAATGTGGATAGGCAATTGGGCTACAACGGCTGAGAGGGAGTCCGAAGCAGTCTCGTAGGCCTACATGATAGGGGTTTTAGTCAGGGAGATGAGAGGAGGGTAGAGGAAAGGAGAAGAGATAGTTCCACCTGTGTGCGTGGACCCGCCACAGGGGATTCTACTAGTTTTGCATGCAATGTTTTTCTAACTGAAAAAACTGTCGCTCGTAATGGCATTTATCAGCACAGTAGCTATGTCGCAGTGAGCGTCTTCAATTAGTTTGCTTTCGAAGTGAATATATGTTCAAGTACAATTACAATTTACAATTACCTCCAACCTCCAGTCTCAAGCTGCGCTACTGGTTCACTGCAGAGTGAGATGGGCATGGACAGATGAGAGGGATGGACAGATGAGTGGGATGGACAAATGAGTGGGATGACAGATGGGCAGATGAGTGGAATCGGCAGATGAGTGAAATGGGCAGGTGAGTGGGATGGACAGATGAGTGGGGTGGTAGATGATTGGTATGGCAGATGGGTAGATGAGTGGGATGGGCAAATGAAAGGGATGGGCAGATGAGTGGGATGGACAGATGAGTGAGATGGTAGATGATTGGTATGGCAGATGGGTAGATGAGTGGGATGGGCAAATGAAAGGGATGGGCAGATGAGTGGGATGGGCAGATGAGGCGGATGTACAGATGAGTGGAATTGCAGATGAATGGGATGGCAGATGGGCAGATGAGTGGGATTGGGATGTGCAAATGAGAGGGATGTACAGATGAGTGGGATAGCAGATGAATGGGATGGCAGATGGGCAGATGACTGGGATTGGCAAATGAGAGGGATGGACAGATGAGTGGGATGGGTAGATGGGAGGGATGAGCAGATGAGAGGGATGGACAGATGAGTGGGATGGCATATGGGCAGATGAGAGAGATGGAAAGATGAATGGGATGGCAGATTGGCAGATGAGTGGGGTGGGCAGATGGGAGGGATGAGCAGGTGAGTGGAATGGGCAGATGAGATTGATGGACAGATGAGTGGGATGCCAGATGGGCAGATGAGAGAGATGGAAAGATGAATGGGATGGCAGATGGGCAGATGAGTGGGATGGGCAAATGAGGAGGATGAACAGATGAGTGGGATGGTAGATGAATGAGATGGCAGATGGGCAGATGAGTGAGATGGGCAGATGAGTGGGATGGGCAGATGAGTGGGATGGGCAGATGAGTGAGATGGGCAGATGAGTGGGATGGGCAGATGAGTGGGAGGGGTAGATATAGACAGCATCACTTTGCTATTTGTTACTTGCTCAGCGCATCAGCCCTGAAGATGTCACCTGGATATGTTACCTGGAGATGTTACCTTGGTTTTTGCTCATCGTAGCTATTTCTTCTCCGCACCCAAGATTTACACTCATCTGCCCATCTGCCATCCAATATAGGCCTACACTATACACCACAGACAATAAGAGTCAGACAGACACAGGCAGAGACAGAGAGAGCGCATAGGAGATATAGCTGTATTTAGACGACTTTTGACAGGTCCCCTAAATGCGCAATATAAATATTCCGATACATTTAGATAGGACGGTTGGTGGTTCCGAGAAAAAGAAGACAGGTTGAGATGATGAAGGAACTTTCGGAAGGAGAGCAAATCGTCGAGTAACTAGGCTGACAGCTAGCGCGAGGAGCGTTGAAACAGGTTGGAGGATTAGGGGAGTTTGAGCTGGACTCATTGACGGACGGATGGACGGACGGATGGACAAGTGGAATGATGGACAAAAGGAGAGAAGGTACATCTGGTGTAAATGGGGGGCAGAGATGTTGACGATGTCGCCTGGTCATTTGGAGATGTCACTCGAATGGACTTGGACGCAGTTCTTGCCACCAGGGTGGACCACAGTTTCTTGTTTACCCCGTTCTGTGGTCCTACCACATCATGACCCTCCCTACCTCTCGACGGACGGGCGCTCGTGGAACGGCCCCTCAAGTGTATATACATCATAAATCACGGGGTTTCTGCCTAATTCGGATTGTTACCCGTGTTTAGACTAACAAACAAGAACAGATAACAGTCAAGCCCTCAATTTGTCTGATAATCTCATCGCGCCCGCTGGGGGGCGTTGTCAGACGGGGTTGCTTCTGAGAAGGCGACCGTGCGGAGAGGGGTCGTAAAGGCGGCGATGGTGCTCGAGAGGGTATCGCAGACGGAGTAGGGTGTTCTGTTCGGCTGTGAAGACGGTCGGCGGGGGGCAGAGGCGAGGGGTTATGTGAGGGCTTTCTGGACAAGTTCAGGCCTCCCCGCTCACTGAGATGATTACCAGAATTAGGGGTGGATTTATTTTAGACGGAGGGTAATTGAACAATGGTCTCCTAAGAGCGCTTCGCATTTTTACATACAAAACAATTGGAGTTGTCTTCGTCGACAGAGGGAGGAGGGGTAGTGTGTTGCAAGTGCCAGAGACGCACTGGAGGACTAAATCACTTGAAGACGTCCCTCTGGGTGGGCCAAGAACTTTTGCGCATCCTTATCTTGTCAGTATTTAAGACGTTTGACATCGTAATCGTAAGCTCCAAATTTCGAAAGCGATATACTCCAACGATAAGCGAAGGGCAGCAGCTTATTCACGAGCGCTGAGTCGTATCGGAGGAATTGTCCAGAGAGGTGAAGTTTAGGTTCTAGGACGTTTGGTCAACGGACGATTGGTCAACGGACGATTGGTCACGGACGATTGGTCAACGGACGATTGGTCAAGCGGACTGTTCGTCAAGGGGACTGTTGATCAAGGGTCCTTTCGTCAAGAGGACGGTTGATCAAAAATGTAAAATTTCGATGTTAGAGACGCTTTTAAAATATGCCAGTTCTCTTATCAGTACAAACCACTGATGAGAGAAATCGACGACCACTAATTATCCCTAGACAGACGTGACCAATTAAGCCATTACAAAACCAGGCATCTTTACATGCACAGCAATGAAGACTTCGCACAGCGTAGCCCATACACAAATAAAAGAAATATGGAGTGATACGATATACGTGAATTTTGGACGCTTTAAAATATGTCAGTTCTCTTATCAGTACAAACAACTGCACTGGCACAGATATACGATAACCCTTTGAAATGGACGACCACTAATTATCCATAGACAGACGAACCGACCGATATTTTGATCAACCGTCCTCTTGACGAAAGGACCCTTGATCAACAGTCCCCTTGACGAACAGTCCGCTTGACCAATCGTCCTTTGACCAATCGTCCGTGATCAACCGTCCGTTGACCAACCGTCCTTTGACCAAACGTCCGCATACCGAAGTTTAGATGCGAATCCGGTTGCCAGAGAGACAAAAGAGGAAAGCTAGGGGAGCTGCTAAAGCGGGTTTCATTGAAGTCCAGAAAGCTTGGCAGGCGGGGAGTGGATGGATTAGGGTAGGAATTCTTGAGGAGTCTGGACTTCGATTTGGAGTGGAAATCCTGTGGTGTGATAAGACCTTTCGTGACAGTGTGCGGAGTTTGAATTCCTAAGTCAGATCAATGACTCGATGTGCTTCACCGAAATCTGGTGAGACTTATGCCCTACTGGCAATTAGGGGCAACTTGTAATGAGATAGGGGACACGGTGGTGTAGTGGTATGTTCGGTGCCTTGTAACCGGAAGGTCGCAGGTTCGAATCTACCTCAAGCCATTGCGTAGTGACCCAGCGCCATCGATGTTCTGTCGTATGGTCGTGTGCACTTCTGAACTTTGTAAGGAGGGCAATATCAAAATACAGTTGTACTGTACTGTGCTGTTGCCATGTTGTTACTTGGTAGTAGTTTTGTTTGTTGTTAGTGTTCTAGTAGAAATACCTCGTGATTCCAGGACAGCAGATTACTGCGGTGCCTTTGCTTTGAAATGCCCTGTACAATGTCAAGAATTGCACAAGAGCGCCCTTGAGTAGTTTATTCCGAAACTATAAAAATTAACAAATAGAAGACGACACCGCTTTTGAAGACGGAGCCTTTTCAAAGGCTTTGTACAAAGGAGAGATTGTTTCAAATCAGGGCACGAAATTGGAGCCGACATTTTTTGAAGCACCCTGGACAGAAGCCGCAGCAAACAACCCGATAAGAATCGGACGGGTCCGAGATGATGACCAGCCGATCTATCTAAGAGTCTCTTCAACTGTATACAACACGGAGTTTCTGTCGAATTCACAGCCAGCTCTATCGAGGGTAGGGACCTCTTCACGGACCCAACAGCATCGGCCTGCCCAGGGTCACTTAGATAAATCAGAGACAGCGGAGGTGGAACGGTGGGGCGGGTGGGCGACGACTCGCAATATGCGACGCAATTTCTTTGCGATGCTGGGACTGGTTGAGTACTCGCTTCGCAAGGCAGATTCGAACCTCGTCCAACGTATCAATGTTTGAGTATACACTTCAGCACTGCACTAGACTTTCTTCAGCCTCATCTACACTTGTTTAGCGTCAGTTTGTAATAGTGCTACTTAACTTTAGAACGATTTTTAGATAGAAAGTCACAGAGTCGGATATCTACAGTATAGTAAGGCTCAGGCTGTATCAAAAGAATTCATTTGAAAAGTTGAAGCAGAGGTCAATAGTTTACACGGACCCAATCATTTCACCTGCAGAGATTTTCAATCGTATAGGCTGTTGTCAAATTATAGAACGGGTTACTTTACGCGACGGTAACGTTTTATTACAATGTAGTGGATATAATTTATACACTTCTCTTTGGGAGGAGTTACAAGGGGCGCAAAAATAAATGCTCTAAGTGAATGAATGAATGAACGAATGAATAAACATGACAATGCATATGAATGAATGAATGAATGAATGAATGAATGAATGAATGAATGAATGAATGAATGAATGAATGAATGAATGAATGAATGAATGAATGAATGAATGAATGAATGAATGAATGAATGAATAAACATGGCAATGCATATGAATGAATGAATGAATGAATGAATGAATGAATGAATGAATGAATGAATGAATGAATGAATGAATGAATGAATGAATGAATGAATGAATGGACGAACGAATGGCTGAATGTGGATATGTTTATGAATATGAATGAACGAATGAATGATTGAATATGAATATGAACATGAAAATGAAAATGAGAATTTATAGGAATGAACGAATGAATGAATATGAATATAAATGAAAGAACGAACGAGCAAGTGCATGAAGTAAATATGAATGAATGAATTAAATGAATGTGAATGAATGAATGTAGGAATGAATGAATTAATGATGAAATGAATGAGTCTAATGCACCGGAATATGAATCTGCGACCTCCACTCCACACGCGTTGCCCTGAAGTACGCCTCCGTTACCCTTCTCACCCGTGCCCTCTTTCCAAGAGGTAACCGGCAGACAGACTTACGACATAAGCCCCATAAACAACCCCCGTAACCCGGGGATTAATTCGAGCCACCTCCCGTCCAATCATCCCATAATTTGGGGATCGTCAAAGAGGAGGAGGTGGAGGAGCCACCTGTTGTGCGGGAAAGCAGGTGCCAACGAGGGGTGATTTACGAGGAGGTCCTGCGCCTGAAGAAGCCCCTGGCTACAGGTCAGAGAGAGAGATCGGGTGACCCCCTGACAAATGGCCCATGAAATTAAACGGAGGTTTTCCTTTACAGTTCGTGTCATCGGATTAAATAAATACGTTGTTTGCCGTTCATTAAATAACTGCTTCGTCGGTTTTTCCTCCATTAACATCTCGACGCCTTCTGCTGCTCCGTAGGGAAAATTTAAAATCCGATGAAAATTCAGATAATTATTATTGAAAAAGTCGACAATAACGTCTGGGCAAATAAATCGAAAATGTAGGTTAATTAGTCGCTAATTCACTCAGTAGAGCAGGCAACACAAATAGACAGGCTGACACGGAGACAGACAGACGGACGGACAGAAATATGTGCTGCAAACACCTAGGATGGCAAACGGACAAAGCAGATTAATGCAAAAGCAGCCAGGGAGAAACAACTTACGGAAAGTCAGGCAGGTACACACGCATACAGACAGGCAGTCAGACAGACAGATATACAGACAGAAAGACAGACAGACGAATAGAAAGGAAGACAGCATAGACAAACAAGTAGGCAGACAATAAGACGAACACATGACTTAGAAAGACACGAAGGTAGAAACAAAGGCAGAACAGATGGATAAAAACTTACTAGATATGGAAGCTGACAGGAGGGCTAAGTGGAAGGCAGGCAGGCCGACAAACAGTGGGACAAACAGACTGACAGATACGCAGACAAAGAAACAGACAGATGTCTGGATATATGCAACGACGAATGCAGATATTGTGAGTGAGTGAGTGAGTGAGTGAGTGAGTGAGTGAGTGAGTGAGTGAGTGAGTGAGTGAGTGAGTGAGTGAGTGAGTGAGTGAGTGAGTGAGTGAGTGAGTGAGTGAGTGAGTGAGTGAGTGAGTCAGAGTCAGAGTCAGAGTCAGAGTCAGAGTCAGAGTCAGAGTCAGAGTCAGAGTCAGAGTCAGAGTCAGAGTCAGAGTCAGAGTCAGAGTCAGAGTCAGTCAGGCTGTTATTTCCGATCGCTTATGACTCATTCACTCTTGCAAAGGAAGTCCTTCGCTTGGCTGAGCTTTCTGTAGCCTATTTCGGGTTAAACAATAATGTGATGCTATATAATAACACAGTACATATATTTAGAGAATGCCAGTTGACCGAATCCCACACAGTGCACTGCATGCAAGATTCGAAGGAAAAAGACACAAAGGCAGACCAAGACTATGCTGGATAGAAGTATAGACGAGTACATAACATCACTTGGACTAACACTAAGAGGGACAATGGACTTGACAAATGACCAAGAACAATGGAGATAAGTTATTCGTACCCATCGCCTGATATTGTTGATGACGACGACGACGATGACGATGATGATGATGAATGCATGATCATCAAGAGGTAACAATCCTTGCCGTGCATTACACATGCTCTGTTTCAGGTTTGGCTGACCATAGAAATCCTAGCTACACGTCTCAAACACATTTTCTCGACCTTGTCAGTGTTTCGATGACCTAACTGGATCCATAAAGGTTCTGAGCAAATCGTAGACGATGACGGTTAAGGTAAGCTGACTATTTCTCTGGTTCCTGTAGACACCAGAGCTTCTTTAAAGTCACGGTTGCCGAATGGAAAGAGCGCCCGGCCTGTGACGCGGGGTGGTGGTTCGAGCCTCCACTGAGGCAGTCATTGTGTACGGATCTTGAACAAGTCCTTCACTCTCACAGTTGCTCAACGCCATCGATGTTCTGTCTTATGGTCGTTTGTGCACTTGGTAACTTTGGAAGGAGTGCAGTATCAAACGCTGTTGTGTTGCATTGTATATTGCATGTACAGTCGTATGACGGCGCTATGGAAATGCCCAGAAGAACAACCGGAAACCGTTGAGGTATGAAACGCAACCATGGGCCAGTTGTTCCGAAATCCAGGCCAAATAACTTAATCTCTGGCATCGTAACCCTCCACCCTTCTTCCGTTCCCTGCACCCAGGTGACACTGGAAATGCCACACAGAATGACTGACACACTGACCGCCAGGGCAAAGGTCATCTACGGCTATGGGTCACAAGGTCAGGTCAGACTGGTCGTTTTAGCGTCCATGTGATGACAGAACCGGGAAGTGGCATGCGTCGGTTGCAACAGATCCACCTGAGTATGGGGTCGAATAGGGGTAGAGTGGGGTGATACGAACTGGGTGGCATCAAAGGGCTTCGTTCATTAGCTTGACCATTCATGCAATGATGCGTTTGGAAAGTAATTATTCTAAAACGCACGAAGGAATGAGATACAAGATAGATGAGTGAGCAATGAGACTGATCGACTAAGTGAACGAACGCATGGGTTCGATCCTCATTATCTCCTGAGACGGTTATTGTGTGAGGACTTTGATCAAGTCCTTCACTCACAATTGCTCAGCGCCATCGATTGATGCTTGGTCGTTAGATAGTGACGATTGATAAATGCATAATGATGATGGTAATAGTAATAGTATTAGCAACAGTAATATCAGTAGTAATGATAAGAGTACTAGCAATAGATACAGTTATAGTAATAGCAAGAGTAATATCAATAGTAATAATAATAATAATAATAATAATAATAATAGTAATAATAATAATAATAATAATAATAATAATAATAATAATAATAATAATAATAATAATAATAATAATAATAATAATAATAATAATAATAGTAATAATAATAATAATAATAATAATGAGGTCGCCTTCCGGGGCACTATGTCGATGTTGCCCGGAGCCGAAGAGCGACCATCTCAACATTAATAAACCTTTCCAAACAATATAGAGTAAATAATAATAATAATAATAATAATAATAATAATAATAATAATAATAATAATAATAATAATAATAATAATCAGCACATGGGGGACGAGAACCTCTAACTTGATATAGTTTCTTAGAGCCTGAGGGATCCTTAGTACCTCGGGCGACAAAAAAAAAAAATAATAATAATAATAATAATAATAATAATAATAATAATAATAATAATAATAATAATAATAATAATAATAATAATAATAATAATGGCAATAGATATAGTGAGTAATAGAAATATCAATAGCATGTTATAGTAATAGTAATAACAATAGTAATATTAGTAGTAATAGTAATATCAATAGTATTAGTATACTATAGTAGTAATAGCAATAGAAATAGTAATAGTAATAAATGAATGGATGAAGGAATGAGTGAATAAATCAATGAATTAACTAGTTAATCAAATTAAAATGTTATGAGAAATAAATAGAATTAAGCACTTACCAAACTGGTCTACCTTTAGACTTCTGAAACTCATTTGTGTAGAGGTAGATGTTGAATGGCCCCTTGTCGTCAATAATTGTCGAATGTGGATGGTCCCGAGATTCAAAGTTCAGACTTTGTACGTATGATCTCGTGGTCTGCAAATTTAGAATTCTGATGACCTCTGTAAATTTCCAACAGTACAGCAGTTGGATCTCTTCATATAATTATCTCCAAACGTATTCGTTTGATAATAATCCATCGGTTGCATCTGAACTAAGATTAGCTTCATCTGAAGAAAACGTAACATTTGTAAGACCTCTGATCAGGAAGCGTCAAGAAAACGTTTGAACAATTGAACCACTAAAGGACGTAAGTGACCTCAAAGATAAGATACCGTCGTAAGATGACAGCACCTGCTCAACGGAAAACATCATCAACAAAAACCATCAAAATAACCATATCTTACATCGTGTATGACATATGCCTTTCATATTCATTCATTCATTCATTCATTCATTCATTCATTCATTCATTCATTCATTCATTCATTCATTTTGCAGTTTCTCAGTGCCTCCATCATCATTGCAACCAGTCCTTCATCCTCCTCTTGTTCCTCTATCTATCACCCCCCGGTCTTTACACTCAAAACTGAAGTCTCACCTTTTCAAATGAATACACGGGTGGAATAAAGCACTAAGTACAAAAAAGTCATATCGAGTAAAATCGATATGAAATTTGTTTCTCCAAGTAATGTTTTCCATTGATCATTAGAACCAATATGATGTGTTAGTACGTTGCAGTATGCTATTTGACCATGAATTTCGTTATTTTGTCAATAAGAAGTGAGTGGGAGAGCAATCGGAGCTCAGGAGCCAAGCCATTCCAGATGGAGGCATCAGTGACAGACAAGGACCGTAATTATCTATTATTGTTAGTATTATTATTGCTATCCGTGGTATCTCAGATGTACACAAACAGTATGTTGTTGTCTTAGAAATGTTGTGTTAAGTAGTCAGGAAGCTGTATAAACAAGCAGTATAACAATATATAACAACAGTATTGAAACAACATTAGCTGTACTGAAACACTCATTGTAATCAATGATTTTCCCAACAGGAATAAGGCATTTATAAATCTAGCACAGTGTTAATGTAAAGTAACAGTACTGTTATTGAAAGTTGTCTAAAGCCATGTTATTGTAAAGGTGTTACTGAATCCTCATTGAGTATGACGATAATCCTTAAAAGTGTTACTGCAAAATGTTTCACATTGTGATATGAGAAGTACTGTTGAATATTAAAAATGATTTCACTGAATACGAGTTTCTTCATGTTAATATTCTGCCGCTGCTTTGTCCCATTGCATGCTTGTAGTGGAATGTTATCAAAGATGTCATCATTGATCTCATTCTTCAATATCTTAAATATGCGCCCATTAACCATTGAATAGTTGTTGTGTACCTCCACACATCCATCGCTTGTATACACTAAAACACATCCCTTTGCTTGCCTATTATGGTTGGTATGAAATAGCACAAGTCCTGAGTTTTCAATAATATCATTAATATAAGGATGTTATAAAGCATTCTGACATTTCTCCCAGAAGAAATACTATACTCTACTGCATTATTATTTGAATAGAAACTATATTTTACAAGTAGTATCCTAACCGCATTCTTCCTTCGCTTCCTCGTGTTATCAGACCATAAGTCCTCGTGTTTTGTCCGAATCTTGCCTTTTTCCTTAGCACGACTTGCACTCTGCCTTTCAAATTCCGAATCATTATCATAGTATTCCGTTTCATCACTAGACTGTGACGAATAATAAGTAATATTGACTTCTGAAGACAAAAAATTAGCGTGCTCTGACGAGCGTCCATTTTTGTTTACGTGTGACTGATAGGGTGCTGCCATACGGCGAATTAAACGTTACTATTTACTGGAATTAATGATCATTAGTACTTTCTTCCATAGATGAGAGACCAACCTACAGGAAACACGCGATAAGCGTATAAAAGAAATAATGGCACTTAGTGCTTTATTCCACCCGTGTATTCAAATACTCCTACCCTAACTCATCTGATCCTCCGCCTTCCACTTATTCTCGCCGTAAACGACACCCGCCTTGACAGCTGCTCTGACTCTCCTGATCTGGTAACCTGGAAATCGAACTTGGACCTCTTTTGGACTACTCTCTGGAACCCCCTCTGATCTGATGTAGCGCTCGTGAATAGGCTGGTGTTCTGCGCTTGACCTTCGAGTGGCGCTTTAGAAGTTTGGAGATTTCGATTACGATTACGATTGATAATTTATATAGAAACCTACTCAGAGGAGCTCCCAGTCCAGCCACGGTTAAAAAGAGAAGACTTAGGGAGGCGGTAGAATACAGGTGAACTGCCTCGTGGAAATTCATTCATTCATTTTGAAAATTTAATATAGCGCCCCCTCAAGTTACCTACTCAGAAGCGCCCCCAGCCCAACCACGGCAATATAAACTGGACTTAAGTAACTTATAAAACATAAGTTATAATGGTAATAGTAATAGTAATAGTAATAGATAAGTGGATGAAGGAATAGATAAAACATAAGTTATAATGGAAATATAAGCTCAAAGAAGGTGGGAGCCTATTCCACATAGAGGGGCCAGCCACTGAAAAGGCACGACGCTGTTTAACTGAGGAGCGGGACCGAGGAACCAACAGCTCACCCCAAGTTGCAGAACGCAGATCTCGACGGGACATTAGGCCAGAGCGCGGACAGCAGAGATCAGATAGGTAAGACGGAGCTTCACCAGAGAGAGACCGCCAAACAAGAGAAGCAATCCTATAGGAGATGCACTGCGACGCAGGACATCACCGCATAAGCTGAAACTGGTGCATATTTTGGGATATGGGCAATGAACTGAGCGGCAGAGCGAAGGACCCGGTCAAGCCACCCAATAAGAGCCAAAGGATGTCCAGTGAGAACAGAGCACCAATAGTCAACTCTACTGGAGATAAAAGCGTGAACAAGGATCACCGCCGCGTCATAAGAAAGTGAGCGTATTACAACACGCAACTGTCGGAGCTGGTAGTAGCAACTCCGGGTGACAAAGTTAACATACTGAGAAAATGTAAGCTCTTGGTCAATTGTCATCCGGAGATCCCGGATAGTGAGCGAAAAGGAGACATGGGGAGTGGGGAAGGCTTCTGCTAACAAGTGCAAGTCAAGCTTTGCCAGCTGTCTGCGACCACCAATCCAAATAAACTGAGGGTTAGATGGGTTCAGCAGTAACCGATTAGAAGCCATCCAACCAGAAAGGGTGTCAATGACAATGCACATCAGGCCAACAGAAGCATTATGTAAGTAATTAACCACCACCATCAACACCGCCAATGCCACCAGAACCACCGCCACAACATCCACCACAACCACAACCAACACCACCACAACCACCACCACCACTACCATCATTGCCAGATTTGCCACATTGAAACTACCATCATCACCACCAACAACAAATCTTTTTAAAAGAAGAATGAATGACCATCACCACCACCAAACCCATTACCACCACTACCATCACCACCGCCATTACCATCAATCAAAAGAATGAACGACGGAATGAATTAATTAATGAATAACTAAACGAATGAATGAATGTCAATGAATGAATGAACGAGAAAAAATGAATTGATGAATGGAAGAATGATTGAACGAGTCAAGAAATGAGCGAATAGACGAAAGAAAGAATGAGTGAATAAAAAAATTAACGAACGAACCATTGTGAATGGCTGAATGGCTGAATGAATTAATGAACAAATGAACGAAGGAACGAACGAATTAATGAATTAATGAACGAATGAATGAACGAGTGAACGAATTCATTAATTCAATAATAATTAACTAATGAATTAATTAATTAATGAACAATCGAACGAACGAATGAACGAACGAACGAATGAATGAATGAATTAACGAATTAATGAATTAACGAATGAATGAATGAATGAAATATGTGATCCATCACCTGTTACACAGAAAGAGTTCTGCTGTAGATGCTACTCCCCCCAATTGTAAATCAAACTCCTCTCACCACAGCCCGAGCAATCGCCGCCTACCGTCCGTCCGTCCAGCCGAGGTGCAAAACGCATCCGAATCGGTTACAGAACAGGTGTCGATTATCCATCTGGGGCACCTGTTGGAATACTGATTTGCCCTTCACCTGAGCCGCTCAGCTAGCTAGATCAGGGCAGGTAGGCAGGTAGGCGCACGCCCTGTTCAGCCTCCTACCCATCAATTACCACACAAAAGAGATCGCCTCGGAGAGGATTAAAGGGGGGCAGCGGTGTATTATCTGCGGCCCGAGTATTTCTTGGTTCAGTTGGTGGCTGGGTGTTGGTGTATGTATGTATGTATGTATGTATGTATGTATGTATGTATGTATGTATGTATGTATGTATGTATATATGTATGTATGTATGTATGTATGTATGTATGTATGTATGTATGTATGTATGTATGTATGTGTATGTGTGTTTAGGTGTGTGTGTGTGTGTGTGTGTGTGTGTGTGTGTGTGTGCGTGCGTGCGTGCGTGTGTGTGTGTGTGTGTATGTTTGTGTCTGTATGTGTGTGTCTGTATGTGTGAGTCTGTGTGTGTGTGTGCGTGTGTGTGTGTGCGTGTGTGCAGAGGTAGCTAGCATGCATAGCAAGCCAGAAGACAAACAATTGAATTGTCTGATAATTAGGGCAAGGAAGGGGAGAGACAGACAGAATGAAACA